>PVLA01001331.1:0-177681 GCA_004027455.1 Hydrochoerus hydrochaeris
TGACATACATAAAGTATTTACAGAAATAATAGCAGAAAATTTCCCAAACATGGGGAAAGAATCTGATATGCAGATAAGTGAGGCATATAGAACACCAAACAGTCACAATCAACATAAATCCACACCCAGACACATAATAATTAAGATCTCAGACATACAGCATAAAAACAGAATATTAAAAGCTGTCAGAGAAAAGACATAACTCACCTATCAGGGAAAGCCCATTGGAATCACAGCAGATTTTCAGCACAAACCCTCAAGTCAAGAAGAGCTTGGAGTGAGGTATTTCAAGCCCTGAAGGAGAACAACCTTCAACCCAGACTGATGTACCCAGCAAAACTTTCATTCAAATTTAATGGAGAAACAAGATACTTCCATGACAAAGAACAACGGAAGAAATTCATGCCCACCAAACCAACCCTAGAAAGAGTACTGAAGGACATGCTAGACAGAGATAAAAATGACTACAATCCCCAAAACAACAACAGAAAGAAACGTCCAGGTAGGATAAGCAATTAAATAAGAGGAAAAGCAGAAAGAAACAACTGGAACATAACATGGCAAAGTCAAGCCAGTACATTATCAGTGCTATGTATAAATATAAACAGCCTCAATTCACCTATAAAAAGAAATAGATTGACAGAATGGATCAAGAAACAGGACCCCACAATATGCTGTATACAAGAAACACATCTGACCCAAAAGGAAACTCATAGATTGAAAGTCAAAGGATGGAAAACAGTATTCCACGCAACAGGAACCCAGAAAAAAGCAGGGGTAGCTATTCTATTTGCAGACAACGTGAACTTCAAACCTAAAATGATTAAAAGAGATAGAGAAGGTCACTACATACTTGTTAGTGGTAAAATTCAAGAGGAAGAACTAATAATTATAAATATATATGCACTAAATATAGGAGCACCCAACTATATAAGACAGATACTAATGGACATAAAAAACCGAATACACAAGAACACAATTATAACAGGAGATCTTAACAGCCCATTGTCACAAAGAGATAGATCAATTAGACAAAAAGTCAGCAAAGAAATAACAGAACTGAATCATACCTGTGAGCAATTGGACTTAGTAGATGTTTACAGAATGTTTCACCCAACCACATCAAGATACACATTCTTCTCAGCTGCACATGAGACGTTCTCCAAAATAGACCATATATTATCCCATAAAACATTCTTAAGTAAATGCAAAGGTTTTGAAATCATACCATGCATAATATCCAACCATAGTGCAATGAAATTGGAAATTAATGGCAAAAGAAATTGTAAAACCTACATAAATACATGGAAATTAAATAACAGCCTTTTGAACA
Organism: Hydrochoerus hydrochaeris; assembly: GCA_004027455.1. Classification (NCBI taxonomy): domain Eukaryota; kingdom Metazoa; phylum Chordata; class Mammalia; order Rodentia; family Hydrochaeridae; genus Hydrochoerus; species Hydrochoerus hydrochaeris. The sequence continues at coordinate 1,334 of PVLA01001331.1, forward strand.
ACCAGTGGGCTACAGATGAAATTAAAAAAGAAATAAAACAATACCTACAATTCAATGAAAATATAGAAACAACATACTGTAATCTGTGGGATACAATGAAAGCGGTCTTAAGAGGCAAATATATAGCAATAAACTGTCATATCAAGAAAAATGAATGAGCACAAATAAACAACCTAATGCTCCATCTCAAGCTTCTAGAAAAAGAAGAGCAAGATAAACCCAAAGCTCATAGAAGAGAGGAAATTGTAAAGATTAGAGCAGAAATCAATGCAATTGAAACTAAAAAAAAAAGACTTAATGAATCAAAAAGCTGGGTTTTTTTGAGAGAATAAACAAAATTGACAAACCACTAGCTAACCTTATCAAGAGAAAGAAAGAAAAAAAACCCAAATTCATGCAATAAGAACTGAAAAGGGAGAAATTACTACAGATCCCATAGAAATTCAAAAGATCATCAATACCTACTTTGAAAATCTCTACTCACATAGAGTGGAAAACACAGAGGAAATGGACAGATTTCTAGAAACATATGAACTACCAAAGCTCAACCAAGAAGATATAACAATTTTGATCAACTCAATATCAGCTATTGAAATTGAAAATGTAATTAAAAACTTATCAACAAAGAGAAGTCCAGGTCTTGATGGATTCACAGCTGAATTTTACAAGAAATTTAGAGAAGATTTGATGCCAGTACTCCTTAAACTCTTCAATGAAATTGAGTAAAAAGCAATCCTCCCTAAATCATTCCTGGAGGCAAGTATTACTCTGATACCAAAACCAGAGAAAGATGTAACCAAAAAAGAGAACTATAGGCCTATCTCACTAATGAACATTGATGCAAATAATCTCAACAAAATACTGGCAAATAGAATGCAGCAAATCAAAAAGATTATACATCATGACCATGTGGGGTTCATTCCAGGAGTGCAGGGATGGTTTAACTTACACAAATCAATAAATGTAATACACCACATCAACAGAGCCAAAAACAAGAACCACATGGTCAGTTCAGTAGATGCAGAAAAAGCTTTTGACAAAGTCCAACACATGTTCATGATAAAACCCCTTCAGAAACTCGGAATACAAGGCATCTAGCTCAACCTTATAAAAGTCATCTATGACAAACCAAAAGCCAACATTATACTAAATAGACAAAAACTGAAAACTTTCACTTTAAAATCAGGAACAAGACAAGGATGTCCACTATCACCACTCCTTTTCAACATAGTTCTGGAAATACTAGCCAGGGCAATCAGACAAGAGAGAGAAATAAAAGGAGTAAAGATAGGAAAGGAAGAATTTAAATTATCACTATTTTCAGATGACATGATACTCTATATAGAAGACCCAAAAAACTCCATTAAAAGACTGCTAGAGGTAATAAACAAGTTCAGTAGTGTAGCTGGATACAAAGTCAGTTCTCCAAAATCAATAGCATTCCTGTACACAAACAAAAAACTCACTGAGAGAGAAATTATGGAAATATCACCCTTTACAATAATATCTAAAAAAATGAAATACTTAGGAATCAACCTAACTAAAAATGTAAAAGACCTATATGCTGAAAATCATACTACACTGAAAAAGGAGACTGAAGAGGATATTAGAAAAAAGAAGGACATTCCTTGCTCTTGGTTAGGAAGAACCAACATTGTGAAAATAGCCATACTCCCAAAACTGTTATACAGATTTAATGCAATCCCAATCAAAATACCATTGACATAGCTCACAGATCTAGAGAAAACACTCCTAAAATTCATTTGGAAACAGAAGAAACCTAGAATAGCAAAGGCAATTCTAGGCAATAAAAGCAAAGTGGGAGGCATCTCAATTCCTGACTTGAAACAGTATTATAAAGCCACAATGATAAAATCAGCTTGGTAGTGGCAAAGAAATAGACCTGAGGATCAATGGAACAGATTAGAAGATGCAAGCACAATTACAAAGACACTCAGCCACCTGATATTTGACAAAGGGGCTAAATATGCCCACTGGAAGAAGGATCATCTCTTTAACAAATGGTGTTGGAAAAATTGGCTCTCTACATGCTGAAGACTGAAACTAGATCCGTGCATATCATCATGCACAAAACTAAAGTGATCAAAGACCTCAATGTTAAAACAGAATCACTAAATCTACTGGAAGCCAAGGTAGGTAGAAGTCTTGGAGACATAGGGATATGCAGAGAATTCATAAACCAAACGCAAACTGCACAGGAAACACTTCAAAGAATCAACAAATGGGATCTCACATTACTGAAAATTTCTGCACTTCAAAGGAAATCACCAGCAGAGTGAAAAGAAAACCAACAGAGTGGGAAAAAATTTTAACCAGCAATCCCTCACACAAAAGACTTGTGTCCAGAATATATAAAGAATTTAAAAACATCAAGCCCCCCAAATTCAAAGACCCTCTCCAAAAATGGGCATCTGAGATGAACATACAGTTCTCAAAGAAAGATATACAAATGTCAAATAAATACATGAAGAACTGTTTGCCATCACTGGTCATTTGAGAAATGCGAATTAAAACAGCATTGAGATTCCTCCTTACTCCGGAAAGAATAGCTGCCATCAAGAAATCAACTGATAACAAATGTTGGCGAGGCTGCGGGGAAAAAGGAACACTGCTCCACTGTTGGTGGGAATGTAGACTGGTGCAACCATTATGGAAATCCATATGGAGAATTCTCAGAAGACTAGGATTGGAAGCCTCATTCAATCCAGCTATCCCCCTCCTGGGTATTTTCCCCAAAGAACTGAAAAGTTCATATCACAGTGATATATGTGCACCCATGTTCATAGCTGCACAATTTATGATAGCTAAATCCTGGAAACAACCAAGATGCCCATCAACTGCAGAGTGGATGAAAAAGATGTGGCATTTTTATACAATGGAATATTACTCAGCTATAAAAAGGGTGATCTTGAGGCCTTCATAGGCAAATGGAAACAACTTGAGACTATCCTCATTAGTGAAATAAATAAGAATCATATTTATAAATATCATATTGTGTCTCTAGTGTAAAAAGTAAATTAGAACTACAAGTGTAATAAAACCATAATATGCAATTGCTATTATAAAAAAGAGAGGAAAAGAATGTACTCTAAGGGATATAACTACATGTAAGTTTGAGTGTATAAAATAGATGACCATACTGCTGAATCTTTGTGGGATCTTTGAGCAATACTGTTTGTTGTCTGACTGTCTGCATATTTACTATGTACCCTTTAACTTTGTAACTTGAACAACTACATCCAGGATGACATTATGTAATTTATAAATTACTTATTTCTTAGTGGGGCTTTTTCTCATTCTCCTTTTTCTTTCTTTCTTTTAGAATTCTGTATTGTTGCTACTCTTTTTTCTGTTTTGTTTTTCTTTCTTCTCTTTAAATAAAATTTTAAAAATGTATAATTGCTATTGTAAAAAAAGAGGAAACAGGAAGCACTATAAAAGATATAGCTGCATGTATGTTTAGACTTGTGGGATTGATGACCATATCTCTAGGTTCTTGTTGGATTGTTGAACAGATCTGTTTGCACTCTCACTGCTTTAGTGTCCACTTTGTGTGTTTTAATTCTGTAACTTGAATAACTATTTCTAAAAGAACAATATGTAATGTATCAACTAGTGATTTCTTACTGTTTATCTTCTTTCCTTGAAATTATGTAATATTTCTACCTTTTCCCTGTTTTTTTCTCTCTTTAAATAAAAAATGTATAATTGCTATTGTAAAAAATCAGAAAATAGGAAGTGCTATAAAAAATATAACTGCAATTATATTTATGTGTGCAGGATTGTTATCCATATTTCTTAGTTCTTTTTTGATTGTTGAACAGATCTGTTTGCAAAAATTGAAAATTGAAACAAATGTACTTTCAGAAAAATAAATCATTTAGAGATCAAGAGATGGGGGGGGGAGTGAGGAGAAGTGAAAAGAATTAAAATGTGGGGGCCGGGGGTTTAGCTCAGCGGCATAAGTGCCTGCTTTGAAAATGCAAGGTTGTGAGTTCAATCCCCATTGCCAAAAAAAAAAAAGAATTACAATGTGTTATGTACATAAACCAACTTTGCACAGTGAATGCAATATTTAAATACTACAAACATGTACTAATAAAATTTTTAAAACTAAAAAGCATGGAAAAGATTAACTAAACTATATGTGAGTAATGCACATCAGTAGTTATTTTCCTATAATTAGAAATATTGAAAATGGAAAATTGCTAGTAAGTTGACAGAAGAATTTCTTGTACTTGATAGGATACTGAGCTTCTAGGAACCCCTTTGTAAAGTATTGTTATTCTATAGTACAAAATTTTAAAGTAGGATTCAAGAGAGCTGGAATTTGTATTGCCTCTTACTGTATTTGTTCATGGAAAATTATTTGGCTTCTCTAGTTTTTATGCTTCCCATGACAGGATAACATTGCATAATATTTATACCTCCTTTCATTAAAAATATTCTATGTGCAGGGAAAAAAATAAACACTATTGCACTATTACAAATCAGCAAGATGAAAGATGCCACAATGGATAAAATTATATAAATAAAATATGCATAAAATATCACACTGGTTTTGAGATGAGGTAGAGTTGAGACGGGATTTGAAAAATGGCTAAGATTTTAATAAGAATATCTACTTCATCCTAAAAGGACAGTAGAGACACAAGCAGCTTACTGAGAGTTAGTATATTTGAAAATAGTAAAACAAAACCTCTAAGGGAGTATTCTGGCCAAATGGAAGGTATATAATGAAGCTACATTATATGTCACAGTCAGCAAACTAGAATCAGTGAGCCATTACTGGCCTGTTTTTGTAAATAAAATTTTATTGGATCCCAGCCATGCCATTTTGTCTATAGCTGCTTTTCTGCTCCAACAGGAGAGTTTAGTATTTGTGACAGAGACCATGCAGCCAGCAAAATTTTAACATATTCACTATCCAGACCTGAAAGGAAAGTTTGCTGACTCCTGCTATAAGGAATCACTGTGTGGCCTTAGAAAAGAAAAATAGAAATATCTTGCCTGTGTGAAAGCCTCAAATGATTTTTTTTCTACAGCAGTGATTTCCTTGTCCTTTATTATTTTGGAGAGGATTCATATGAAAGTTCTTACAATATAAAAGATAATAAAGATTCAGTGAAAGGGCAGGAAGATCCAAGTGATGCACAGTACCTGAATTTCTGTCTTGTTATAAGAAGGTTGATTTATCATTTATTTAAGTGGCAGTAATTATACTTGAAACAGATGACATTGTGTGCAACTTTGAGTGTTATTTCATCTTTAGTATTAAATAATAAATCTGTATAAGGCTTTAAGGATTAGAACAGTTAACTATATAAGTACCTTCAATGTACGCGGTAGACAGATAATATATTAAGAGAGTCGTCATTCTTCTCAGGTACCTCATTTTTCCTTTATTCGTCTACAAATTTATTTCTTTTTGGCCAGAAAGGAAATTCACTTCAGAAAGTTATATTACTAGGAAGTATGGCAGAGGACATAACTCACCAAAATTAGACAATTTGAAGATAAACCTGTTTCAGCCTCACCTCTGATTTTCCTTTGATGTGTGGCTTTTTCCTCTTTTACATAACAGAAATCCTGATGAGTTCTATCATAGGACAGGTTAACACAACATCTCATGATTAATGTTTTTATGGCTGGTAAAAACTATTGCTGTTCATAAAATACACTTAGTTTTAGAAGCTATCAGGCTGTAAACATAGTGATTATATGATTAGATCAATGGAGATTCAACATTCTTTTTAGGACTCTTGTTATTCAGTAACAAGATTGAAACCATTTGAGCTTTTGTTGAAATTGTTAAGGAGTCATGAATAAAGCATTTCATGAAAACACTGAGAATAAAGAGAAAATCATTGGAGATTTGAAGACAGTACTCACTACCACCCTCATAATTACCGAGCTGAGAAATTTTAAGTCTTCCCATTATTTGTGTGTGGGACTTGGAATAAGCCAGATGGGAGCTTAATTTTCAGTTCTTGTTTGACAATCAGTGGCTTTTCCATTGCTCTATTTTAGTTTTCATACCCTAACTAACAATGTCTTATATATAGTTACTAAAAGTTTAAGAGAATATGGTAGCAACTCCTCACCTAAAAAAGTATTTTCTGCATCAATGTCATAAACCAGATCATTTCTTGATGTACAATAATCTGCAAAGAATAAAGTCCATATATTTAAACAAAATGCTAAGTGAGGATAAGGCAACTATTATGCAAAATTTTACCTTGGCCAAACGTATCTGCAATTACAGTTTGCTCTTTCTTGAAGCAATACACTTAAATATGATTCTGTTAGGATAAATACTGTAAGTTAGTATCATTGATATTTATGTCATTCATAATGCTATCATTATAAAGAAGACTTTTTTAAGTATGTCAAAACCCTGTTATTCACAAATTCTCTTTTGGGTTTTTGAGTCATAAAAAAGTAGTACTAAACACTGTAGTTAATAGTGCATGTTCCAGAATCAATATGGAAGTGGTGGTAACTGGCACTGCTTGAAGGTAGCTAAGAATGATTAAATAGCTGCTCCAATTTTGACAGTTACTACTTACCCTGAGATTTTGAAACACATTGTGGAGACAAAGCAAAAAGCTGATTACCCTACCTGTAAATCTAAGTAAATCATATTGAAAATTTCTCAAATGGTGGAAAGTTTAAGGGCCAAAGGGATCTTAAATATGACAAAGTGAAACTGTTATGGAACAACATCTAACTCAGGTATCTTTCTTATTCCTTTGTCTGCTGAAGATAATGGATATAAAAATAAAGTATCATAACATTATACCTAAACATTTTAATTAATTACTTACTACTGAGACACAGTATCTGACATGCACAATTGAAAGGGGGAAAGGTTTATTTTGGCTCACAGTTTGAAGAGGTTTTGGCCTGTGGTTGGCTTTCCCAAGGCAGGGCAGTCTGGCGGAGGGGCATGGTTCATAGGAAGCAGCAGAATCAAGGCATCAGGAGGGATGTATATTCCTTCTCCCATCAGGCTTCACCTCCCAGCACCACACCCAGCTATAAACCCAGCAGTGGACCCACCCAGTAGCACACACCCATGGTCCGGGCACCTCCCCAAAGCCCCACCGGTGAGTGCAATAGGCTTTTGTGAGGTCATTTAAATACAAAATATAACGTCATACAAAAAAAACCCACACATAAATTTCTGCTTTAATGATATGATCAATTCGGTTTTTTAGGGCATCTCCAGAAGATGTACAATTGACCTATATTTTACAATTGGGATAACAGTGTTGTAGAATGGAAAAGAAAGTAAACAAGTTTAGTAAGTCCTTTTCCAAAATGTTTCAGGGATTTTAACAGTGAATCTGTTAAGGGTTTGTAATCTTTCCCTTCCTCTGTAGCATTTATTTAGAAATTTGTTAACCTTTCCCTTCCTTCCTTCCTTCCTTCCTTCCTTCCTTCCTTCCTTCCTCTTTCTTTCTTTCTTTCTTTCTTTCTTTCTTTCTTTCTTTCTTCCTTCCTTCCTTCCTTCCTCTTTCTTTCTCTCTCTCTTTCTTTCTTTCTTTCTTTCTTTCATCCTTCCTTCCTTTCTTCTCTTTCTTTCTTTCTTCTTTCTTTCTTCTTTCTTTCTTTCTTTCTTTCTTTCTTTCTTTCTTTCTTTCTTTTTCCTCTTTATACTCTTAAAAGGATTATAAGTGTGTGATTATAAGCACTGGCCATGAGATAGATCACCATCTTGTCTTTAGTCAAGCGGATGAACAGTTTGCTGTAACACACTTTTAAATTACTGGTTCTGAGGATACCAAAGTACAATTCAGTGTGAGAAATCTAAAAGACAATACCATATTTGGTTAATTCTGAAAGTTTATCCAATTTAGAGTTCAGTTAAAATAGAAGTCATGCTATAAAAACAAAGTTTAAAGGGTTTTTATGTTGTATGTTAAAAATAATTTCCCATCTCTTTCCTCAAAATGTATCATATAAATACAGAAGAGAGAATTTAGGCACTGAATAGATGTTCATCACTGTTACAAATTACGTTGACTTTCAGATTTGTGATCTTTTGTTCTCTGGTATGTCACCGTAACCAGTCTTAATTTATATCTTCTTGTTCATGTCCCAAATGCAATTTATAATCTTAAAATATCATATGATCTGCTTGATAATTATATACATTGCAAGCATCTTGTAGAGAAAGAAATATAAATATTTCACAAGAATTTCAATCAAAGTAAATTAACTTCTAAAACTAGAAAATATTGACAAAACCTGAAAATATTTGATCTTGAGGACTGAGAATATGACCTTTGGAACTCATCATTAATGTAGTAGTTTTAAAGGTATAAGCAACTATCTTAAAGATTGAAAAATTCCACAAAATTTTCATCATAGTTTGAAATAGTATACATCTAAATTTGCCACATGGTAAAGTTTTTGTATCTCCATGTTAGATATACTATGAAATGTGAAGGATCAGCCAATTAATTTATAGGATATATTTAGGTCAGAAAATAAAAACTAATAAATGTGAATATTTCTAGGAAGCGGGGCATATAGAGAAATCCATTTGCTACTACAACAGAATGAGAAAGTAGTATTATATGGCCTTTCTACACATTGTGACATTTCAGAGCCAGAATTTTATTTTATTTTTTGAATTTTGTCATGTTTCAGAGGCAGCTGCTTGTTACATCACCCCGGCTGGGCTTGAATTTTGGGACTCAAGTAATCATCTGCTTCAGCCGTGCTAGTAGCTAAGGAAAGCGACTACCGTTGCGCACCACTTCAGCAATCAGGATTTTAATCATTTATTGGCAACTATTAGAAACATAAGCATTTGTGGATATACCAATCCGTAAAAGTAGGTAAAACTGCCTTGGCTGTTTCTATATTTTTCTTCACTCTCTTTGACTCGCACAGTGTTTCCCCATACTTTACAAAAAATCATCTACCACTTGCAGAGTTGAATGTGTCTATTTGGTTTACAGATTTTTGCCTGTAGGAACCTCAGGCTAAAACCTCATTTCCTTTGCTCTTATCAGTATAATAAGGGTGTCCATTGGGGTTTTCTTAATTATACTCCTTTGTGACTTGGGCTCATTCATCCCCTGCTCATTTGTTAAAATCAAAAGATTTGAGTGAAGAAATAGTTACAGATGAACAAGATTCAGTCAATAAATGTTTACTGAAGTACTCTAAATACAGTAATAAAAAGGTTCTTTTATTTGGATCTTTGAAGTAATTGTCCTACTCTGTTTTTGTAATTTCACATAAAGGAAATGGCTACCTTATTCTCATCAATTTAGTTTTCAATATATGTGGAGAATTTAGCTTATGGTTTTGAATTATCTTACCTGATCTCTGGTGTATATTAGCTGATCTCATTCTGGGTAAAAGTATTTTCAAGGAATAAAGATATGTCTGAAAATTGGGTCTATGACCATCTTCCCCAAACATGACTGATCTCTCTGAAATGTCTGCAAATTTGTACAAAGAGAAAACTGGAGCAATTTACTGTTTTTTAAAAACATACTTAAGAGAAAAAAATTTTTTCAATTAGAAAATCATAGCTTTTAGTAAAATTTTAAAAATCAAAATTACAGAAACTTATCCATTAAGCATAAAGAATAATAATATTTCATAAAATATATGACAATGTACTTATTTTTATCAGTAGCAAACAGTACCATTATAATTGTTTTATTTTTTCTGTGATATGCAATTGAAATCTTGCATTGTATAGGTTCTTATCTATCATTAATTTTAAAATGCTGGTAATTTTAGCAGTTAAAGGTTATCATAAAGAGATAATTAGACATCATATCTATAAATTTCAGAAAACTTGATCTTTTTCAAAAGAACATGTAATTATATTCAAGGAAAAGTTAATTTTTGGTTAAATATAAGTGAAATGTTGTTGTCTGTTCCATTTGCAAATGAATATTACATTATGATATTTGTCTGTTCATTATGTTAAATTTCTTTCACATCTGCTAACTTTCTCCATTAAAATATATTTGCATAAGTGTCCTTTAAAATTAGACCTAAATGAACATAAGTTAAACATTTTATGACAATTATGTGTATGATGGATGACAAAACACATAAGACTTTATTTTATAATTTTAGAACATGCACATTACCAAGAAGTAGTATTAGGAAATCACAAACTTTTCAAGGAGTTTGCACTGACTACAGGGGAAAAAAAAAAAGAAAGATGAATTCTGTTTGATCTTCAGAAGTCAATAATCTCTGCAGTGATCAACTACCTAAGAATCACAGAATGCAAGAATAAACTGACCTTTTATAAAATATTAGGAAATTTTGATGAGATATTTAATGACTTTCCAAGATTATAAAATTAAGAATAAAACAAATAACTAGTTCTCCTGAAATCATGTCAAGTGCAATAGTGCCAACGTTACCTTCCACTCAGATGTTCAACTACATCAAATTCTGGCATTTGTATCTTTATAAAAGAACATTTCAAGGACTTACGTACTTTGCAGAAATAAAAATTGGTAAGGTATTTTTCTATTGTTTTGCTAAACAATGAATTTCTGTATTTTTCCTAAAATACATGCTTCTGCTATTAAGCCTTATTTTAATTACTCTTGGAATGAGTTTATATACAAGCAAAATTTAAAATATTCATAGAATTGAAGATTTTCAATGATTGTTAATTCCCAGGCTCCTCTCCTCCAGCAAACTTTTATAGGAACTTATTCACAGAGTTTTTCAACTTTTGTGTCAAAAGATGATTTGGTAAGTATTTAGGATATCAAAGCACTGGGACATCTACTCACTGAACAATCCACCTTTCCTCCTGTCCGGAATGTTCAAGATTCTGGACACATAGTGTTTACTGAAGATAACTGGACAGTGAGAGTTTACCTACAGTTATTGTAATTGCTTTAAAATTATCTAATATCTTGATTACTCATATTGCTCTTGATATCTTCATGGCAAGTGTTAGAAGAAGGATCATGAAGAATTACTCATTATTAGCAAACAATCTTATTTCCAAAAACCTTCAGTTTCAATGTTGGTCAGTTTCCTAAAGAATACTGTAGGTCTATATCTATTCCCCTTAAAAGAAAGTTTATCATATTTAAAAGTTAATAGGGTAACTAGGTATTCATAACCCAGATCCTTCCCTCTTGTTTTCAGAATTTATGTTTTTCAGACTGTAGAGTGCCTATTCTTAATAAACTTTATGTTAGGTTACACAAGGTTTACACTGATTTTCTTTGACTCATTAAGGGCATCGACTAGGAACTGTGGCAAGTGCTACAAATTGCAGAGCTATTAAAATTATATCCTTATGTTTCCCAGAACTCTATGTATTAGGAGAAAGCTTGGACTAACATGGTTCAAATATCTGACAGTTCCTGACAAGACAATAACAAATTCATGAGAAATTATCCTGTAACTCTTTTGCTGACCCAACAACTGGAAGCTTTACCAGATGGTAGTTATACTTCTGTTGTATGAACATGAAAATTCCTGGTTCCAGAACTAGCCCAAACTACATCAACCCATTTGCTATTTTATAGCCCAGGCAGCACTATGTGATTTGTGCAGGTACATAGGGCTCTGAACTTAGAAGGTCCCAGTATATGATTTAATGCTCTACTGTTCCCAACTTGAAGTTCTTGACATTTTTTAACAAAAGGTCTCACATTTTCATTTTGCAATAGGCCCTGCAAATAATCTAGCAAGTAATGACCATAGCAAAATCTTATTAGTTCTAATTAAGAAAGAATTTTAAATGGCTTACCATAAAACACATTCTAGTAAGAGTGAAAAAAATTTACGTAAGAATATTACTTTGTTATTAAGTTTATTATATGCTGAATTTCTAGAGGCAATGCAAACAGAAAAAATGATCCAACTGCACCACAAAAATTATGCAAAAAACATCAACAACAGCTTTCTATCCCCAACCACACAGGATTACTGTGATTAGCAGCAAAACTCTTATGTAGAAGCTAAACATGCATACACACACACACACACACACACACCCAGAAGCACACACATATACATATACATATAAAAAAACCTTATGATTTTGCTTGTCAGAGAAGTAACAAGGCCTTTTTCCTTGTAATTACTGTCAATTTCCAAGTCTTGCATGAGAGCCTGTTCACTGTAAGCTTCTAACTTGTGAATTCTTAACTATAGGAATGTGTTAAGTGAGGTTTTTCCTTTCTGTGCCCTCACTTAAAGGAAGAGATGTTGATTGATCCAATCTTCAATATTTTTCAGAAACAAGGATGGTCTATGTAATTCTGAGATTCAAAATTAGGAAGAATCCAAGGCCTCATCTTAAATCAGTTAGGATGCCTTATAGTTACTGTTTTAAACATATCTTCTGGTGATTTAATTTCTCCAATATCACTAAAATCAATTGATATCTGTAGATTGTTTGATGTTTTTACTTTCTTTCCATACAAAGTCTCTGTGAAAGAATCTATGAAATAATCAAAATTACAACTCTCTTGAAGACACTACCCTGCTTAACTACTCCAAATAAACTGTAACTCCAAATAAGCTGTAACTTTAAGGAGATGTCCAAAGTCTCAGAACAGTAATAGCTCTTTCTCTTTGGATTCTCTGCCTTTTCAATCTTCCTTTTACTCTCATGTCTTCTCATTCTCCACTTGTCCTCTATTCCTCATCCAAAAGGAGCTCTTTTTCAAGTCTACAGGCTTCTACCCTGCATGCTATTCCTTTGCATGCATGCAATAGTCTCCAATCTGTCTTCCAAATTTTGTCTGCCATTACTTGACTATTTCCCATTCAAAAGGTAAATGCCTGGCTTATACAATTATGAGAAGTTTGTCTTACTGTCTTCCTCCTCCACTTAAATTGCCATGGTTTATTGTTTGATCCCCTTGCATTATTTGCTTTTCTTGTGTTTACTGTGTTCTAGTAGCTTGTACAATTGTCTTCATTCCCAGATGAACACTGTGAAGACCGAAGATGTTATTGACTTACATACTAATGCATATTTATACTGTATGAAATTCCTCAGAGATAAAATGTTTTATAGAAATTCACGGCAGATAACACAGAAGGAACACATGAAAAAAACAGATAAATACATAAACTAATGATTAAATGAAGGAAAATATTTCTCTGGCTTGTATTTAAGTTTTCTAGTATCATGTGGTTCTATTTTCAACATCTTATGAAGTTCTGGAAATACAGGTATTATCACTGAATATTCTGTGGGTTTATTAATTCAACAAACATTTTTCAGGCAATAACTATTAGCCAGGCCTAGTGACTCTGTATCTTTAAACACCTAAATTCCATGTTCAGTTTCATAATTCATCCTTTATAATTGGAAAGTAATAATATTCATCCCATTAAATTCATGTTAATTGTAAAATAAATTTATAAAATTATTAGTGTTTTTTTCTGTTAATGTGGTTAAACAATTGACCTTTCTTTCTAGATAGTATTCATATTACTGACAAAATACAGACTTTAATGTTAAGTAGAATGTGCACATACTGATAAAAAAATTTACAAAAATATTTTAATTTAATTAAATTTCTATCACTTTTTGAGTCCATGATATCCATCACAGGTGTTTAAGGTACAACTCAGTATTACATTACCCATGGGATTTGGAGCCTTGAAATAGGAAAATTTGGAGTAGATAGATAGACAGAAGATTGAATGATGATAGATGATAGATAGATAGATAGATAGATAGATAGATAGATAGATATAGATAGATTGGAGTAGATAGACAGAAGATTGAATGATGATAGATGACAGATAGATAGATAGATAGATAGATAGATATAAAAGAGAGGTAGACTTTATTACTGCTTTTATCTATTTCAGAAGGAAAAGTTCTATCCAGTTTAGAACTGGATTTCTTCTCTTTTTTTCCTGACACCAAAAAAGAGCTAAATATAGAAAATGCAGAAAAAGGAAGGAATGAGCAGAAGCAGAAAGGATGTATGTATGAAGATCTGTCATGACAAATTCTAGTGAGTCCAATTACAATTTGCATTTTACATCTCTCCAAAAATTATACCTTGGACTTCAAAGACCTGTCATTGTGAATTAAATTTATCCCAATGACAGTCGAAATGTTCTTCATTAGCCCAACTTGAATTTCAATGAATACTTTGTTATAAATTCTTAAACACAATTGAACATAAAATGTGAGACTTAGAAAACTTCCATTAATTCTTCATCATTTGATATTTTTCAAATATCTTATGATTCATTTAAATTATCAGTTGGAATACAAATATATTATTTTGATTTCATACACACTGCAACTGTCTAATAAACAAATCTAAAAGCAAAAAATATATATATCTTTTTCATGGCTTTGTAGGATTTAAGATTTAATTTGCCTACCTAATCTTTCTTTCTCCTTTGGTTCACTAAATATTTCTCTGACTTCTTCATCTTTTCATGTTACTAAGGCATATCTCTTATTCAGGGATCTATCACATTCATCTTGCCACTTTACTTCTTATCTTGCACTTGTCTAGAATATATTTCACCTAATAGTTTACATGAATAAAAGAACTGTCTTTATAGTCACAACAGTTGTAATGCCAGCACCTAGTATATTAATTTGTACATCAGATGCTTTGTATACATGTCTTAGAATGAACAATTTCCAAATCTCCAGGCAAATTTGTAAGTCAAGTTTGCACAAATAGAGTCAAGTTAAATACATAAAATGTCATTATTATATGAAATACATAAATCTAAAAAAATTGTGACAAAGGATATGGTCATTCATTTTGCCTCCTATGTCATGACATTCTACAATACTTCCTACCATAAACTTACATGGTTTTTATTATCTTCATTTTATAATTGAGAAATATTTAATGCATAGTTTAACTAATTGGTTAACCTCCCACTCCTAGGATGCAGTGTCATTGGGCTGAATAACCAGATCGAATCATGTCCAAAGCCACTTGTCTATCACTTCATTGTAGAACTACAGTACTTATATCTGTACAACTTCCAATTCCCTGATAGATTTGCTTTACCTTTGACTTTAGTCTCTCAAGTCAAAGAATGAGGTATGTGGAAATCTTGAGTTTAATCTTAGACTCACAGCTTCTTAATTACATTTTCTCTCTTTCCCCATAAGTGCAGTCACAATTTAAAAGCTTCTGCAATTGTTGATTACTGCACTTACAATATGCCAGATGTTATCTCATTTAAATTGTGCCCACACACTGCAGGTGCAAAATGGAGGGGAAGATTGAACAAATTTGGACTTAAGTAACTCTTTTTTCATATCATCTATATGCTTGGTCCAATATAATTTTTTCAACTTTTTTCTATTTGCCTAGTAGACTATTTAAATGTTTCTTTAAAAGTTCTGAAACTTGAGAAAGCTATGTTACATTTTTAGAATTAAAAAATCTTCACTGCTTAGGTAGGCTTCTTATTTTATCAGACTACAAAGTGAATAAAAAAACCTTGTACATTATTACTTACATAAATATAATGTAGCTAAACCAGTCATGTTTTCCAGAGACTAGAAAACTTTATATGATGTGTCCACAAGACCTCAAAAATATAATAGCAAGAGGTCTACTATAACCACACAACTAGTCTTCATTTATTTTAAGAGTTGAACCCCTTCTTATCCCTCTTAAATTTTCTTAAATATATTCTCTAGTCTTTCTTCAAAGTTATCACATACAAAAATATAATACTTGTACTAACTCTTGTAATTTTGGATGGCATCTCCAGTGGCCACTCTATTAGTTGCTGTCTGAATTAGTAAGGAGGAAAAAAAAAAGGAAAAATGCTAAAATATCTGTAAAAATACTTATTTTAGGATACAGCTTAATCACAGTTTTATAGCACATGAGTAAGTATCACATTTCATTAAATCTAAGAAACAGTGTATTAGTTAGGGTTATGTAGAGAAACAGAATTGATAGAATATACATTCTATCTATCTAAATTATGAAAGATGATACAATAGACTGATTTACAAGATCAGAACCTAGAAAATCCAGTCCACAGTGGTCATCTGCATGGTAAGGTGTGAGAGGATCCAGTAGCTATTCCATCTCAAACTGAGGCTGAAAACTTGGAACTTCCCTAATTGTTGGTGACAATATGAGTTCCCACTGCAAGGCTGAGAAAGCTGGAGTCTGACTTGCCCAGGTGATTGCAGTAGCAAAAGACACACCTGATCAAGCAGAACAAAGCTTGTAAGTTCAGGCTGACTTCCTCCTTTTCACTATTGGCTTCATCTAGAATACAAGAATATTGCATGGTGCCACCCAGAATCAGGAAGATCTTCCTCCACCAGTTAGCTGGTCTATGTGACAAGTGTCTCTGGAAATATCACACAAACATACTCAAACACCTTACAATCTCCTTGCTGTCACTCAGACCTATCAAGCTGACAATCAAAACTGACCATAACATAGTCAAATGTGTGACATGCTATTATTTTAATTGCCATTAGAAAAACACATAAATGGAACACAGCAAATTAAAATGATCTTCAGTGTTTTAAATTTTGTACTGTGAGAAGATACCTTTTTAGTTTATGATGGAAATTTAAATTTTTACTTTTTCCATTTATCACTGTACATACACATGAAAACATATGTATAAATAACCGGGTTAAAATATTCACCAAGCAGTTTCCACCCTGCCCAGCTCATCTTAAACCCAATTGCCTATATCACAGTTTCACCTTGTAATACCTTCCTTATGACTTCAGTAGTATTGCTCTTAAAATAATATAGAATTTCTTTACAGATTGTCTCCAATCTGTTTTCTTTGCAAATAGTTTCATTCTATGGATTTGATTCTGTTACTTTTCAAGATTCTAGATGATTTTATTGAATTTCTTGGGCAACAATGAGAAACTGAATTTTTTCTCACATGGCTATTACATGTCCTGCTGATTTTCAAATGGGTGGACTATGCAGTTAAAATGTAGTGCAACATGCCACCCCAAATTGCCCAGTTTGTGCAAAGACTACTTAGGCCTAACAAAATTTAAACATACTGTAGTACAAGAGGTACCCTCTTATTCTCCCCTCCTTACTTTCTGAAAGCTGATGAAATCTCCCTATGGAAAATGACAGCCCCAATTCCAAAGTAAACTAACTTTCTTGTCGTTCAGGGACGAATCCCAGAATCTCAGACTGAGAAAGTTGTTTTTCTCTGCACACAGTTATGTTTCCACAATTTCTTCTCTTTATTGAACCTCATAAAAACATTTAGGCTTTTGCTACTTCCTTGAGTCTTCATTTCTTTATGAGATCTCATGTGTCTCTTGAAACTTACATCAAATACATTTTTATACTTTTCTCCTGTTAATTCATCTTTTACTTATTTAATTTTCAGTCTGAGCCAAAAACTTTGAGAGGATAGTTATAAAATTTTACTGCTTCTCCCGGACCAGGAATATAGCTTAGCAATGCAGTGCCTGCCTCGCAAGCCCAAGGTTCTAAGTTTAATTCCCAGTACCAAAAGAAAGAAAGAAAGAATATATATATATATATATATATATATATATACATGCATAAATAAAACTGCTTCTTAAATACACAGAAGCTAATCAATTAAGAATTTAAAATTCCTAGTGTTATTCTATGACTTGCAAAATGGTTTAATTGGATATCTTTTGCTATGTTTCTCTTGCACTGATACAAGATTTATTGATCTCCAAATTACCATGTAAAACATTTTTTCTCTGAAAACAGGCAGCTTAAACATGGTCTCCTTAGTTCTTTGTCCCTAAATCTCTCCAGATGGAAGAGCTCTATCTGTCACCTCAGCATGCTTTGTCATGTTGTACTTTAATTTAGTGACCTAAATAGATGCAGAAATACATGCTAAATACTGCTCTGCAACAAAGAGAAAAGCACAGTCTAGGTTTATCAACACTTATCTATTATCAACCAAATATTATAGGTGATAAAAGTTTTTTCTAATGATACTGGGGATGGAACCTGAGGATCTTTGCACTGAGCCCCATCCCCAGCCTATTTATTTTTATTTTTCATTTTGAAACAATGCCTCACTAAATTGCTCAGAGTGGTCTTGAACCTGTGATCATTCTGTTTCAACTTCCCAAAGTACCAGGAACACATTTAGTATACTGGCTGATAAACTGAAAAAAATATAGTTTCTACACCACCATATGCAGTTTATACATGCTTTTTAAAAAGTTAAACATCAAGAACTATTACAAATTTTAAACAGATCTTTAAAAAATATGTAACTATTGGGGACCCTGCAGTGAATCCCTAATTTCCTGAAAAGTGTTGCAGCATTTAGCAAAAAAGAAAGAGCAAGAGACAGACAACAATGCAATGGGAATCTGGGACGACTAATATTCCTGGGGAAAAGAAGACCGCAAGGCAGCCAGGGCCTCAGTATTACTGATCACATCTATATTGAGGAAAATGGTGAGGGGATTATGGTTGGATGTTCTAGATAAGTGCTTGACAGGCAAGGCCTGCTAGAGAAATAAAGGTTTCTTGTGAAAGGAACAGAGCAACCAGACTGAAGTGGTGGTTAATGAGTAACCTGTTTGATAATCAGTTCTGAGAAGAAACTTTCTCCAGATTCACACAGACCTCAGCTGATCTCATATCTCACAGCCTGCCTCTCTGGGCTCAGCTCTGGCTGTTGGCAGGGTGGCAATGCAAGCCCCTGCTCCATCTGGGTGCTGTCATGAGGCACATACACAGGTTCAGTCAGACTCCTTGGGTGCATCCATTTTCCTACAAACATCAAGTTTCTCTTCTTTGGGGCAGAATAGTACTCCATTTGTGCTGATACCACACATTCTTTATCCATCCATCTGTGGATGGACATATAGGACACTTCCAGGATTTAGCTTTCGTGAGTTGTGCTGCTACAAACATGGTATGCAGGCTTTTTTGTTAAAACTGAAAGTTGGTTTAGGGAAAGCACCTCTGTGTAGCCTGCACTGCTCAAAGCTAAACAAAATCACAGCTGGGTTTGGATGGAATTGACATGACAGTTCTCCACATGTAACCAAATATTTGATTATTAAATGTAAATAAGATGTGGTAAAGTACTTGTGTTGTGTTTTATTTTGGTACTAGGTACAAACCCTAGGACTTCACACATGCTAGGTAAGTGCTTCACCACTGAGCTACATCCCAGAACTTTTAAAATTTCCTCTTCAAGGCAGAATCCCACTATTTTGCTCAGACTGGCATTTCTCTTTGCTCCTCTTGCCTCAGCCTCCTGACCAGTCGAGATTACAGGCATGAGGCAAATTATCCAGCTTTATTCTAGCTTTTAAATTCCCTGTATACTAGTCAACATGTTGCAGTTTCATTTGTCTTTTGTTTCTAGTGGTATTTAGTCATTGTTAGTGCTTCCTTAATTATTTTGTGCTACTACATGTTTATGCTTATTGAAAGGCAAATCACACCTACTCTTTTATTTTGGGTTTTTGATATCTTCTTTGAAATGATTATATTCTTTTCCTAAAAAGTCCCAGTTGGTAAATTCCCTTCAGGATCTGACTGATCACGTTTCTTGCTCATAGCTGGGAAGTAAAACTTGGATGGGAAAAAGCAGTAAAAACAAAGGCACAAAATAATATACTGCAATTTTTAATGTTTTCTGAGGGAACTAAGGTGGTGTATAGGAAATAACAGCCACTATCCTGGAGGTTGGGAAAAAAGGGAAGTATTCAAGATTATGATTGGCAGATTCAAATATGATACTAACTATGGGCGTGGGAGGAATAGATTCGCTTTTAGCTGCTAATTTCTCTGCTTTAGAATATATACACTCATGGAGTTGCCATGGAGTTGTTTGAATTAGAACCTGACATAAATGTAAGAGAAAAAGAATATATCCTCTGGTGTTTTATATATCAGTCTAAATCTACACAAAATCTCATATCACATGAAACAGATGAGTCAGCCTATTTTAAGTTACACAAAGAAGCTCACTTTATCTGATCATAAGGAGAAATACAAGTTTCCACAGTTCTTGGTTTTCTAAAAGACTTTCTTGTCTTTGAAATGACGGATAGAAGGGAATTATTATCTAAGGTGGATCCTTCCTATAAAATTAGCATTTTCAATTCCCTTGAATTTAGAATAGTACCTATGACATAGTTTTCTAGCATAATGCCAGAGGATACTGTTGCATCCATCTTAATATTATAAATTTTAGTTGTTACTGTAGCTGTGAAACATAAAAAAGATTGAGCTTAAAGAACATCATGATAGGATTCTGCAAAACGGTGCTTTTTAGATGCAATAATGCTTGCTCCTCTTTTGTTATCATTTTTTTTCTAAAAGTTGAGTGTTGAAAAACTCCAGTTAAATGAGGATTTCATTACTGACAGTATTATTGCATACAAATAATAGTACTGCAAGAATATACAAATTAGTTCAGCAAATAGAAAGCTACAATCATTTTATGGCTCATTGGAAGACAGACATATCAAGCAAGGTCCCTGGGGATCAGAATGTGCTTTGGTATTATTTAACATATTCATTAAGCAGTCAGTGGAAAATGTAAATGAGAACGCATCCAAATCTGTAATAAAAAATATTAGAAGTGAGAGATAATAAATCAGCTTGATCAAAAGTACAGATGGATCTGGACAGCTGGGGAAATGGTTCAGATGAGAAATAGATGAGTTTTAATGGAGAGAATAGTAAGATAATGAATGTGAAGAAAAATAATAATACACAGCACAGAATTATAAGCTAATAAGAAGATGCATATGAAGTAATTATGAAGAACACATTTTAGTATATTTGCTGATAAACTGAAAAAAAAACTCCCTCAAATTCCTGTATTATGACAATGAAAGATAATTGTGCTCTATTATCCCTAAGTTGAACAACTGGGAAAGAAAAGAAAAATTATAATACCACTTAGCCAGACAATAAAAATTTTTCTATAAGCTTAATGGGTGTTTTATAAAGTTAGACAATTTCAGAATAAAAGTAGCAATTGTAACAAAAGCTGGTAGTTTATACTAAGAGAGAGAGAGCTATTAGAACAATTTTGTTTTTAAAACATTGTATTGTCTACTATACACTCAGTCTCATAGACCAACCTCAAACTTGTCTACATCAAACTTTTCTACCTAATTACATTATTGTGGCATTTCTCATAAGTTTCACTTTCAAAGTACTATGGAATACTCTTCTTACTCTCAAGATTTAGGAGAACTTGTCAAACTAAAGTTGACTAATTTGAGTAAATAAAACAAAATGGCAATCCCTGAATATATTATATACTCTAGCCATAAATTAAGCCAGGATATTTCCAACTGAATAAAATCTGGCATTGCATAAAATCTGGCATTGCTAAGAAAAAAGTGAAACTACTTTTAGGACATATTCAGTACTCATTTGTTCCAAGGGAGCAAAATATTGACCAATAAAATTATGAGTTATTTTCACCAGAAATACTCTGTATTTATGAAATTGATAGAGCTATATTTAAAAATAAGGCTTCCTGATATGGTAGACTTATCTTAAATTATTGTGTATGGTTTAGATTTAGAGTGTTTCCCCAAATCTCATGTTCAGAGGGGGCACTTTTGGGAGATGACTGGATTAGGAAGACATTGTACTCATGATTATACTTATCCATTGATGAGATCAGAGGTCTATGCTTGAAGTGGGGCCTGGCTGGAGAAGGTGAGTCACTGGGGATGTGGCCTCCAGGCCTGGAAAGGTCTATTGTTGTCATTGCTATCTACCTTCTTTTATTTGGCTTTCTGGCTGCAAAGGGTTGATCAGCTTTCCTGCTCCAGACATCTCTACCATGCTATTTGTGCCTTGGAACCAGCCTACCATATATTGAACCCTCTGAACCTGTGAGACAAATAAACTTCTCCTCATTTAAACTGCAGACATCAAGTACTTTGTCCCAGTAATGGGAAAGATGGAATATACATGGAATGATGAAAAAACTATTTAAAACAGTATAATATGATGGGAGAAGCCTGGTTTGAACACATAGAAAATATAAACTCTTGCTCTAATTCTGAACATTGATATTATGGTCTCGACAAACCTCATTGGGCACTTGACCTGGAAGGTGTTATCTCTCTCTCTCTCAGCTCCTCCCTACTTTCTCTGTTTTCTGTCTACCATTCCCCTGAGTCATGCCATCCTGCCTTGGAACTGTTGACTATAGACTGGAACCTTTGCAAACTCTGAGTCAGAAGAAACCTCTCCTCCATTATGTGGTGTGCGTCAGGCAATTTGTCGCAATAAGAAAAGTGATTATTGTAGTTCACATAACAACAACAACAACAGTAGCAACAGGCTGGGGATTTAGCTCAGTGGCTTAAGTGCCTGCCTAGCAAACATGAGGTCGTGAGCTAGATCCCCAGTACAAAACAAAACAAAACAAAACAAATAGTAACTATAAAATCTCTGTACAGTTAAAATAAGCAGAAACAGACATTTATTTCTCATAGTTCTTCTTTATTTGAAGAAAAAAGGCCAAACAGAAAAAAGGGTAGAAATAATGCATAATTTTAAAAAAATAAGCAGTCACAAGCTTATAAATTACATATTTTATCTTTGAAGTAGTTGCTTAAGTCACAAAATCAAAGCTCTTAAAGTTAGGAAGCCAAAGAGAAGGGTGTTAGCATGGTTCAATTCTGGTGATAAGGCTCCCCTTCTTCCCTGTAAAGCTCTACCTTCTCCATATATATTCACATACCAGAAAAGGGAGAGAGGAGAAAGGAAAGAGGGAAAGGGAACTAGGAACATTGTAGAGGGAGAGAGTATATGCACATATTAACATATGCTCTAACGCTCTGGTCTGTTCCACTTGGAGTAGAACAATAATCTCAATGGAACCTACTCACATCACTCTCATTTTTCCATCACAAAATTAATTACCAGCTAAGGGCTCCACCATCGGCACTGAAGCTTAAGCCTTCTAGCTCTTGTGAATGGAGGCAAGGTTTCTGTCCATAATCTCAGCGCTTCATTAATTGTTCTCATCTTTCTTTTTTTTTTTTTTAATTTCTAGAAAATATTGTCCTGAGTTTCTTTCTTTTATATTCTTTTAGATTTTCTGTTTTGCATTACTATTTTTTCTGTCCTATACACCATAACTGTTCTGCATCATCAGTATGATAATGAATTTAAAAATCTCCAAAATGTCAGATTTACTTCACTTCTTATTTTATATACTTTCAGATGGATGATCAGGTGCTTGCCTCTTCTGTTATTTCTTCATAAAGAAGAAAAAATTAGTATTCATTGTAGCTTCTTCACTTTTATAAATGGTGTTTCTTCTGCACTGTTTCTTCTGTATTCCCAGCTGTAGTTAGTAATTCTGAAATCCTCTCTTGGGTAATTCTCTGAATTGGAAATTATGACCTTGAGGCTGTACTAATAGATCACTTCTTATGTGCTCTGATTCCATGACTATGTTGAAAAGCATCTTCTCTTTGTTCTGAGAGATTCATTCATCCCAAGAGTCTTTGCTTCTCTTCCCTCATGGGAGACATTTCATGTATGTGCACTCTCTGAGCATGGTGGACAAGAAGAAACATATGCCGAATAACATGCTCATGATATTTAACTCAGATAAAGAAGAATGGGCAAAGACAGGCAAAACATAAATCAAGGTGCAACCTCAGTCAAATAATTTCATAGTATAGAACATATAGGTTACAAATTTTTAATAAATCATACATTTTGGAAATCATATTTAAATTTTTGCCTGAGAATAGAACCAATTTTAGGGGTTTATAAACACTTTAGACTAAAATATATTTATACTAATCAGTCTCAGTTTGAGGACTAACGAGGATTATCTCAATAACAAATACTACTCTATAAATAAACAGTCTACTTTAAACTACTCTATAAAACAGTTCATGTATATTATCCCAGGTTAGGGAGGAGGCTAAATCCCAAGGAATCCCAAGTTGTAAGTAGGAGAGGTAAAGTTGGACTATATAACTATCACAATTGAAAGAAGTCCAAGATCATAAAAAATTATCTCTATATAATAGACAAATGTTCCAGAGAGCAAAAACACTCCATGCTAAGTATATTGATGAATCTCAAGGCATGGAAGTAAATGTGACTCTTGCCAAATCTCATATTCTACACTGATCAGTTGTAAAACAAAAAAATCTGGCATCTAGACTTTCAACAGTCTGGGAAATTCTTCTGCTCCTGGGGTTCATAGGCATACACTGAAGACCTCTATAAAGTTATTCAAGAAAGTCAGTACATTGCTGACTCTACCCTGGAAGTACACATTGATAAAAACCTGCAATAAATTATGGATTGTTTAAAGGGTCAGTGTAATACAATGAAATGACAATCATCCTGAAAACCAAGGTCTTGTTGGGCAAATCTTGTTCTGGGCAGAAACTGTCCACTGACTTACAAAGTTTAAAACTGTCATTAAACAGTGTTACCACTGTAGGTCATCCTAGGTCTCCACTATTCTGCATATATTTATACACAAGTTCTTTACTGAAGAGGGGGCAATATCACTAATAATAAAAGAGCAAATATCACTTAGTATTATGAAATGAAAGTAAATTCACAAACCCACGAGCGACTGACAACCCATGAGAAAGCAAAAACTAAAAGGAACCGAGAGGAAGAGAAAGTTAATTCTCAAATTTGAGTGCTATTATATATCTTAATAGTTTCCTAGTGGTCCCCCAGGTGATACTACAGGTGCAAACATTAGTAAAACAATGTTTATTAATTTATTATACTATACTAATTTAATCGTGATAAGGCATTTGCTTTACCCTGTGGTTTGTGGGTCTGTCATGCTTTTTGTGTAATTATTAGTGCCAGTTTTTATAAACTAGACATGCTACATTAATTAATATACTTTATAATGCACTTTAGTTGTGGGTATTAGAAACCCAGTTCAGGCTAATTCTATCAAAATTGGAGTACTTTGCCTCAGAGAAGAAACAGTATCATGAGTGCCATGAAATGTGTGTTCTCATGAGATATTGAAGACTATTTCCCTGAAGGCAACTCTTCACCATTAATTTGGTTTTTTATTGGTGACTTCATTTTTAGTCAGCCACCTTCAACCATAATTAGTGTTAAGTGACAACTAGTGATACTAAGATGACATTTTATCAATTTAAACATCCTTTTTGAATCAAACAAAGCAATTTATTTTTTCCACAGACTTCTGATAAAACTAAGATTCATGATTTCAATGAGGCAATGAATTTAATGAAAAGACTGAAGTACCAAGAAAGGGTCATATTAGTCCCATGTATGGCTAAAATCCAAAGGTGAACACATCTACCTCAAATCATATGGAGCAAAACAGGAAAGAGTCATCACCTGAAAAATTCAAGGTGATGTTGCCAGATAAAATAAATGGTTTCTAGGTAGGCAAAACAATAAATCCTCTCTATAAATGGTGACCACAGTAAGAAATGAATATTGACAAAGCCTCTAAGAATAATCATGCATGCCCTATTTAGAAACCCTTAAATTCTATTATCCCTTTGTTCAATTTTAGAAAGAATTTATTGGCAAGCATGTTGCTAATGTTGTCTTCAATTAGCAAAATGGAATTCAAATTATCAAGGTCCTGGATCAAAATGCATCAAGTGGTATTATTGCCATGCTTACCAAACCAGCTTTCTAATGAAGCCAGTATATTTTCCAGCCAAATGAAAAACCAGACCACAGAAAGTGAGCCTGTAGAAATGTGAAAGAGTAGTTGATTACTCAGAATAAACAGAAATAGCAACATGCAGCTGACAGGGAGAAATCAGAGATGCACTGAGACAATTTTGAGAAAAAAAATGTCTCCATAGAACTATCCTACTATGATTAACACACAAGAGGTAGGGCTTCAAATGCAAAGTCATTTCTGAAAAGTAGAAATTGCATAACCTAGACAGGTAGGCAGTTTCCACTCACTCTCTGCCTCAGAACATGTAGTGGTCTTTTCAGCCTTACTCTCCACCTTGAAATGTTAAAGGATGGTAATTTTGTATACCTTGCAGGTGTAGGGAAGGGAATGAAAAGAGAGAATTGAGATGTTATATACATGTACCAATTCTCCACAAGGAATATAATCATTATGTAATGCAAACATATATTAATAAAAAAACTGGGAAAAACTGTTGGCATATCAAACAGCAAACTATTTACAAAAGCACACCAAAGATTTATGCAATGTGGTCACTCTCTTGCAAACAACCAACTAAATTATTGAGACTAGCAACCAAAATTTCACTTTCAAATTTCAATAATCAACGTCAAGATCTTATAATTAATTATAAGTTAGACTTTAAAATACTTTAAAAATGTAACATAAGCACATAGTTTAGACTGCTTGAAATCAGAAAAATTGAAGATATGGATACTTTTAGTCATAGAAATTCTTTTTCAAATGCTCGTGTTTATTTGTTGTGTGTGGTATTTTCTCATTTTAGTTTAGTTTAGTTGAGTGTATGGATATGTGTATGAGTCCACATGCATTTGTGAAGAATACCATCCTGGCTGGTCAAGGTGTAATTCAGAGTTTTAGGAACATGATATCAAAGAGTAATTCCACAGTCTAATTTAAGTCCAGTAAGAGAAAAAAGGTTAAGTGCATGTACCCATTTAGCAGGTTCAGCTCCCCTATTTGTGCATCTGATATAATCCTTTAAAAATGGTCAGAAGCAAAATACTATAACAGATTGTAAATGGTTTCTCATATTAATTTAGCTAAGTACTTGTAATCTGTCTAAGTACTATTTAATAGAATATAACTGCAAAATAGTATGACACCTCCAGAGTTTGGGAGAAAGTTGTGTATCTAAGTCAGATTTAGCAGTAAGGAGGGTAAAGCAGAAAATCCTTAAACAATGGATTCTTTTCAAATACATGCAATTTTAACTTTTTCCAAATTGAGAAATATTTGAAATGATTACAAAACTGTGTTTCTCCTCACATTTCATTTATCTTAGATATAAAGCATAGTAGGAAAAAAATTAAAAATCACATCTGAATGACAAAAATCCTGAATTTTCAGAACTGTTTTGTTAAAAGGGTAAGATTTTTCTAGAATTCCCCAAATCAATTTGAATGCAAAGTACCAATTTTTTTTAAAGAATGCAAAACAGGGTTTATATTACAAAGTGAAAAGAAGAAAGCAAGCAGCATGATAATCTTCCTTTTGCAATCCAACAGCAGATAAACATTCATTTGGGCCACCAGTTCATGAACAGCCTCAGCGATGACCTCAAGAATTGTTAGAAATCCAAATTTTCAAGTTTCACCTGAAACAGACAGAATCAGAAATATAGAGGTATAACTCTATACTTATGATTTAAGAAACTCTACAAGTTAATGGGATAAACACGAATACTTGAGAAACATTACTTTAGATTTTAAAAGATTTGATAGTCATGGTTTAAAGAAAGTTATCTGAAAAGAAGGCATTACGCTTGCCTCACCTAGAAGACAACTCCAAGGAGCCCAGAAAGTGCTCAGTACAAACACCCTGAGAACAAACCCCTTGCAGACTTTCTCTGCTTCCCTTTTGAACACGGAGCACAAGATGAAAATAAACCTTTGCCTGTGTTCCATAAGGCATGAAATTAAACTTAGCTGTGGCTTCAGAATTCTGGATAGTACAGAAAAAGTAGAAGAGCTTTGAGAACCTGCAAACAGAGACAGAAATATTGACAGGTCCTGAACCTCAAAGAAGGAAGACTCTGAGTCTGAGAGTCTTTGCGATTAAAGACTGGCAGGATGCATACATGTTTCAGCACCCAGTATAGAAACCACTCCTTTTCTTTATAGAAAGGTCTTCCATAGCCTTCTACATCTGCTTATAAATGTAGATCACTGGGAAGAGGGCTCTGGAGAGAGGGTTCTCAGTCATTGAGTTACTTTAAACTAGTAATATTTCTAAAATGAAGTCTCATGAGTTTTCATTTACATAAAAATAATGGTAGCTATGTATTTGATCCCAATCTGTAATTATTCACTTTAAATATGGCACCATTAAATTAAGTGAAAGATTTTAATGCAAAAAAATGTTCCCGTGATTATATCATTAATGTTTTTAAATAGAAACATATGTCTCTTAGGCAGCTTTCCACAACTGTGATACATATTTGAAAGGGGAAAAGTGTATTTTGGTTCAAAGTTTTAGCATTTTCCATATGATGTCTCTTGGTTCTGTTGCTTTGGGCATGTGGCAGTACAGTGACATTATAGTAGGACTGCGTGTCAGAGAAGGACTGTTAATATCATTGCATCCAAGGAATAAAAAGAATAAGCTAGGAAGAGGCCAGAGTCCCAATATTCCTTTCAAGGCTATGCTCCCAGTCACCCAGCAGGCTCCTCTCCTAGGTTCTATAACCTCCTAATAATATTGCTGGCTGGAGATCAATTGTTTATCACATGGGCTATGGAGGATATTTTATATTTAAACTATAAAAATATAGCAGCACCCTGATTTTAGCAGTGCCAATAACTGACATTCAAGAATTGAAAACTGTGTTTCAACCATTATACACATGTTTTCCAATTGTTATGTTACATAGATAACAAATCTATGCAGCAGGTGTTATTTACCATATCAGAAACCTAAGACAAATAACTATAAGTACCAGAAATCACACCACAGCAAAATGCAATCACAAATGTTTGGCACCAAATCTAGGATCCTAAACTTTAGATAATGCCAAGGTTTCAGCAATTAACATGCAAAGAATGTAAATAGTATAAGTTAAATATTAAAGCATCTGGTCTACTTTATACATACTAGAAAGTAAATACCATTGAGTAATTAAGTAAATACTGCTCAATTTATATGTACTTACCTCTGATTTATAAGAGCTTTACATAATCACCCATTCTAAATAATATCAACTTTTATCCTGCATGTCTCCTTAATCCAATTTGCATGTTCTTTAACAGTTATTTATTACCACATGACATATAGTAAAAGGTAGCTTCACTTGCTATTTCTTTCCCATTCTTGTGTAATTTTCGTGAGAACATGTCTTGGATTCTGTAGTCTAATATCAGTACCTAGCTTCTCATGATGACTCAGTAAAAGTTCCTTTAAAGAAATACTTATAAGTAAATAGTATCTTACAATTTTCAGTGATATAAATATTTTTAAATGAATAGCCATCTTTAATTCTTTTTTCATATATTATACAGACATTGAACTCTAACAAAACATATAACCATGTTGTCTATGGATTTTAAGTGAGGTGGGTTCATGAACAACGAAGTAGGAATCCAAGCAGCCAAACTGATAAACTTGAAATTTAATTAGCTGAGCTCAGGACCCCTCATATACAGCCCCCCTGTTTCAGAGTCCAAACAAGTGGTACCGAATTGGAAAGTTACAGAGCTTTTAAGATAGAGAACCACAAAAAACATCCTGTTGGAAACAATTT
The DNA here is from genome assembly GCA_004027455.1 of Hydrochoerus hydrochaeris. Lineage (NCBI taxonomy): Eukaryota > Metazoa > Chordata > Mammalia > Rodentia > Hydrochaeridae > Hydrochoerus > Hydrochoerus hydrochaeris. The sequence goes on from PVLA01001331.1 coordinate 30,771, forward strand.
AGCAAGAATCTTACATTAATTTTTGGTTGGCCCCTGTGTCCTGCTTCTTTCGTTGAGCAGGTTAATTTTTTCTTGTGGGTACAGCTCATTCTGTTTTTCTCATAGGATTGTACTCTGAGTAATTTTCCATTTTCCTGAGTCACATGCAGGGCACTGGCTATATGCAGGGATCAAGAGGGCGTCAGTTACTCCAATCTGTAACATTAAGGAGATATATTTTAAATGCCAAAATACATATACATTTTAACTCTACCCTGATATGTTTTTAACACTTTTGAAGGTAATTAAAAAATCACTTTTGTGTAAATTTGCAATGACAGTTGCATGACTTTCTAGAGAAAAGAAAATATGAGATGGAGAAAATGAACAAACACATCAACTTAAAGGAGAATGAGATCCTGTATCAAAACATCATCTTGGTCTTTCAGAGATTTATGTCACCCTCTTGTGGTATACATAATCCTACCTGCCACTGAGCAACTGTCAAATCAACTCACGGCCCCCATGCTACAGGCCTATCATGGTTAACTCAGCACAACACAGCAAGTTCCTAGACAGGGAGCCAACTGCAACAAGAACACAACTTTCAACAACTGTACAAAATGAAGGGGTTTAGGGCTGCAATCTAACATCCAGTAATTCCCGGGAACCTTTTATCTCAGCAAGCTGGAACAAATTTTAGTTCTAATTTGTTTTCATTTAGGAAAGACATCTTGTTGGCACCAGGAGTTCCCCAAAGTGTCTGCCAAATCCATGTCAGTCTTGGCACATTTTCAGGGATGTGCTATACAGTATTTTAAAATTTATGCTACAAAAAAACACCCTGTGACTAGTCAAATCTCCTTGCTAAAGACTCAACTAAAATGTAAGACCCAATTGGCTGAAACATCCTTAGGGAAATTTAATGTTTCAATCCTAAGAGTGAATCCATAGCCACAGGGAGTCTCCATTTCACTCACTCAGCTTACAGAAAACACATTTCAATTTAACTGGACCTTCCTTCCTTCCTTTTCTCTTTTTTCCTTTCATCTGTGTTGTTGTTTTTACTTTGTTGTTCATTGCTAATCAAGCAGGTGATTTTGTGCATGTGTTAATTGTTTTGTTGTAATCATACCTTTTGAGGTTTTTTTTATGAGCTTTGTCTGATTTATGGATACTCTCAAACAAGCCAGAAAATGGAGAGAATAAGAAAAAAAGACAACGTTTTGTCAGCCATTTGCCTTAGAATAAGAAATATTAAAATCTTATAAAATGTTTTTTAAAACTCTAACCAGATTTAAAGTGAGTGTAAGATTCATGCTTCAATAATGCAGTTGTTTACTTGCATTCTATTATTGAGTACGTGTAGGAATCTGTTTCACTTCAAGAAGAAAGTTTCCATTCCTTCATTCATGAGTACAGAGAACTATGAAAAGAAATGAACATTAGAGAAAGAAATGAGAAACTCATGGTTATTTCCACAACAGTACAAGAAGCATACCAGGGATTTAAAGAAAAATAAACAAAGGTGAAAAATTTGCCACTTCTTCAATATCTTTTTTTTTCAAAATAAAGATATTCTCTTTTTGTGTTAATAGGTACACTAATTAGTAGGTTACACTAGTCTAATTAAATTGTACAAGGCTTTCCTCTCCCTGTTTGTACTGAGTGTTTCCTACAGGGCATGGTACCTGCTTAAATTTCTTGACAACTTTTCCAGAGCATTTATATGACATGGAGCTTCAAGAAGGAATTCTGAAAATCAATCAGGATCTGTGACAAACAGCAAGAGAGGTGAAATATTTGAAATTATGACAAGAGAATACTTAAAATATAGTTCCAAGTAAGGAAAAGTATTTCCTCTAAAGAAATAAAATGAAGCTGTTCAAAATACATTGTTAATTCCCTGTGACTATTTTATAAGTGTATAATTTTACTTCATAAATTAAGAAAGAAAACACATTTTTTCAAAGTGTTTGTATAATAAAAATAACAGTGACAAGGGGTCACAATCAATTTACATTTTTATGAAATTTATATAATATCCAAAGTAGCTCACTTTTAATGAATGGTTTTATGCAAATGAACAGATAGTCTAATATTTCACCTAATGTAATCAATGAACTGGAGTGTTGCTTTGCTAATGACCTTGTCTGGACAGCTTATTCCAGAGTGAGGAAAAAAATTTTTTATGATAACCCAAACTGGAGAACTCAGCATTCCAGTATCTAAGGAATGACTAAATGACTACTGTTACTGATACCAGTAACAGTATCAGACAGTTGTCAGAAAGAGAAATCTCATCCTTAGATCAGCATAACTCCGTGATTATCCCCCACAGTAAAATCTTGTTTTTTTATGCAAAAATGAGTTGAATTTTAGCAAAGCATTGTTGCATGGAAAATGTATTAAAAGAGCTCCTTGACACATGCTTAATGTTTTGTATTGTTGAGGAGTTTGGACAACATTATTATGCACACAGATGTGCTACAGATCATTAAGGATCAAGAGCTTTCAGACTGCAAAGTCAACAGGCTGATACAAAAACTGAGAGAAATGCAGCATCTTTTTCAGAATAGGAGCTCTGAGGAACAAAAATAAAAGCAATATTCTAATCATCACACCAATCCAACATTTTGATCAGCACTTTAGATTACAAAAAGCAGTAGTGGACACTTTAGTTTAAAATTAGTGTTTATGAAATGGTTTATACATATTTTTAGAAAGTAATGTTGTATAAGAAAGTGTTGATGTCAGCATGTGTGAATTGGCACTGAAAATAAGTTAAAAATGTGTAGTTGCTGACTGATTGAACAATATGCTCTCTGCAAAGGAGTGGAAAATGATAACATTTATTGAAAATCACCAATTTTGATAGATACGTTTTAAAAGATTGCTTCAAGCATAATGTTTGGATAACAAGATAATATTTTAACTATAAAAATATTCTGTATATTTTTTATCTTAGATGATGTAAATCACATTTCAACATGGCTGAGATAAACATTTTAACGAATGTCTATAATCTAAACATCATAAACTCTGAGAAACCAAAATTATTGTAGATTTAATTCACTGTTAATGACATTTAATAAGGAACACAAAATTTTTGAATATTTATATGTTCTCCTCAATAATAAGAGGAATACCCATGACTAGGAAGATGTAGGATTTCTAATAAAAGGAATAATAAAAAACAGCAGAAAAAAATGTGTGAATTTATATACTTTATTAAGAAGTAGATCAATTGCCTTGAATAACCAGGTCTGGCCACTTCCCATGGGCCAGACTTCTTAACATTAACCTAAACTCTGACATTCCTTCCAGACCCCAAATTCTTTCATACCAGTAAGGATGTGAGTCATCGCTGGGCAGTCAGCAACAAGTTACACTTGTTACCAGTCAGGTCCAACAATGTAGGACCAGATAAAGAGGCCATGCTTCTGTGTTGTTCCTGGGAGCGGGTCTGCAGCTGCAGACTGTCGCTGATCCTGTGTTAAGGTACCTGCTTCAGTTTCTAGACTGAACAACAGTTTCTAACAACTTCTCTAGACAGACTGAAACTGATTTTTTTTCTGGTCAGTCTTTCCACTCTCAACGTTCCAAGATTACAATTAATGCCCTAATGTCTGCCATGCAATTTTTTTTTAAGCGTACATATGTTGGCCTCTCAACAGTGACAGCTCCTAAATTGTTCATTGCCATGCTCCACTGGCCTGACTATCAGCGATTATCTGATATTCCTCTTGAAAGTCCCTGACACCAATCACTAGCCTGCTCCTGTCTTTTGTCATAAATTCCCTGGGCGCCCTATCTTGACTAGTAACCCAAATTATATTTAGTGGAAAAGCAATTATAGACTCTGTCTTAAAATGGTATTTGGACAACAGCTAAAAGGGAGGTTTATCCAGAGGCGGAAAATCTAAACAAACAAACAAACAAACAACAATAGCAACATGAAAATCTCTTTAGCACACTGTAAAACACAAAGAAAACCAGGCACATGAACCACGCCAAACAAAAAAGGAAATAACAATACGAAGTTTAAAAATAGACTAGGATAAACCAACCCTAAATTAAACACAGAGTTTTAATATTTAACTCTTTAAAGAGAGATGTATTTACTCCAGTTCCTCTTACTTGTCTATCTGCCTATGACTTGAAACAAATCAGAAAAATGTACTCCTCTTCATCCACATTTATGTTGTAGAGCATTTTTTTCCAATCTATAGGCTTCTACATTGTTTCAGCAGAGGTCTATCCCCCAAACCAAATAGAGAGATGGATAAAAAAGCGTATATATATATATATATATATATATATATAACCAATTTTTTTATAGAAAATAGGAAGTGACTAGGATTTATGAACACCTATTCTACTGCTACAGGAGAGAAAATGTCACAGTGAGTTGATCATAAGCCTCTGTCAATATTAATGTAATAACAACTGGTGAGCAGATCTTACCTCATTTGCAAGTGAATAAAAAAATAACAACGAAAAAAAGAACAACTAAAAGAAAAAAAAATATGGAGTTTTTAAAATACCTTTTGAGCAGGAGATATAGCTCAGTGGTGCACTACCTTCCTGGTAAGCACAATATCCTGAGTTAAATTCCCAGCACCAAAAAAATAAATTAAACAAATAAGTTAATAAAATAGCTTTTATATTAACCTAAAGAGAATATCATAAAATTGAAACTGAAGACTTGCCTTTAAATTTAAGTTAAAATTAACTCACCATGTACTGAAGGGATATTTTAGGAAGTCTTTGGGGTCTTATTTTAAAAAGACAGAAAGAAAATGTACAATTTCAAAATGGATATTGTCCATAAGAAACTATTACGGAACTGTAGAATTATAGAAATGGACAGATGCAAAAAGAAATGTTATTGTAAAAACAGTAAATTCAAGAGTTGAATAAAAAGTGATTTTTTAAAAAACTTTTTTCAAAATAGAACCTAAGCTTTAAATTGTGAAAATACAAAGTAACGTACAGGACAAGCTGACAATTTTCAAAAATGCAGAAGGAAAAAACTGATGCAAATAACAAGAGAAAATTCAGTGAAGATAATAAAAAAAACTGGAATGCTAGTATATATTCTTTTAAAATGAGCAGATTAAATGAAAAGAAGTAGTTACCAAAAACTATATTGGAACAGTTTCTCTCAGCTGAAAGGACTGCATATATTTTAAAAATAGTGAAAATTGACCCATATGTAGGTACAGTCATATTGTAAATAAAAAAAGTTTTAGTATACTCCAGACAAATGAGACTAAAGGTAGCTTCAGGCATCTCTTTAGAAATTTTATAGGCAATAGATTAAGAGCAAGATACAACTTTACAAGGAAAAGTACAATGGCAAAAGAATTTTAAAAATCATCATAGGAACTCAGTGTCTGAAGTCAAAATGTTGTATACAATAACTAGAAGCATTAATTGTGTAACTGTTTTAAATATATGCAAAAAAGCTACAAATATATACAACAACATAAAACCCTCTTTAAAGCAAAAAAATGAAGTAGTGCCATGGTGTGAACATAGCTAATTGGAAAATTGAAAATCTGAAATATTGTAAAATCCAAAACTTTGTAAGTGCAGACAAGATGTCACACAGAGAGAATTTGACAACTGACCTCACACAACAGATTGAAGTCAAAACATATGCGCACTGTAAAATTATGTTTAGGCTACACATATAAGGTATATGTGAAGCCAATTTATTTCATGGAGAGGCTAGTTCTATCCCCAACATATTTCATTATGCATATACAAATTTTAAATATATGAAAAAATTGAAATTCTACTTCTGGTCCCAAAAAGTTGGGATAAGAAATATTCAACCCTAAATATGAAATAACTGACAAGATAACATGACAACAATTAAGGTACAATTTCAAAATGGATATTGTCTATCATTCTTTTATTATTGAAATAATAATAATAATAATAAACCTGTATATGATGTACCTGGATTCTGTTTTTCCCCATTCTCTTCTTTCTTTAACACCTCTTCCCCTCCTGATTAACAAAAACTTTGTTTCTATTTTGCCTTTTCACTCTTTTGTTGTTTCTTTCTTTGTTTGTTTTTTGAATTTTTTTATTTTATAGAAGATATAACAAAAGAGGTCAGAACAAAGGAGATCAGAACAATATAAGCAACACAGCACTTCACAACAAGACAGCTGGATATTAACAGTAGCTACCATATAATGTCTTTTTTCTTTGAAATAGTTGAGCATAGCTTCACACAATAATATCAAACATAACAAAATTGTATAAAACCATTCAAGAGAATGAAAGTATTACAGGGCATTCTGAACCAAGTAACAGAAAATGAACAATACTATACTACTATACTACGTAATATCTCATTTTCCATAAAAAATTTGTTTATACTATCACACATATTAAAATCCAGTAAGACATGACATGATAGAACCAATGGTAATTGAAGAACAAATGCGTGATAGGACTTCAAAGCAAGATGATACTAAATCAGCAATGGCTGCCATAATGTCTTGTTTTCTTCAAAATAGCTGTTCATACCATCACACATAATAAAATCAAACAAAATAGAATAAAACAATTCCAACTAATGAATGAAAATATTATAAATCTTCAAAGCAATGTAATGAGGAATCATGATTACCATAAAATCTTCTGTACTCTTACCATTTCTTATACTAGGGAGACTATACACTATTCATACATGTGAGTTTGATTTATTTCGCTTTTGAGTATGGCCTCAAGTTGCATTGGTTTATTTATAAATATTTCCATGTGATCATCCTTTATAACTGAGTAGTGCTCCGTTGTATAAAAATACCACAACTTTTTTATCCATTCCTCAGTTGATGGGCACTTAGGTTGTTTCCAAGACCTGGCTACTACAAATTTTGCTGCTATAAACATGGGTGTACATATATCACCGTGGTATGATGTTTTCAGTTCTTCTGGACATATGCCTAGGAGTAGAATAGCTGGGTCAAATGGGACTTCCAATCCCAGATTTTTGAGGAATCTCCAGACTGACCTCCACAGTGGTTGCACCAGTCTACACTCCCACCAAACAGTGCAGAAGAGTTCCTTTTTCCCCACAGCCTCTCCAGCATTTATTGTTGGTAGTTTTGTTGATCCTGGCCATTCTTTCTGGAGTGAAATGGAATCTCAGTGTGGTTTTAATTTGCATTTCTCTAATGACTAATGATGCTGAACATTTTTTCATGTATTTATTTGCCATTTGTATTTCTTCATCTGAGAACTATGTATTAATTTCAGATGCCCATTTTTGGATTGGGTCTTTGAATTTCGGGGGTCTGATATTTTTAATTCTTTATAAGCTCTAGACAGAAGTCCTTTGTCTGAGGGACAGTTCACTAAGTTTTTTTTCCAGTTTGTGGGTTTTCTTTTCACTATGCTGGAAATTTCTTTCCACATACAGAAACTGTGGTCCCCTTACACTAATTCTTGATACTATTTTCTGTGTCACTGGGGATTCTGTTCACTAAGACCTTGCCTATGCCTATGACATCAAGAGCTTTACCTGTTTGTTTTCCAACAGGTGAGTTGTTTCTGTTTTAACATTTGCTTAGAGCCATTTTGATTTTAGGTTAGTACGAGGTGAGAGATAAGGATCTAGATTCAATCTTTTGCATGTGGCAAGCCAGTTTTCCATGCACCATTTATTAAAGAGACTATCTTTCTTCCTGTGTATGTTTACAAAAGGTCAAATAGTTGTGTATGCTTGGTGTTGTTTCTGCACCCAAATTCTACTCCATTTACTCTGTCTGTTTCTGTGCCTAAACCATGCTATTTGCTAAAGTATATACAGCTTTTCCTTTAACTTAGTTTGATTTCTTCTACTCTCTTTTTAATTAAACACTCTTCATCCTTACAAACACGACATTTTCTCAGAGATACAGCAGATACCTATGGCAGTTTTCAATTATGGCCCATAGATCTTTGCTGTTCCTCTAACCCACCATTGTGATCTATGTTTTTTCCTTTTGAATTTGAATCTTGTGATCATTTGGATAATTGAATACAGTGGAAGTGATTCTGTGTTCATTTCTACACTTTTAGAAACTATGGTTAAATTTAAATTTATTTTAATATTCTCATAGCACTTGATTTTTCTGTAGGTCACAAAAAAGGAAAAATTTCATTTTTTAATTAATATATAATTGTTGCAGCATCATTCATTAAACAACTGCTATTTTCCCATTAAATTAGAATTTTATTTTCTGTCTTTTGACTGGGAACTACAACCACCTTGACCTGGAAGGAAGCTGAGTTCCTTAAATCACTGTATTGCGGAGAATCTACCTTTATCTGATCAATAAAATAAATCTGTTTTTGTCAAGCCTCTGAAATAGGATTTTTTTCTATTATAGATGATAGTGTTACATTGAATTATTAATTACTTACTTCTATGTGCAAATCTTAAAAATTTAGATCTATGAATCTAAAGAATTATTTTACCCTATAATTGTATTTTAATGCTATCTTTATCTGGTTTACTATCAAGTAAAACTGGTACCCTAAACAAGTTAGTTATTCCTTGCTTTTTAATTTGCTGATTCAGTTTATGTAAAATAAAAATTTTCTAGTTTTTTGACAGTTTGGACAGTTATATAAACCTTATGTCTTCAAAAAGAGCAGAGATTTGCTTACTTTCAATCACCATTCTGCTTGAGATTGCTTTAAAATGTCCTAAAAATTACAGATCTTTTCCTCATTAAAATATATAATGATATATTTGCTTAAAGTTTTGTATGATTTTATGTGTTCATTATGAGTTAATTAAATCAAGATCATAAATTACTGACTACAGCACAATGTTAGTTTTGGGTCAGAATGCTTTGTTGCCTTATCAAAATTTCTTTCTGTTCTGTTTTGTGTCATTTAATGGTTCTAGTTCTTTTTTTTTTTTTGTATGCTATATAATTTGTATTACTGTTCCAAAAGTGCCACTGAGGGATATTTTTAAAAATGGAAAGACTATTAGAAGGAACACTGAGTCACAAATTACTAAATTACTAAAATATATATTAACATAAGAAAATAGAGTAAGAAAAACAAAGAACCATTTTAAAATTAAGCAAAACAAAGAACAAGTTGCTGATATTAGAGCCATTTTATAATCTCATGAGTAACACTTAATTATTTAGTGGCTTGAAATGACTGTAATGATTTTTTTTTCGGTACCAGGGTTCGAACTCATGACCTCACGCTTGCCAGACTGTAATGATTTTTATCTTCATTTTAAGCAAAATAAATCATCCCATAATTTCCTTAGAACTGGCTGGGGATGAAAGCCCGTTTATTTCTGTATTTAACTTCAACCTTTCTCAATTCTTCCACAGCTATGCACAATGGCAGGGAGTTATATCTCTAATAGCTAATCAAGGCCCATCAACAACTGATCACTCTTGGCTTGCAGAAGTGTTGATTATGAGCAACGTGTCATACTCCCTGCCTCCAATTTTTCTGTTTTCTTTGCAGGCAACTCTAATCTGCAATGTGTATCACATAGCCTGAAGAACTAGTGTTTGACACTGGACATTGCATTTAAAATCGCTCTTCTCGCAATTAAAAAAAATGTTACTAATAAGCTACTGTTTTGACTTCTAAAAAAGACGTTAATTCATAAAGCATTCCAGATGCCTATTAGAATTATTTACTTTCTAGACCACAGTCTTGTCAATTGATAGGTCTCTTCCACGTTTGCCCTATCTGAAGCTCTTGGTATGTGTCCCCTTCTTTTAAGCAAAACCTATCGCGGAAGGCTCCTTCTGAACCACGTTTCTAAATGGAGCTTAGGATGAAGAATTCTTCTTTTATTTTGAGCACCATTTGAAAATGATCCCTGTAATACAGCAGCCTTAAGCTCAAGTGTGTGAATGAGCTGGGGGACCTTTGTAGTGCGAGCCACTTTAAACAAAGTACATTTTTACCCAATGCTTGAAATTGTTTTCATATTCAATATAGAAATGAAATTGAGAAGTAAAATCATTTGTACCTAGCTTTGAATTCCCTCCACTTAAGTCGTCTTTCATGCTATAAGGCAAACCTGTGTAACAAGAATCATTAGAAAAAATGCAATTTACTGCTAAATCAGGTATTTCTAGAATATATGTGATAATGACTGTGGGTAACAGATGCGTGGTTTTCATTCTTCTCTTTACTAATCATTTGCTGCCCATTTTCTAACTGATGCAAATACATTTTTAGGAGACATTATAATAATAAAATAAATTATATCTTCTCTCTCAAAGTTTTGGCTCGATTTCTCCTTGTCTTTGAGATTATTCAATCAAATATTTTTCAAACTATGTAAGAGAGCAAAGATTCTACTTGGTTTCCTCTGTGATGTAAACTAAGTTAGATATATCTACTAAAATTGCAACTCATGGTATATTAGTGGATTGTCATGTGGGTTTAGTTCTTTTCAAAAATCAAGTAGATAATCTGTTTTTTTCTAGTTTTTCCTGTGTTTATATTTTCTGAGGCACAATGTAAAATGTATGCACTATCACAAGTTGAGTTACAAAGAGCTTTGAAATGTTGTCCTTCGATCTCTATATTTTGATATAACACACAAATGTGTGTTTAAGTTGACCTTTCTTTGCTTTATAAATATATCTTTGTTTCCTAGATTATAAACACTTCTATGTGACAATTTTTTAAAAGTCACTTTACTGAAGAATGTTTGGCATGCAAAAGGTATAAATATCTGCAAAAACTAATCCCTAAACCTATGCATCAACTTGAGGTTATCTTCTGCCTTCTTATTTAATTTAATGCCTTTTACAGGAACATTCATCATAATATCTACTGTTTTACCAAATCATAAATATAGAATACAATATTGTTTACTATAGACACTATAGTGTAGAACAGATTTGTAGAACTTATCTTATTTTTAAAAAAAATCACTCAGCGTTTTGACTAACATCTCAGTTTCCTTCTCCCTCAGTCTTAGGCTAACACCATTCTACTCTGCCTTTATAGGTTTAGCAAACTAGGACCATCATATAGCTAGAAGCATGTAGCATTTGTCCTTCATCTGGCATATTTCTCTTGGTATAAACACAATTTTCTTGAAGGTTATCTGTGGTACCATATCTATGAGCATAGACTTTTCAACTTTCCCATACAGATCATTTAGCTTCCCAATTGGAGCTCACAAAGGACTCTGAAGTGAGATTTTAAGCCTTCATCTATTTACTGGGTATCTTCAGCACACAAATGGTACATTTACATTGCTCCATACTGATCTACAGGCCACCATTAGAAGTCTGTCTTACAAATTTGTAAAATAGTGAACACCAATCACCACAATTATAAAAATTTATTTATTATCAACTTTGAGAAGGGTTCAAAGAATAAAAATGGGGGAAGGGTTGCCTCTTCAATAAAGCATAGTATCTTCAATAAATAATGTTGGGAAAATTTGGTATCTAAAAGCAAAAAGAGTGAAATTAAAATTATCTTAAACTCAGAAAAAAATAAATTAAAAAAGAACTAAAACTTAAACCTAAGACATGAAAACATAAAAATGCCACAGAAAATAAGAAAAAATTATCTTGACATTATCTTTAGCAACAATTTTTTAGATTGACACCAAGGACTATTTTTTTATATTTTGGGTCTCTTCTGGTTCCATATGAATCTTAAGATTATTTTCTGTAATTCAGTGAAGAAAGCTGTTTATACTTTGATTGTTATTGCATTAAATTTGTATATCAGTTTTTGAAGTATGGCCATTTTGATCATAGTGATTTTGTCTATCCAGACATAGCTAATATCTTTCCATATTTTGATGTCCTACTGATCTTCCCTGCTAGAGTACTTTAGCTATCATTGTATAAGTCTTTCACTTCCTTTGTTAAATTCATTTTCAAGTATTTAATTGTTGATGCTATTATCAATAATATTGCTTTTGCAATTTTTTTCTGAATGAGTTCAGAATTTGCTAACAGGAATACTATTGATTTTTGTGTTGGTTTCTAACCTGCTACATTGCTGACTTTATTGACTGCAGGAATTTTCTTTAATTTTATGTCTTAATTTATGAATAGTTAGTCAATAAATCACCATTTCTTTCCTTGGATGAGACTGTTATCCACTTCTGCTTTACTTTTTCTTTCCACATTTTCCAAGGTCTTTCTTAAAAGAAGATCATCTTAATGAAGAGGTACACAACATGAAAGACAAAAGGAAGAGGAATACCATGACACAGAATTTCAAATGATGATTTATAGACTCTGAAAGGATTTTCTGAGCTATTCTTACCTGAATCATACAGATAAGGAGGAGCTTTTCAAAAAATACTCAGGTATAGCTCTTCCTAATTTTAATTAGCAGAGTGGAAGTCATTTACATCTCTACTTTAATACTGACAGAAGCCATTCACTTTTAGACCCAATTATCTTTTTTATAATAAGGCTTTTTTTACAAAAATAATCTTATATTCTCATATTAAGTAATGATCAAGTTCCATCAAATAAGGAGACTTAACTATGATGCAAGTTATAATATTTAAACTAATCATTTAGTAAAAAAATTAATTAAATTTTAAGGTAATCATCAACTTTTTGACATGCTGAAGATAAAATGGTCAAAATACTGAGTAGCTGGCTTGCCAATAATTAGCAAACCCAAGAAAAACACATGAAAAAGTCTTTAGCGGTATTTCAAATATGAGGCTTTTATTTCACTTTGACTGTGTTCTTCAAAGACATCACTGACTTCATTCTTAATTAGCTAGGATGTTTGCTAACTTTCAAACCTAAAAAACATCTTTCTTTTACTGTTAATTTACCTGAAACCACATTGTATGTGTTCCCCATGCATTATCTTTCAGAATATAGCTCTCATTGTGCCGAGCTATTAATATGCATTCTCCCTTTTTCTTATCCTCAGTTTCTCATGTTCTCCAACTCATGTAATATCAGAAAAAATTTCAAAACAAGTGCTACATTCACAGAAGCCATCAATTGTTTGCTGCCACTATGCAGGATTTTTAGAGCATATATTAATACATACTGTTAGTCTGGCAAAGCATCAAAATTCATATTACAGATTCTACTGACTGTGTACTGTTTTCAATCATTATAAAGTTGAAACTCTTTCCAAACCATTATAAATCTGGGACCATCTGTATTAGCGCCCCCTTTTTTGTTTGTTGTCCAGTTTATTTTACGATATGATTCACACAAAAGTTTCATGGCCATACTCTAATTTTGATTCAGCAAGATAAATTTCTGAAGGTATGGAATGAGAAAATAAATATAAACTCTAAGAAAATGGGACTTTTTTCATAATAATTAATTATAAACATTTATTTTTAAACAAATTTACAAATAAATAATCTAGTAAATTTTAAAATACAATCATAAATTAAGGAACATAATTTTTAAAATATATTTCTTTGTATTTCCAAAATAGTGTTTTACTCAAATAGCAAGACTGAACATAACTGAGCGGTTAAGAAACTCACAGCAATCCTGCCTCAGCCTCCTAAATCCTGGGATTAAGGGTGAACGCCACCCAAACTTGCAAGTTTGTCCTTTCAGAAATAGCTTTTCTGTCCTTGAGGGTAAGCTTGTCCTTTCTGAAATAGCTTTTCTGTGAAAAATCGACTTGTTTCTCAAGTTCCGCAGTCATTTGTATTTACTTTTTTCAGTAATTATTGAGTAAATTGCAAATCTAGTAGAAAGTGTCTTTAATGCATGAACACTTAACTCATGTCATCATAGGAATGAAACATTCAGATGTGACATTTATTTTCCATCTTATAGCTGATTAAGGAGACTTTCTTTCAAAGTGTGAGAAGAATGTTCTGTATTAGACCAGATTTATAATTAACTTCTCTACCAATTATCTCACTAACCATGGTTGTCCAAAAAGGATCAATGTATTCAAGAAGACCATTCCCTTTTAGTTTCTTCTTTGAAATGAATGCTGGAATTAGGTATGTGTGTGTGAATGTGGGTGTAGTAGAATTCAGTGTTAAGCTTACATCATTATTTTTTCTAGAAAAAGCAATCATTCCTTGCAGATGAAAATCTTTGTCATTTAAGAGAATTTTTCAGGCTGTCATGCATATGATAAGCTAACCTCAAGATAGTAGTTAAAGCAAACTTAGAATCACTAGCACTTTCTTCCAAGGCTAGGATGTATTTTCCTTGGAATTCCCTCTCTGTATTAGTGTGAGATTCTCATTAAGAAGAACTTCAGAAACTGCAAGACTGTGAGCCAAAGGAAATGGAATGATGGATACTACAGTAGTCGTGTCCATGTGTCCATCAAATTTTCACTCCCCCACTTTCTTCTAGTAATGTGTAAACAAATCTTTACTTCAAGACTTCTTATTCCTACTTATTCTTATTTTCCTGCCTAACCTTGGAATAAAATTACTTTTGAAATTACTGAAGAGGCAAATAATATTAGGTTAAATAAGTGAATAATTATACTACAAAGCAGATAAATATAAATACAGGGAAGTTAAAATCTGAGAAACAACAAAAGTCAAGAATCACATTGTTTTATTATTGATTATATAGAGTACCTGTTTCTTCTATGAGAGAATTTTCAACTTTTTGGTAATAATAGTTTGAACCATTTGAAAAAGTTATTTTGCAATTTGACAACTTTGTGTAGCTAAATCTAAAAATTTAAACCTATTAGATGTAATTATTTTGAAAACAGAAGCAGGTGGGAGATCCCTTCTAAGTAGCATTCCAGTGGAACAAAATTTTGAGTAGTGTATTGGGCAGAACATCAGTGAACTCAAAATGTAGATGAGAAATAAGAACTGGAGAAAAACTTTGAAAAGAAATATTTTCCAATTTAATAATTTTTTTTGCTGTCAAGCCTGAATTATGATTTTCTAAAATTAATTAATGTGTTTCTAGCCCATGCACATATTTAGAGAAAAATGAAAGGCTTCTCTTCTAAATGACATGCTCTAGTATAATTTTATTATGCATTGTTTACTAGTGTAGTAAAAACAGAAACAGAATGAATGTAATTATGTTCTTTTCTGTCTTATAATTAGGCTCAGGAATAAAAAAATATTTAAGTGGACAACTTCAGAGCAGTTGTTTCAGTACAATCAGTATGAGAAGTAGGGCAGGTGTTGCGTTTTAAGTGTGATGAGATTAATGTTCTCTGAGTAAAATAATGATATATTAAGAATGTTGCTTCTAACTGAAAAGAGAAAGAAACTTAAATATAGTAAGAAAAATGAAAACTATCTCCCATAGTAACTCAGTTATAATTTAGAGTCATTTCAATGACTCAGTTCAGTATAGTCAGAACAAATACTTTGGTGAATTTCTGCTATGGAGAAGAAACAAGTGTGTATGTCTTACCACATTATGGGATGCATTTTCTGAGTTTTTAAAACTCTAATTTGTCTGATTGGTTCACTTCCACAAACACCTAAATATATAATAACAACTATTTTTTGTTAAAAATGAACTTGTACAATAGATACTTCTCCATTTTATTCTCACATTTTTTAAAGTTCGTGGATCCAGTAATCCTGGTAACTCTCTTGGGCTTGTCTGTTTGAAAGGATCCCACAGTTTCTAGATGAGATTTGTAAATAATGATGATTGTATAAAAATTTAATTAACGTGCAAATTTCATATCAAAATAACTTTAATTAATAAAATTTCTTTCAAATTATTTTTGTTTACATCATTCTTTATATTTTATAATGAGTATCTAAGGAATAGTTCCATGTCTATGTTCTGTAGTAGATTAAATTATTAGATCTTAATTAAATTCTGTCTAAGCATAAGAAAATATAAGAACTCTTATAATAAACAGTAGAGTTTAGGCCAGACTCCTGAGAGAGCATCCCAGCACTTAGATTTCTAAATGTTTTGTGAAGAGATGTTACTTCTATCTCTGTTATGCCATAGAAAACTAGTTTTTGCATAGGTCCTGCTCTTATGAATATGAAATGTTTGACTGAAAAAACTGAGAAGAAAAGTATCTTTGTTACCATCCAAAACAAAAGGCTGAACTAACTCAATGTTTAAGTCCAAAACAAATTCTGCATTGTAGAGTATTGATCTAGATTTGTTAGACTGGCTCTTCTTCAACCTAAACAGCAGAAAAGTTGAGGCAATTACAATCAGTCTTAATGGCTTCTACACACTATTAGAAGTGATTTTAATGACATTAAGATCAGGCTTTAGAATTTTTAAGTATATGAAAATTGTCAAAAAAAATTAGTATCGAGACCAACAAATTTAACTTGTCTTCTAATTACCGTTTGACTGTCAACTTATGTAATTCAGCATCATTTCTTATTGCTAACAATAACTGTAAACCTGTCCTAAGGAATCTCCTTAATACTGCAACCCTTGGCATTTGGCATTATTGCTTTTATCAAACAATGTTATAAAATCTGAAACAGTAGTAGAAACAGGAAAAATAATTTAATTTCTTTCATCTTCTTAATTACTCACAGCATTATTCATTGTTTTGTCATGTCAGGGGTCAGACACGAGGGCTCTGGGATCAGAGCAGCCCACCAGGATTAGAAAGAATTAAAAACAGTTTAATGAAAGGAAGACACTATATTTGTAAGGAGGAAATGAAAGAGGAAGGGACAGAAGATAAATAGCTACTACAGTAAGAAAAAATAGGGTAGGCAGCTCCAGAAAGACAGAGAACCCATAACCTTTGTTCCTTTCCATGTGGATTGGCTTCCAAGCACCTCTGTCTAACGTCATCTCTTTCGGTGGTTTACGTGTAGCTTTTTACTGTCTGTTTCCTGGTCCTTGACCTAAGTTTTAAGGCTTTATTTCTGGGTAGGCAGTGGGTTGGAAAAGAAGTGACTCATTCATGCTTACCTTAGAGTTAGTAAGGGTTGTAAGGATATCTACTGAACTTCACAGTGACTCTAAAGTGAATAACATGGTGAGTCCAAGTTGAATACATACACGCATGCACACACACACACACACACACACACATACATGTATGTTAGCTCATAGGTGTGCATATATACTTGTATATACTGAATTAGAGCCTCCCCCAAAGTTAAGCCGCATTCTCCCACTCCTTTGCTCCCCCCGCATTCTATTGGAGGCAGAAGTAACTTACCAGTGGTGCACTTGGGTTTCTCTGTACATTGCCTGACATGTTTCCTTCTCTGGTCTCATGGTGCAAGTCCATTTGAGACCTTTATTTATCTGGGTCTTTTTCTCTCATTTTATACCCCTGTACTTGATCTCCTCAGAGGAATATCTTTAGTATAGTTTGTTTTTAACTCCTTTTAGTCAGGATTAGCTAGAAGTACAGTTTTACCACCTGTAAATACACCCAAACAACTATTAATTGTTGTTTAGCAAAGATTATCTTCATTATTTTTTTTCTTTCTTGCATTTTTCTCTATTGATTTTATCATTTTACTTATTTACTTTCAATTTGGACTGAGTCTTTACCAAAACAAGTGAGAGGTACTCAAAAATAATGTTTTTAACAAAAAAATTTATCACAGCAAAAGTTGTATTACCATTAATACCCCATCAAAATATCTCCCCTCATTTGCTGCACATTTCTAGAAGTCTATGATTAAATCCAGAAATGTGAGAACAAGTGTTGCGTTTCTAAACCCTACACATCCTGTTTCTCCTAAAATTGAAGCTTTAAATAAGACACATATTTACAAATTCTATGAGATTGCAAATGAAAATCATCACATGATGATTTTGCAAAATGATGATAATATGTCCTACTATTTTTCACAGATTTCTGGAAGCAAAATTTACATATTTTCCAAATGTAAATTTGTAATTGAGTAAATTTTAGTAAATTCACAGTGGTGGCACTATCAATACAGTCTAGTGACAGATTTAGAATATTACCATCACTTCAAGAATTTCTCTCACATTTCATCATTTTGAATACTGTTTCATTTCAAGGACATAAAAATAAATAAAAATGAAGACATTGGTTTAAAGAACCCAATTTCTGTGTTACAGTGGTTTTAAAAATGTGCTTTGAAAACTTCAGAGTTTCCACACAACTACTTCAGAAAGTAGAAAGTCCAAGAGTCAAAACTATGTGCACAGAGGGAAAACACAGCAAAGTGTACAGTTCACAGAAATAAAGCTTGACATTGCAAGTGATTACCACAGCATAAGGTATAGGAGTCCATTTGTTCTCTAAGTGAAATATTAAGTGGATTTATAAAAATGCAAAACAATGCTTTGTGTTTTAGAAATGTATTGTTTTGTTCTAAAATAACATTTTATTGGACAAAAATATCCTTGGAACAGTTGTTTGTTGACCTCTGAACTAGATTTCTATTATTTATTTTTTTATGAAAACTGTTATTTATGCTGTCATTTAGTAGGCTTAGTACTAACATTTTAGATGAATCAATAAATGTTTTAATCTGAGATAGAGTGAATATTCATAAATAATGAATATTAACAGAACTTTTGGCTTTTCAGAAACATTTAAGATTGAGACCACTGCTGTCTTTCATGCTATGCGCCACCAAGGCCATTAAAGTGTAGGCTGTGAGATGCTATCTCTTCCATCCTCACTTTAAAAAGGATGTTCTGTAGGTTCAGCAAGAGATTTTTATATGTTCTTTGCAGTTTTCAAACACAAAAATAGTGGAGTTTGTCTGATACCTGAAAATTCTACGTGAACTTCGTTGGGAGCATAACAGTGGCCACGTTGGCCCTGCCTACAAGTTATTGCTGGGGCCAGTAAGGCCTAGTATTTCCTGTCAGATAAATGGAAGCTATGATGTCAGGAAATTTATTATAGAGAAATCCCAGATTCCATCATACAAGAAAGACAGACAGATTGGAGAAACATCTACAATGAGAACGGCACCTGAGTGAAAAATGACTTATCTTGTAAGTAGTTTTTGGACATAAAGATGCATTACTTTAGAAAAAAACTGCAGTAAGAGGAACCAATAAAATTCCCACAAAATTACCTCTTGAGACTTACTGATGGACAAAGCACTCTTGATAAAAACAAGAAAATCTAGGCTTAGGAAGAAAATGTCTTTCTTTAAAGGCACCAAAACCCTACTGAAGTACCTAGGACTAATTAGATTAATACATCAAAGAGTGAAAACTCACAGAGAAATGAGATGTTGTTATTTTCTAAATAATTTAAACTGTTGGGTATGAACATGAAACAGATATATTTTTCTCTAAAACCAGGCCCATGAGAGACAAAATTGAAAACACAAGAAGCCTAAAATTCACGCTAAACTGAAGTACTTGCTGAAATGTGATAAATCTTAAGACAAAATACTAAAAGGCTGAATTTATGCTTTGTGAAAACAAAAGCAGGATTTTTCAGCAATATTTTAGAGCTTGAATGGACCACCTAGAAAAAAAAATTAAAGTGAACCTGCACTTCTTTTTCTCCTAGTTGACAGTCTTAGGAAAACTATGTGATCTGGGATAAATTAGAGGTGGAAATATCCCTATCTATTCTTTAGTCAAATATTATCCATTCAGTTAATGAAATTAGCACATATTTTTACCTGTCAGAGGAAAGCATGAACCCATTATGAAACTATTATTTATACTTTGCAATTTTCATAAACTATGATTGACATTCATAAGAAAATGTGGTGCAAATATAAAAGAAAAAAGCAGGCAATCAAAACAGATCACAGAAAGCAATGTAACTGAATAGCTGAAAAAAATCTGTCTCTTAAAGAAAAGATATTGAGCTACACAAGAAATAACAATAATCAGCAAATCATTGAATTTATAAAAATAAGGAAACAAAAGATAGCTCATAGACTAGATCGCATTAAAAGATCAAATGATTAGTGGAAGGCAGCTTAGGCACAAAAGACAGGATTGATGAACAAGAAAACAAGTCAGTAAAAATAGCAAACCTAAGCATGTAAAGAGAGTAGAAAATAACACAATTTTTAAAATATGAGTATAAGAAAATATTTTGAATATTTTCAATTAAAGTCACAGCAAAATAACTGGTTAACTACTGAATACTACAAACAAAGACAAATTCACTAGATTCAACAGATACAGAAAAGAAACCAACCACTTTCCACTTTTCCCATTTTTTTCAGCGTGCTACAATCTCACATGAAGAGATGAACAAATACTGCGTTTAAACAAAATGTAAAGTCAATTCCGTTTAACAGTTCAGTATGGGTTCTTAGGCATTCTTACAAGCTTTTAGAACTTTTGTTTATTATTATTTCTTATTGCAGGAAAGTATTTCTTATTTAGGAAGTGGAACACAGCAGTTGACATTCAGTTAGGAACTGGAGAAAACTGCCACTGGTATATTTAAAAACTGACTTCCAAAAGTGAATCCTGTGTGACTACTTCTCAAAAAATGTGAATGCAATATATGGTTCATTTAAAGTGTTTTGTAATCTTTTATTAAATAAATAGGTCACTAGTTTCTATTCTCCATGATTTCATCATTAAATTCTTCCTCTATCACTTGCTGCACTTTGCTGACTTGAATTCTCACCCATTTTCACTTCATATGTGTGAGGCAGTTTGGCTTCCCTGTGCTGCTTGTACTAGTCAGCTTTTTGTTGCTGGGACCAAAATACCAGGGAAAAACAAATTTTGAAAAGAAAATGTTTACTTTGGCTCCTGATTTCAGAAGTTCCGGTCTGTGGTCAATTGGTTCCTTTGTTTCTGCATCTGTGGTGAGGCAAACTATCACCGCAGGTAGAAGAAAGCACTCACTCCCTGACAATGCACAAACAGAACGGAAATAGCCTGTGCTATTTTGTCCCATCCGGGCCCCTGCTGTATTAGACAGTGCTGCTCACATTCAGGCAGACTTCCCCTTTCAGTTTTCTGTCCAACATGACAATTTTCTCTGGAAACACACTCAGAGACATACTGGGAAGTACGATTTACTAGTATCCTAGGTTTTTCTTGATTCATTACAGGTAACAGTCAAGAGTAGGCATCACACTAATGCCTCTCTTTCAAAGAGACACATATGATTTCCTCTCTACCTGTTGAATACTTTTTCTAGCTCCCTAAAAAACTATCATTAAAACTAGAGTCAGTTAATTCCTTTACTGTTACTCCTTTATCTGTGTATTTCTGTACTTACATTCTATTTTCCTCTTTCATCTGAGCATTCAGTCATGTGACTTTTTTTCCCCCTAGGTTTTTTACTTTTATTTTGCACAATTTTTACTTCTCAGTTCTAGGATAATTTGTTCTTTATGATAACATTCCAATAGCCTAATATTTATTCTTTTTTGCGTTCAGTTTTATGCCTACTGCTATATTTTCAGTATTTATATATCAAGAAAGCATACTTCCTTAGCTTTTTATTTGTCCCATTCACTTTTAATGACTAAAAACTTTTAGTTGTTAATCAAAAAATTATCAACTGTAATTATTTTCTGGCTTCTAATCATAAATCTTATTAATATTTTAATGAAATTAAAGTACCCAATATATTTATCTGATGATATATCTCTGTGTACAAAAAATAAATGGGAAAAGTGAATATTATAAAAGTTTGGCAGAAAAAAAACTGATATCAAACAACTTTGGAGCCCTTATTTTCAGGAAATTATTCTGAAGCCAAAAAGTTTGTATGTAGACTCTATTTTGCCATAGTTTACATTGAATGCAGTGCTAATGATTCATCCATAAAAGAGCAGGAAATTTGCTTAAAACTGTAGTTTGAAGAGAGGAGATGATTCACTTTGAACCATTCACTTTTTTAGATGATTCACCAAGTAGACAAAGACAGATCTTAAAATGACAGAGACACTATCTTTTGTCAAAGGAGCAGTTGAGATGGATCCTTTCTTGAAAATTAATGTATCACTGGCCATTAAGTTATCCTTTAATAATTTACTAAATTGATACTATAAGTGACACTTTATGAAAGTTCTAATGCATTTCAAAAGTTTGATGTTTCTGGCCACTAATTTATTCGTGTAACATCAAATCCATCAAATGACATATAAATATCCTTATTTTGTGCTGAAATTGTATGAAATTGAGCAATAGTGTATAATACAAGCAAATCGTAAATAATGAAAGAAATATTTCAGAAAGAGAAAAAAGTTAAATGCAGTACTTTAGAAAAGTCCAAAATGAACAAATATGAAAATCTTTTCAGAAAAACTTTGGTATCCAATTTTTCAAGCAATTACTCTGTGACATTTTCTGCCAGGTAGTATTCATTTGCTCATGTACCCACTAAATATATGTTTATAGAATCCATTTTATGTAGTTCCAGTACATGTGTTTATAGAATTCTTTCTATGTGGTTTATAGAATTCTTTCTATGTGGTTTCAGTACTGAATAAAAGACAAAGGACTCACATGTATCTTACCTTTAATTGAAAATTACCTTACTTAAACCTTAGAACAGCATAGTAATTAGTTCTTACTCTGGCTTCATTTTAAGAAAAAAGATGAGAAACAGATGTCTAGACTATCTTAATAATTATTGATGACCACAGATATAGTGAGTATAGGAATTGGATCTAAATTCTTGGGTCTTATTCAACTTAGAAACCCTAGCATTTAACTATTATCTTCTGTTGCCTATATAAAAGTATTCTAAAATATTACTTATTTACTATATATGTGATATTATTGTTATTGTTACATGACATTAATTTTCAGTGAACAGAAAAGAGGTACCAGTAATCAAGATGACTATGAAAGTTCATGGTGGTCAACTAAACTGTCTTAAGAAAGGCTGCCCTAGGGGACATTTCTGACTTTCTGGGTGAATCATGGAGGTGTGACCCTGGGCACTGTACCTGAGTCCTTTTCTCTCTGGTGCTCTTCCCCTCCTCTGTTTCCCAACTTTCAAAATGTGAGCAACATTGTTCCATCAGACCCTCTGCCATGATGTTTCTGCCCCGAAGCCAGTAGACCACTAACTGAAACCATGAACCTCCTTAAAATTTCCTTCTTTTTATTGTGGGCATCAGGCAGTTTCTCTCAGCAATTGGAAATATGATCAGTACAATGAATTAAATGCTAACTTCAAGGAAGCCTTGGATAAACAGTGTTGCCCAAATATATTATGTTAAAGACCCTTAGGATACTGTTGGCAGTCACAGATTCACAGTAGCTAATGTTGCATCCTTCCCTATGGGATAAAATAGAGGTTTTGGATTATCGGTACCACCCATCTGAGATTCCCCATTAAATCTTCTAAGCATACCATCATCTACACTTCCTTGAGTCTGAGACTGCTGCTGAACTGTAATTCTTTGCTAGCCCTACCTATCACTGTAAACACCTAATAAATAGTGGCTGCCTTGGGAGTGGAGAAGAACCCATCCAAAGATATTGACTTCCCAGCCATTGATGCATTACTATGCTTGTCTCTGTATTTTATATTTCTTGCCATACTCTTAAGCCAGACAATAGGGACCCTTAGCTGGGCTCCTAATAAGATAGACCCACATTGAAACTGTCTCTCAATAAGTATTTAGAGCCAGTCTTTTGTTGCTTTGCTTATTAGGAATTTGAGTTGTTTCTCTAAGGTTACCATAACCCACCACCACCATGTAGTTGACTCCAAACTAGTCAACTCTTTTACTGCGCAGGAAAACAAATAAACAAAATCAAGGTTCCAACTCTCGGGGCAATTTTTCAAGAGTTTAGAGGGAAGATCAGTTCCAACTTCTCTCCAAGGGCCTGGTAGATGCTGTCATCTCTGCACGCCTTGGCTGTAGCATTGCAACCCCATGTTCTATCAGTTATTAGATTCTATTTTCCCTGAGTAACATATTTATGTCCAAATTTTCAAACTTCTTTCTCTTGTAGGGAAAATAGTCCGAACTTTCATCTTCCTTTTCCTTATAAGGAAATCATCATCATTTAGGCCCATTCCTAATTCAGTATTACCTCATCTTAACCTGAATATATCTGCAAAAATTTAATTTCCAAATATTGCATTTAAAAATATACCAGATAAAAGTTTGAACATGGATTTTTTTTGAAGAACACAATTAAAAACACAAAGCTTAAGCAGCTAATTAAAGGCCATGATTGTGAAAAATATTTGTGTTAAACAGAATCTTATTTATGTGTTTATATTCTAAATTCTAAAAGGCTAACAAGAAATTAAATTGATGGAAGAAAGAGTCTAGTCATTTATTTCATCTCAAATTTATCTCACAGCTTATGCCCACTGAATGAAATGGGAGACAGTAACTTTGTTATTTAAATTTTATCTTTATTATTCTTCTAATGATCCCAATTGCATTAATACATATGAATTATACTAATGTGACTTCATTTTTCTGTGTTTTGAAAAGTCAGTTTCCAAAAATGTAGAATATGTTTGCAATATTTAATAATTAAATAGATCTGGGGTAAATTGGTACATATACATATTGCATCACGGTCCCTGTTATTACCCTTTTCTCTCTCCTTCCTATGATCCTCTTCCTATCTCCAAAGAAGCTATCTCTATTTTTTCTACAAGCCCTCCTTTATTTTCTTTTTATTTGTATTTTGGGTTTCTCAAAAAAAGAAACTATGCAATATTTAACCCACTGTGTCTGATGCATTTCACTTATACTTATGTTTGCATGATCCATTTAGCTATAACTAAATGAAACTTATTCTTCTTCATGGTTTAGTAGTACTCCAGTGGGTATAAATAACACATTGTTTTTTTAAATCTATCTGTATACTTTTGTTGAGTACATAGAGCAAGTCCATAATTTAGATATTGTGAATTATGCAGCTATAAACATGGGTCTGTGTTATGGTCTGTGTTTGGATGCCCCCCCCAAGCCTCATGCAATCATGGATGCAGCTGAATCTAACATTTGTGATTGGCTTTTTGTCTGGTACTGGGATTGGCAATGTGAGTGCTCCACCTGCCCAGGGGTGGAGCCAACATACAGGAAAGAAGGCATGTCTTTACTCTTTGGCTCTGTTCACTCTGTTTGCTGTGACTATGAACAGCAGTCCCACCATGCCACCCTGCCTTAGAGCCAGAGGAACATAGACTGAAACCTCCAAAATTGGAAGAAATAATGCTTGCCTTCCCTAATTTCAGGCTTTGGGCATTTTGGCTCAACAATGAGAAAAAAGTAACTAAGACAGTATGCAAGTATCAATATAATGTGATGAATTTCATTGTTTGAAGAAGATATCTAGAAGAGTTATAGCTGAATCTATTGAATTTCTATTTATAGGAATTTCTATACTGATTTTTACAATGGTTGTGCTAGTTTATGTTTCTGATATCAATATAAATGTCATGCTTTTTTTTCAACATCACTGCCCATATTTGTTATTTTTTCATATCCTTGAGGATAACTATTCTTACTGGCATGAACTTTTCATTACCAGGACCTCTATTAGATTTCTTTTCAAAATCTCTAAGTTCTTCCTAAAGTTAGCACTTCCTAAAGTTAGCACATCCTGCATTGCCTTCTTCATTTCAAGAAAGAGTTAATGTCTTTTGTAAAATTAATGAACGTTTTATTGATTAAATCCCTTATTTATTTATTTGTTTATATCTTCTTTTGTTTATATTTGTTTATATCTTCTTTTAACTGTTAGAAATTTTTTTGCATTTGCTTGTCTCTTATCTTGAAGCATTACACCATTTAGTTTTTTTAATACTTGCCTGAAATTTCCTCCATTATGTGCATTTGGAAGCATCCTGTGGCCTTATTTTCTCACTTTTTTGTACTGAGAATAGAAGATCTGTAAGAATAGGAAACACTATCACTACTGTGGAGATCTCTTTAGTTTGTAAATGTTGGTCCATGATTTGAATTTGACTTTGGTTATGTTTTAGTGTTCATGGTTCTATTCAACCTGTTCAACATAGCAGGAATTGTGCAAGTCACTGTGTGGCATGGAGAAAACAACTACTGATTGTGTTAGCATCTACAGAAGTGATCATATACCAATCACATAATTGAACATTTGTTTTAAACATTTCACACTTTTTTTTCATAACCCAAGAAGACAATGAAATAGTACTGGTGAGAAGTAACTGGAATGTAAAATGTAAGGCAAGAAAATAGGAAGAAGTAATGAAAAAAATATTTCAGAAAGATGGGAAAAAAAGAAACAAGCTAATGAAAGAAAAAAAGAGGGATTTGGTGATACTACTTTTATATCTGGACTAAAAAGATAACTATAGGGTGTCTGAGAAGTTATTTGCAAGGACAGCAAATAGGAAAAAGAGAGAAACAATCAGCGATGCTGGAAGATGTGAGAAGATAGATATAATTATTATGGTGATAATAATCTTGTGCTTGAATCCCTCACACATGATTTTTAGTGAGAGTTAACCTGATATGACTACCAAAGACACTATTTAATAAGCTAAAGCAATAATTACTTTTATTCACCATTTCAAATACACAAACACCTCACATACATGTTCTGAGAGAGAAAGACAAAAGAGAAAAAGTAATATGCAAAATAAATGAAAGCAACAGATACATTATTCTGATAGCATTATTGTCATTCAAAAGCGGTGGAAAAGGAGGAAACTGATAGGGTGTGGACAGAAAGCAAGTAAAGAGAGGAGAAGGAGTTTAAATTGAACACAGTTAAGGGGACTGGGAGGTTGTATCTGATTTATGAACCAGACAGAAAACTCTTTTATCTAATCCTATGAAACAACTATTGATAAGACTAGCCCCCCCACACACCTTTTTCTGCTCCCTCAACTAAAAGTACACTTGACATACTTTTTGTTCAATCATTTTGGGAGCTATGTGTTAAATTTGAAAATATTACTAATCTATGTGGCAGAGGTTCGGAGTCAAGGTTTTTCACACTTGGCTTATATTGGCCCTAAATCTTTGGTAACATTTTATTCAAATCACAAAATTTACAAAGGCATATGATTAATGCTTCAATAGGGAAAAAGAAATGTAAAAACTGACATATATGCCATTCGAGTTTATACATTAAGTAAAAAGTTTTGTGCTGATGCTGAACTCTCTAATATTATACAAACAATGTAAAAATGTATCTAGAAGCCATGCAGTGATTTACAGAAAAGAAAAAATGTGGAGATAGATTGGAGAGAAGGTTCATTACTTCTGAAGGGATTTGTAGAGGATAGGAAGTGGCAATGATGATTGAAAGGAAGAAAGGGACACCGTGTCTTAAGAATAAACCCGCAGTTTATTTTGTAGTTAAGTGTGTCAACTTTATAGGGAAAATATGCAAATATTGATTTTATAAAGTCTATTGTCTTACAAAAGCTGTCACCTCATTCTCAAAAGTGCCATCCAAAAATATATAATGCTAAAATGAAGTGTTCTTGTTTATTCAAACTTGTAACTTAATGGAGTGAATGGAAGAAAATCACGTCCTGTCAATGGCTTGTGTCATTATTCTCAAATCAAAAGATGACAATTTATACATTATCCTGATAATAGAGTATAACCAAAATGGAACTGAAAATGTTACTTAGCTCCTTGAACTTTTAGCTCAGCATATAGCATACCTCGCTATGGATCAATACCCTGCAATCATTCCTTGACACTATTCGATTAAAGCATGGAACTCTGTCTAACTTGTTTGTCTCTAAATTAAAACATAGCACAGACTAACAAGAGCTATACTAACCTATGCGAGATGTGGCCGAGCACATAACAACCTTGACACTTCACTGCTTGCAACCCTCTCATCCCAGATGAGCAATTCACTAGCATAAAAAGAGCTTCAGGGTTGTTTAGAGACAGTGCTGCCAGCTTTCAATTTATCCTAATGGTGTAGTAGTTACTTTTATCATGTACAACATAAATAATTCAGATTGGCAAATAAAGTCTTAACAAGATTCTCAAAAGGAACTTTATTTAACATAAAAAATAAATTTATTAATTCATATATTAGTGAGTATAATAATAACCAAAGTGGTAGTAAATTAGTCATATTATGTAGTTTAGTGATAACAACAGCATTTAGCTACTTCAGACCTTGACATTGTTTTCCCCAATGTATTAATATCTTATTTTTCAAAATAGAAATTTCTTGAAATTTTGCCCTCTTTATAATAAACATGGTAGAATTAAGTCATTTAACAGATTATAACATTAAAGTATCTCCTGTGAGGTAAGAGTCTTCAAGAAATGCTACTAGTCTTGGTTACATAATTGTTAATTTCTACTACTCAGTAATTTTTAGAAAATTTCTAAATCAATCAAATTTTTACCATGCAGAAACAAGTGATTTTTAAAATTTGAACAAAATACTGATATTTGAAATTTTAAAATAAAGTATTTCTGAAACTTTCTCATGTACTTGCTAGGTACAATGTTCTACTTTTTAATACAATTAATGCAGTAGTCTTAAGATAATAGAAAAACAGAGTTTAAAATACACAAATTCATTAGTCCCTCTTTACTCATAATTTCACTTACCATATAAGAGTCTAATCATGGTCTTATAATACTAGACACTTCTAAAAATTAAAAAACTAATATTTACCTACACTTATTAAGTACATCATACTTCAATTTGGAATGGATACCATTGTCAGTCTCTCACTACAATTTACATATGAAATTATGTAAATTATAGTAATAAGCTACTGGCAGCAGAAAACAGAGTATATAAATTTTGTTGCTTTTTGTGTCTTCAAGCAATCACTGGGAGTCTTTCAACCTGGCCTCCACATTGGAGACCGCTATGAATAATTTAAGGAAAATATGACAGTGAAATGTATATTTTTATAATAAACTAATTCTTCTTCTTTCTTACTTTTCTTTTTTACCTAATATATAAACAATATATCTTTATTCTGCATTTTACACAAGCATCACTTTACCTAATGACATAATGAAAAAAAAATTTTTTTTTTTTTTACTGGTACCAGGGATCGAACTCACGACCACATGCTTGCAAGGCAGGCACTAATGCTGCTGAGCTAAATCCCCAGCCTCATAATGAAAGTTTTGTCACTGTGCCTTCTTTCTGAAGTCTGCACACACTAAAATAACCTTGATTTTGTCAAACTGATTTATGTATCAGAATAAGTCTTGCTTAACAATACAATTTTGCTCATACTAATACTTACTAGAGGCAAATGTTATAGAGACATAAAATTGAGCATTTTGCCCAATGGACAAAAACAATAAAATTAATTAGTCAATGCTAATGCTCATCAACCATCACTGGCATTTATTTGATCAGGTATATGAGTTGCTGATCTTTTAAAACATTATCAAGGAATATATGTCCATTCAATAAACGTTTGCTAATAAATGAATAATCATTAAGTAAGTATCACTTGATCACCTTATAAGCAACCACATGATTAGAGAACTTTGATCCTGTCATAATTCCTCAAATTTTCCCTGGGTTTGCAATTCACTCATGAGTGAATTTGGTTTTTAATAAAGTATGCATATTTTCAATTTCAGCACATGATGCCAAAGAATATTAAACTTTTTAAAAATATGTACACAAAGGAGATATTCATGAAAATTTCTATTGATTCACAAATTTTTCAAAATATAAAATTATCAGTTTCTAAATGTTTGTTAAAGATTTTCACAACTTTTCCTATGATTTTGTTGCCATAATTTTCTTACCTGTTTTGAAATTCTTGTTCAATTCTTTCAGTAATGTTTCAAAGTAGTTTGTTCTCTTGGTAAAAATACTGTATATCTTCTAGATATGAATTACTCATTAATTACAGTTGTTGATAGTATCCTTTTATACATTTTGTATTTTTGTTAAATGAAGAGAACTTAATTTTGACATAGATTAACATAACAATTTATTCTAGTTTTTGTTTTAAGAAAAATTTCCCTACTTATATCAATGAATAAAATGTTAAATATTATTTTTCTCTAAAATAGATTTAAAACTTTTAATTGTAAAGTTTCATTTATTGAAGTATCTCACACATGTAATATATGCATAAATATTAATAAAATAACTTAAATATATTCAAACAAGTTCATCTGTGTAATCACCACATAGTTCAAAATATAGAACATAACAAACACACTAAAATATCTTTCATCCTCCTTTGAAATTAATACTTTACCATGTTATTCTGACTTTTAAGATTTTTACTGCTTTACATGCTTTCAAAATGCAAATAAATGGAATTATGCAGTATATATTTCTTTATGAACTTCTTTTTTTGCACAGCATTATGCTTAAGAGACATACTCACAATATCACATATAGTAGGATATACTTTTTCAGTATTATCTAATTCTCTATTTTTATTATATTGCAAAATAGATAATGCTTGTTTTTCAATGAAATAGATATTTGAGTTGTCTCCAGTTTAAGGCTATCATGAATAAAGCATTTAAAAATTTATGCACATTTTTGATGCTAGTATGCATTTATTTTTGTGGTATAAATCTACAAATAAAATCACTAAACCTTGGAGTATGCTATGGTCAACTAGAGAAAACACTTCTAAAGTGCTTTTCCAAGAAGTTTTTAACTTATTTTCCATGGTAAGGATTTACTGGACTTCTTTACTCTGTGCATTTTCAATTTAATTAATTCTGAGAAATTCCTTGGCATTTTATTTACAAATAGTGCTTTAAAATTATTTCTTCCATTCACTTGTTTGAAGACTCCAGTGATATGGACTTTATAATTTCTCACTATATTAGCTATTTCTTTTATCCTCTTTTCTCTAATTTGAGTCTGCTTATCTGTCAATATTGTATTTTCAGTACTTCTTCAGATCTATTTTCCAGTTGGCTGGTTCGTTCTCCAGGGATGTCTGACCTGTTCATAGGTATAAAACTGCTTTCAAAACTGTTTAGTAGTATCATCTTTTTCCTGCTTCTATGCATTACATTACAGATTTTTAAAAGAATTTTTCTTTGGCTTTTGGATCACATTTTAAAGATTCTTGTGTCACTATATAGCATTTTAAAGATTCTTATTTCCTGCTAAAACTTGTTCCTTAAAAAAATCTCCATGAGTACAACAAAATCACTGTGTCTGCATTTATGAGTGTTTAACTTGTAGCTGATAAATTTAAAAATGAAGTCATTATTGATTTATTTTTTAATTATCTACATATTTTTCTCCTACTCTTCACTTATTTGTTGCATTATTTATTGTATATGGAATTAAAAGAAAATCTTCAGCAACTTTTATGCTTTATTACAAAGTATTTTTAATCTCTAGGATAAATGTATATTTTAAGAGCTTTGTAAAACATGTTTCATTAATTTCTAAAATTTTCTCCCATGAATGACTTAAAATACTTTTCTAGACTAGGTTTCAATGGAAAAACTTTGATTAATAATTTTTATAAGAAAAATAAAAATTATACGTCATTTTTGAGATGGTTTGTATTTATTATTTTTTCTGTTTTGCATAAGAAATATTTTCATAATATGCATGTTTTACTAATTTTTTATTATTTTTAACTATCTGATATTGCTTTTGTCACTTTTCTCACTTGGTTAATTTGTCATTTTCTTAAATATAAAATATTGCCCTTTTCCTCCCCTTTTTAATTTGTGCCTTACAAATTTCTCATTTTTCTTTATCATTCATTATAAATTTCCTTGTATCTTCCTTTTATTTTAGTAATTAATTATTCAGTTGTTACCTTGCAATAAGTATTTATAAATTAATACTTTCCAAATGTCCCTTCCAGTAGATTTAATCTTCTTGAGAGTAAGATTTAACTACAATTAATGCCAGACACCTCAAATCTCCTCCTCCTCCTGCTCCTCCTCCTCCTCCTCCTCCTTCTTCTTTGTACTAGAGATAGAACTCACAACCTCATACTTGCCAGGCAGGTGCTTGTGCTGCTGAGCTAAACCCCTAGCGATACTTTAACTTCTTAAATACAGAAGGCAATTCAGAATAATATGTAAATTTGTGTCTCATAACTTATTGGATATGCAACTTGGGAAATATAAAGTCTAAAATTCATAAAATGTATATATTATAAAACCATACATTTCTGAAGGTACTAAATCTTAAAAGTTTTAAATGTAGTTATGTGCTCTTTTTCTATATTCTTATACTGTGCATTTTATCTAATGATTATTTTTTCTTAAACTATTCTAATTGCTCAAGTGTTACAAAAGAAAACTGACATGCACTTCACTCAGAACTGATGCCTAATAGTGTTCACTATGAATCAAATTAATCAAATGGAAATTTGAAAATGTATAAAGTTCTGCTCAAAGTGAAATGTTTAATAATAGTTATATTCCATATCCTTTTTAAATATGACTTTAAAAGATTTAAACACTCTGCCTAATTAATCTATTTACTCAGGTTATACTAGAAAATGGGATATACACATGATATGTTCTTTTACATGTTTCAGATTAACTGAAATTTAATGGATGGCTATGAATGCTAAATATTTATCTGATTTCTCCTCCATTCATTGTTACATACACTTACTATAATCCTCATCATGACTACTATGAAAAGAGAAATATTTCTTTTGGCTTGACATGTAGATGATGTGTCTACTGACCTTAAAGCAAAAAGAGACTTGTTGATTAAAAAGACCCATTAATCAAGACCTAACTAACTATAGTAAGATTATCACATTGTTTCTAGAGAGAAATGCGATACCTTTTATAATTTAGCACAAAAAGATTCAAAATTTAATATAAAACCTCATATTCAAACCCATTCCATGTTTTTAATGCCATATGGATTTTATGGGTGAA
The DNA here is from genome assembly GCA_004027455.1 of Hydrochoerus hydrochaeris. Lineage (NCBI taxonomy): Eukaryota > Metazoa > Chordata > Mammalia > Rodentia > Hydrochaeridae > Hydrochoerus > Hydrochoerus hydrochaeris. The sequence goes on from PVLA01001331.1 coordinate 63,424, forward strand.
ATAACATTTTCTTGGTTAAACTAATGTATGAAATAAAAAGTATATGTTAATTGTGAGTTAGAACATTTCTAAGTATTTATCTGAATGCAAGGATTTAATTCAAGTGTGGAGGTAAAAAGTAAACTTTCATGAACCTTATTTCTGTCTAATTGGCAAACTGAAATGAAGTAAGGAATGATTCTTCTTCTTAGTTGTCATATGAACTTAATCTCTAAATTGAAAAATAATTCATAGGGGCCGAGGGTTTAGCTCAGCAGCATAAGTGCCTGCTTGGCAAATACAAGGTCATGAGTTCAATCCCAGGTACAAAAAAAAAAAAAATCATAAGTTTGATGGCAAAAATATGGTGAAACCATGTAAATCATGGGATTGTTAATAGAAGAACTTGGAGCTGTTATGAAGGAAATGGAACTAGTTTATAAGCTGTCTGCAAAATGTTGAAAATCATGGCAAAAGTCTTTTCTTTTAGGGGGGGGAGGGGTACAGGAATCCAACTCATGCTTGCCAGCTGTGCCACTGACCTATATCCCTTGCCCATTTGATCTTTCACAGAGAGCTAAAATCACTGATATTAACATGTTGATAACATGTATTTATATATTCACTTGGGGATGCAGCAGAATGTGAACACTGCAGCAAACTCTGGTAAGAAATCGTTTCAACAAATATCTAAAATTGCACAAAGTAGATTTGAATGCCACATTCGCTAGTTATGAAAGATGTAAACCCTGAACATTTGAACTAATCAAACTGTTAAACAGTTAATGAATCATATATGGATATGACAACAGTATATAAAATGTCCTACAGGTTAGTTTCCATAATTCTTGGCACCTGAAGGTTTTTAGATTTAAAATTGAGGATAGTCTACAAACTGAAATTACAACTCACAATGAAATCTAATAGAAGCTTGTTGGCAGATCACAAATGAAAGAATTGAGAACCAATGAACTAAAGAACTTAAATAAAGGGAAGCTTAAACTGAGTATACTTTAAATGTTCACAGATACAATCAGATAGAAAGTTACCCAGAAAGGTATCAAGATTTTGAAACAAAGCAATGTAAAAAGAGCCAAATGTAAGACAAAAAATTATAACATGTTTCCAAAAATATTAAACTAAAATATAAGACTTCTATTATAGATTTGATCAAATAAAAGAAGGCAAATATTATGGTAAACTTACAACGTCAACTATAGCTTTGTTTGACTTTGAAGAACAGTCAAACAATTCTGAGGGACTGACAGTAGAAAGTGGATAGTGGTATGAGAAGAGGCAATAATTAAGGATACTGCAAGTAAAATTTACTGAATTTAAGAAATATTTATATCCTTAGATCAAAAACATTTGTAAAGCTATGCAAATTCAATTTTTTAGAAAAATTATAACTATCAGATCAAAAACCTGGGTATCTCCAAAATTACATTACTAACATACCAGATTCCCTGTAATAAAAATGGCAAGAAAGAAAAAAGAACAATATCTTTGAAAACAAATCAAAATTGTCAGTCATTTTCTAAACCAAGAAAAAATTATATAAGTATGGAGGAAAGTCAAATTCCACAGGAAGAAAAATGACATGATATTTACAAAAAAATATTGAAATTCAAATTGCAGCGAGCAAAGAAACAGGTAAATTGCTTTAGCTCTAGGATTATAGAAAATAATAACTTTTCTGCATCATGAAACTAAAAATGAAGCATAAAATGTCACTTGAAAATATAGAAAAAAAATTCAGGGCTGAGGATATAGCTCAGCAGTACAATGCCTACCCAGCAAGTATGAGGTCATGAGTTTGATCCAAGATACCAAAAAAAAAAAAAATAGAATTCAAAAAGTTTAGACTATAGTAAGTTCCTTAAATTGTCCACAAAAAATAAAACAATTATTTATAAACATATATATATATATATATATATATATATATATATACATATACATATATATATGACATACATTAGTTAGTTCATCATGGGCACTTAACTTAAAAAGTAAAGGATAAGTAAGGTATTACCTGTTAGAAATTAAAGTGAAATAAAGTGTCAATATAATGAATAACAAAAAAGAAAGGAAATCTATGCCTTGTGAGAAGGTCAAAATAAATAAATTTCAAAGGCCTAAAAAATAGAATTAATGATAGAAACTAAATAAATTCAGCCAGGTATGATGGTGCACATATGTACTCAGAAGATTGAAGCAGGAATATTGCTGCAAGTTTAAGGTCAATGTGGCCTGCAAAGTGATTTCCAGGCCAGCCCAAACTACAAAAAGAAATGCTATCTCAAAAATAAATACATAGGTAAAATAAATAAATAACAACTGGATAAATTTACAATATCATCTGTTGAATTATAAACCTCAACTATATTTTAATTAGGTAGTATGTACAGATTGGATACATATAACAATGAAAAAACTATAATCAGAAAAGAAAATCAATCCAGATCATCTTGTCTACATCAAAAAATGATAGGTATCAAAAATACCACTTGGTAAAATGGCAGATTGAGAAATGATACATGATTTCATATGCATGTATTTAAATGCAAATATAATCAATCCTGTGTATAATAGCAAAAGTAGATTTAAAACATGCACACTAGGGCCAGGACTTTAGCTTAATGGCACAAGCACCTGCTTGCAAGTGCAAAGTGATGAATTCAATCCCTGGTACAAAAAAAAAATACACACTATTAATATTAATATTAATATCAAGCCATTTCAATTTCCATTTTGAACTTGTGAAAGAATGTTTTCTTTAATTGTCATTGTTCTTTTGCAGGTTTCATGCTGGCCTAATGTACCTTTCCCATCAAGCAATGACCTAGCTAATACTTACCAAGAACATTTCTTTGTCTCCTTCAATTATCTACAACAACCATTTGACAAGAAACAAAAATCCATGCCTTCTAAAATTGCCAAAATCATACTTTTCTCTTTTCAAAGTCTATCTATGGAAAAATGTCAGTCTTCTTTGTTTAAATAAATGTACTAGCCCTCGGTTCAACACACCTGGCATGCACTGAACTGCTGTCGCGAGCCCTCCCTTGGCCCAGCATACCCGGGATGCCCCCAGTATCCCTGGGATGCTCCAGACCACCACTGTGGGATGCTTCTCAGGGAATCCCCCATCTTCTGGATCTAGTACTATAATTGATATTTTGCTCTAACCCCTTCTCCCAGAACCTTGGACTGCAGCAGATTATCATGCCGGCTTAATGGGAGACTCAGGAAACCCCCACCCAAGCAAAAGACCTCAGCAGGCTCCAGTCAGTGTGGTGAGTTTGCCCCTAAAATAGAGGTCTGCAGTGGATAAATAATAGTAGTGAAGCTCCCTCCAAGGGTAAGACCTTGGAAAGCTTGGCAAGAGAGTGGGTGATCCCCTCCTCTACAAAGAGAACATCAGACAGGTTGAGGAGTGTGCCAAAAAAGCCTTCCCCAACTTAGAGAAAATTAAAAGAACTTATGAGACACTCAGTGACACAGTAGGGCCTCAGCTAACATAAACACTATAGACAGTGAGATCTTGTGACCTCCAACAACATGAAAACATAGCAACAGCAGGAACTAACAGTTGATCTACATCAATACTTCTAGGCTAGTTAGCCCAGGAAGAATGTAGGACACACCCAACAGCCCCTGCAGAAGGAATTCAGGTGACTGGCTCTCTTCTTCATTGTGGTACCCAGAAATTGGACAAACATCAACAACACAGTAGGACCTTGAGATTCACACTACGGACAGTTGAGACTGTTGGGATTGAAAGACCAAATATTTACCCAAAAGATGAAAATGACAAAACAAAGAAGCAAAATGCAATCTCAAACCTCGAGTCCATCAGGAGCAAGTACAGGCAACACTGAAATAGAGGATTTTAAAAGTCATACCCCAGAAATCTCTGAAAAGATAGTAAATGAAATAAAGAAACAAATGCATGAGGCTATACAGGGAATCAAATTAGAAATAGTTACATATGTAAAGACAGAAATAACAACCTTAGTAAAGGAGTTATTCAGCATAGCCAGAGAAGAAATAGATTAAAAAATAGAGGAACATGGGAAATTGAAACCTTGAATGAACAATATAGAAAACAAGTAGAATTCATGAAACAAACTCAAAGAGATATCCAAGACACAAAAAATCTATTAAAAGCTGGCAAAATGTTTAAATGAAGCTGAGTATAGAATTTCAGACCTTGAGGAAAGGATTGCAATTAGTGATCATGAAAGGATAGAACTTTATTTTTTAATTTTATTTAAAGAGATGGGAAAAATAAAGCAAAACAGAAAAAAAGGGGTAGAAACTATACAGAATTTCAAAAACACAAAATGAACAGTAAGAAACCACTAGTTGATACATTACATATTGTCTTGCCTGGTTGTAGTTGTTCAAGTTACAAAATCAAAGCATACAAAGTGGACATTCCAACAGTGAGGCTGCAAACAGCTCTGTTCTCTGATCCAACAAAAACTTAGCAACATAATTAGCATTCCTACACCCTTAAATATACATGCAGTTATATCCTTTAGATCACCTGTTTTTCCTCCTTCTGCTTTTTAAGTCCATTATCTGTTTAGTTATATCATGTTTCAGGTTGCTCAGTACCTTGCTGATCTGTTTTGCTGTTACTATTTACTTTGTTAAAATTTTTTCTTATTTCTTCTTCTTATTTATTTATTTTGAAGGTAGTAAAATACAGCAGAACAAGACAAACTGAGGCAGTGCAGTGAAATTGACAGAGAACCTCACAGCAGGCCACTGGGACAACAGCAATAGGCACAATAGTGCATCTGGTTTTCTTCACAATAGTTGTTCCTTTAATCAGGCAGAGCAATATCAAAGGAAATACGGAAATCACAAGAACAGAATATTGAATAGAGTAATACCATTGATCTAAACAGAGAAGAGATAAAAAATATTTGCCTTCAAAGAGATGGCAGAAGAAAATCCCCCTTATTTGCTATATCACATATAGTCAAACTTGCAAGACATGCTCAGATCTCCGGCTCTCACTTACTAACAGGGGTGGGGGCTGGGGGGATGGATGTTTGCTTCTTAGCTGCTCCCTGGTAGGCTTACAGCCACCCACCAGAGGGGTGAACTGGCTGCCCATTTTCCCAGTGCCCCACCGTCTAACATGGCATGTAGTGGATCTCAGGAAATGCTGATATGGTTCTTGCCCTGGGGCAGCCGCATCTTGCCAAGCCACAGCCACTTACCCAAGGATAGAACTTTTAAAAATAACAAATCAGTGTGGAATGACAATCCAGAAACTTCAAGATGATGCCAAGAGAAACAATATAAAACAATTAGGCATCAGTGAAAACGTAGGAGTCAATGCAAATGACATAACTAAACTATTCACACAAGTAATAGCATAAAATTTCCCAAACATGGGGAAAGAATCTGATATGCAAATAAATGAGGCATATAGAATGCCAAACAATCACAACCAACATAAATCTACACTCAGACATATAATAAATATCCCAGACATGCAGCATAAAAACAGAGTACTAAAAGCTATTAGACAAAAGACACAACTTACCTATAAAGGAAAGCCCATTAGAATCATGGCAGACTTTTCAGCACAAACCCTCAAGTCAAGATGAGCTTGGAGTGAGGTATTTCAAGCCCTGAAAGAAAACAACTTTCAACCCAGACTGATATACCAGCAAAACTTTCATTCAAATTTAATGGAGATATAAGATACTTCCATGACAAAGAACAACTGAAGAAATTCGTGTCCACAAAACCAACCCTAGAAAGAGTATAGAAAAACATACTAGATAGAGACAAAAATGACCACAATCTCCAGACAACAACAGAAAAACACCACCAGGCAGGGCAATTTATTAAAGGAGGGGGAAAAACAGAAAATAAACAATAGGAAAATAACATGACAATGTTGAGCCAGTACATATCAGTTATATCCATAAATGTAAATGGCCTGAATTCCCCTACCAAGACAAATAGATCGACAGAATGATCAAGAAACAGGATCTCACAATATACTGTACACAAGAAACATATATGACTCAAAAGAAACTCATAGATTAAAAGGCAAAGGATTGAAAACAATATTCCATGAAACAGGAACCCAGGAAAAAGCAGAGGTAACTTTTCTGTCTACAATGTGAACTTCAAACCTAAAATGATTAAAAGAGATAAAAAAGTTCACTGCATACTTGTAGAAAACGTCAAGAAAAATAACAATTATAAATATATATATACCAGATATAGGAGCACCCAACTATATAAGGCAAATATTAATGGACATGAAAAACCAAATACATAAGAACAAAATTGTAATAAGAGACTTTAATACCCCACTGTCTCATAAAGACAGATCACCTAGACAAAATGGCAGCAAAGAAATAATAGAACTGAAGCATAACTGTTAGCAATTGCACTTAATAGACATTTACAGAGTGTTCCACCCAACCATATCAGAATACACATTCTTCTCAGCTGCACATGGCACACTCTCTGAAATAGAATATATATTAACTCATAACATATTATTAAGTAAATGCAAAGAGATTGAAATTATCCCATGCATATTATCTGATCATAGTGCACTGAAATTGGAAATTAATGGCAAAAGAAATTACAAAACCTGCATAAATACATAGAAATTAAATAACAACCTTCTGAACAACCAGTGGGCTACAGGGGAAATTAAAGAAGAAATAAAGCAATACTTGCAATTCAATGAAAATGCACATACAACATACTGTAACCTGTGGGATGCATTGAAAGCGGTCCTAGGAGGGAAATATATAGCAATAAATAGTCACATCAAGAAGACAGAATGAGCATAAATAAACAACCTGATGATACATCTCAAGCTTCTAGAAAAGAAAAAGCAAGTCAAATGAAAAGCTCATAGAACAGAGAAAATTGTAAAAATCAGAGCAGAAATTAATGCAATTGAAACTTAAAAAAAGGAATTAACAAATCAAAGAGCTGTTTTTTGAGATAATAAACAAAATTGATAAACTTCTAGCCAACCTTATAAAGAAAAAGAAAGAAAAACTCAAAGTCATGCAATAAGAACAGAAAAGAGGGGAATCACTACAGATCCCATGGAAATTCAAAAGATCATGAACACCTACTTTAAAAATCTCTACTCAAATAGGGTGGAAAACACAGAGGAAATGGACAGATTTCTAGAAACACATGAACTACCAAAGGTCAATCAGGAATATACAACAATTTTGAATAACCCAATATCAGCTACTGAAATTGAAAACATAATTAAAAACTTATCAACAAAGAAAAGTCCAGAGCCTGATGGAATCATGGCTGAATTCTACAAGAAATTTAGAGAAATTTGATGTTAACACTCCTTAAAATCTTCAGTGAAATTGAAAAGAAAGCAATCCACCCTAACTCATTCCTGGAGGCATGTATTACTCTGATACCAAAATCAGAGAAAGATCCAACCAAAAAGGAGAACTATAGGCCAATCTCACTAATGAACATTGATGCAAAGTCTCAATTAAATACTGGCAAATAGAATGTAGCAAATCATCAAGAAGAATATATACCATGACAAAGTGGGATTTATTCCAGAAGTGCAGTGATGGTTTAACACATGCAAATCAATAAATGTAATACACTACATCAACAGAACCCAAAACAAAAAACACATGGTCATCTCAATAGATGCAGAAAAAGCTTTCAATAAAGTCCAACACCTGTTCATGATAAAAAACCCTACAGAAACTTGGAATAGATGGTATCTACCTCAATCGCATAAAGGCCATCTATGACAAACCAACAGCCAATATTATGTTAATGCTCAAAAACTGAAAGCCCTTACACTAAAATCAGGAGCAAGACAAGGATGTCCACTATCACCACTCCTATTCAACATAGTTCTGTAAATTTTAGTCAGGGCAATCAGACAAGAGAGAGAAATAAAAGGAATAAAGATAGGAAAGGAAGAAGTTAAATTATCATTATTTGTAGATGACATGATACTTTATATAGAAGACCAAAAACACTCCATAAAAAGAGTACTAGAGGTAATAAACAAATTCAGCAGCATACCCCCATGCAAAGTCAACACTCAAAAATCAATAGCATTCCTGTACACAAACAGAAAACTCACTGAGAGAGAAAATATAGAAATATTGTCTTTCACAATAGCATCTAAAAAAATGAAATACCTAGGAATTAACCTAACCAAGAATGTAAAAAGACCTCTATGCTGAAAATTATACTACTCTAAAAAAGAAGATTAAAGAGGATATTAGAAAATGGAAAGATATTCCTTGCTCTTGGTTAGAAAGATCCAACATTGTGAAAATGGCCATACTCCCAAAACTGTTATACAGATTTAATGAAATTTCAATCAAAATACCATTAACACACCTTACAGATCTTGAGAAAACACTCCTAAAATTCATTTGGAAACAGAAGAAACCTAGAATATCAAACACAATTCTTGGCAACAAAGTCAAGACAGGAGTCATCTCAATTCCTGACTTGAAATTATACTATAAAGCCACAGTTATAAAAATCAGCATGGTACTGGCAAAGAAATAGACATGAGTATCAATGGAATAGATTAGAAGATACAAACACAACTAGAGAGACACTCAGCCATCTTACATTTGACAAAGGGGCTAAACATATTCACTGGAAAAAGGATAGACTAATAAATGCTGTTGGAACAATTGGCTTTCCACATGCCAAAGACTGATCTAGACCCATGCCTATCAACATGCATTAAACTAAAGTTAAAATGGATCAAAGATATAAATATAAAAGCAGAAACACTAAATCTATTGGAAGACAAGATAGGTAGAAGACTTGGAGACATAGGCGTAGGCAGAGAATTCATGAAAAAAACACAAACTGCACAGGAAATACTTCAAAGAATCAACAACTGGGATCTCATCTTATTAAAAAGTTTTTGCACTTCAAAAGAAATCACCAACAAAGTGAGACAAAAACCCCCAGAATGGGAAAGAATTTTAACCAACAATCCCTCAGACAAATGAATTATAGCTAGAGTATATAAAAAATTGAAAAACATCAAACCCCCAAAATTCAAAAAGCATTTTCAAAAAGGGGCATCTGAGATGAACATACATTTCACAGATTAAGATATATAAATGGCAAATAAATACATGAAGAAATGTTCACCATTACTGGTCATTCAAGAAATGCAAATTAAAACAGCACTGAGATTTCATCTCACTCCAGAAAGAATGGCTGCTATCAAGCAAACAACTGATAACAATGTTGTCTAGGCTATGGGGAAAAAGGAATGCTTCTCCACTGCTGGTTGGGAGTATAGACTTGTGCGACCACTGTGGAAATCAGTGTGGAGATTCCTCAACAAACTAGGATTAGATGTTCCATTCAACCCAGCTATTCCCCTCCTAGTTGTTTTCCCCCAAAATTTGTAATAGCACAGTGATATATGTGCACCCATGTTTATAGGAGCACAATTTGTAATAGCTAAATCTTGGAAACAACCAAAATGCCCATCAACTGAAGAGTACATAAAACAGATGTGGTACTTTTATACAGTATTACTCAGCTAAAGAAAAGGATGATCTTGAAGCCTTTATAGGTAAATGGAGGCAACTTGAGAGTATCCTGATAAGTGACATAAATAAGTCTCACATTTGTAAATACAACATTGTCTTTCTAGTGTAAAAAAATTATAAAAACTGAAAGAGTAATAAGATCCAAACTACATAACAGATATTGTAAAAATGAAAGGAAAGAAAGTGTTGTAAGGATATAACTATAAGGACATTCAAGTGTGTAGGACAGATGACCATATTACTAAGTTTCCATTAGATCATTGAACAGTCAGTGTTTGAGTGCCTACTTTTTATGCTGTGATTTTGCAACTTAAACAACTATTTCTAAGAGGACAACATGTAACTTATCAAGTAGTAATTTCTTAATGCTAATATTTTCTTTGAAATTCTGTATTACTTCTAACTTTTTTTGTTTTGTCTTGTTTTTTTTTCTTTAAATAAATAAAAAATTAAAAAAATAAATAAACATACTAGTTATAAAAAAGCAATAGTTCTCATCTGTCTCTGTAAACAACATTGAATAACAAATAAGTGTTTTCAACAGCTAATAAATATAGGGCTATAAAATGAAAAAGATGCAGATATTTATTTATACAGACATTTATTTAAAATAAATACTAGGACACAGCTCAAGTGAATATTTCAACAACTCTTTTGTAACTGTAGGGTCAGTGTTTTAAGTAACTTATTTTCATCTTTCATAGTAATATAAGATACATAAACAATAGTGTACCTTTCAGAATCACAATCTTTAGTCAAGGAAAAAATGAATCAGTAACCAATTGTTAAATTCTAGGGGATTGAATTCTCATGATCTGAGAATTTAAGTATAACTAATTTTGTAAAATCAATGTTTTGTATAAATATATTTCTACACACACATGTACATATATCACTACACTAAGTATAATCTTTCTCTAGTACATTTGACAACTACTAGAATATAGGACATAAAATGGCTTATAAGTGATACTCAATATGTGATATTAGACAAATAAGAAAGAAATAGTTTCAGGTAGTCTGGATTTTTTTTCTTGAGAAAATTAATGAAAAAATGTACTTAATGTATAAATCTCTATACAATTAGTTGTAGTGTTGCAATGGTATTGTCCCTTACTTGACTATTTACAAATAATATGTCATTTCATTATCTTAGGTATAAATCTTTCAAAAAACTGATAAAGCAAAATGAAGTGAAAATTTGAAAATTCTCTACTTATTATAATAAATTATAGCATTTTCAAAACAATGATTTCTTAGTTTGTTAGTTACATATTTTTAAAAACTGAATTACAAAAACATAAATATGATTTAAGCACATCAGAATTAAAGCCTCAGGAAACTGAATTTATTTTTAAATATTAATCAATCCTTATAATTTATTACAAGATATTTTTAAAATAACAAAGCTAGTACTAGCAAACAATTCTTTGATTTTCATTGTGTAGCCTAATTTTTACTTTTAATATTTTCCATGTGATGTTTTTCCAAGAATTTAAAATATTACTCAAGTTGGTTGGATATACAATATTTTGAAATAATATATGCACACATATTAACATAGCTCAGGGAAATTTAAAATAATGGAAACATTTAAAACTCTTGTTAACAAAATTAACATTGTTAATAACTCAGAGACTAGATGTTGTAAATTTTGAAGTGATTTAATTAATAAACAAAACAAAAAAGAAAAGGGAATCATACAAAAAAACATAAATATGTAATTTCTCCAATTATTGGTTGTCTGCTATATATTTTATATCTTTAATGTTCCCCCAAAGCCTTGCAAGCTAAAGGCTGGGTTCCCAGAGTGGCACTGTGGAAAAAGGCAAAACTTTTAGGAGGCGATGTCTTATAGACAAATGGGGAAATATTCCTTCTCAAGGGACTGTGGAATCCTAGACCTTCCGCATTCTCTTTTCTGGTTCCTGCTTATGAGGTCAAGAGTTAGCTCTGACACATGCTTCTGACCATTGCCATTCTCATGACCATTACAATAAAAGTAATGGATCAATCCAAACCTCAACTGGAACTTTCAAAACTTGGAGCAAAAACAAGCTTTTCCTTTTATAGATTAGTTACCTCAGGTATTTCATTATAGTGAAGTGGCACTCACATAACCTTTAAGATAAACAAGCTCAGAAAGATACAATAACAGTATGCAAGAAATAGCAGCTGGAAAGCCGAAGACACGATCAAGTAGTTTAAAAGAAAGGTGATAATGTGGAGGACAGAAGTATCTCCCAGGATAACAGATGGAGTACAAACAAACCATTACTAGATTGCTGTTAATGACTCAAAGGGACACACAATAAGGTTAAAGTAGTAAGAAGTGGAAACAAGACCAAAATTGAAAAAAAAATTAACCTGTGTGAAGGGACTCCTATAATTAACCTGGTATGGAATCAAAAGAATCTACTGTTATTTTATTTGCTTTCTAGAAAGCATGGGACATAAAATCATCAAGAGCTTCTCTGATCTTTTTATATACAATATCCAGCATTAAAACTAAAAAGTATATGATATGCTCTAGCAACAGCAAATGAGTAAAAACCAAAATTAATAGGTGAAATAGATGTCACAGATATCAGACAAAACTGTAAAACAAATATCATTGATATATTGACAAAATAAAAATACGGAGAATAGCAATACAAATTTTAAATCCTTCAAGTAGTTTAGAGGTTAAAAATGAAATGACTGATTACTCTGATTTCTGCTGCCAAATGTGAAGATGAACTTCAGCATGGTCACTCCAATTCTTACAACAAGAAAAAGGAGAACAAAGGAAAATCAATGACGTTTATTGAACTCATCAGAACAACTGAGATTACAGGGCAAATTGCCATCCTGAACTCTGAAGAGACAAGCAAATCAAATGACAAAGCACTGTTTGCTTGGAGCAGAAGACTTGGGAACTAAAAATGTGTAGAATTACTTAAGTGGTAATTTAGATGATTTGCTAGATACTAAATGTGGATGACTATGATGAGAAGAAAATTCTGAGTCTCTAGTGCAAGGAAGAGACCTATACTTTGCAAACTTGCTGTTTTCAAGTCAAGGAAAGACTTCCTGTGGCTTTAATGGAAAAAGAAGAAATATAATAATTGTTAAATATTCATCTAATGTCACACATAAGTAATGCCTATTCTCTGGTGGTAGTAACAGGGAACCACATCTGTATCCAGATGGGAGAAAGAAATCTATTATTCAGATTTTAGTACCTCAATTTTATTGCGTGATCGAAGAGTCATTTAAAAAAACTACACTTCTAGAGAAGCATTTATGAAAGTCACAAGTTAGAAACACAATTACAAAACATGCATATTTAGTCACGTCTATAGAACACTTTCCCTCTACATACTTTTTCCATCCCAACTCCATTATAAAAACAGCAGCCTCTAGCTGAAAGAAGTGAAAGACTCAGAATCTTCCTATAAAGTAGAAAAATACTCATAAAATCCCAAAATAAAAAGGGAAATAGGGTCAAGGAAAATGAAGAAATTTAAAGCCTCTACTATATAACTATAAAAATTTAAACAGAATAATTTCTAACATAAAATCTGATACTAAAGACCTGATTGCCTGATTTTTCTTATCTGAAAAATATATCAAACTTTTAAGAAAACCTACGGCAAGACAAAAGTAGGAAAAATATGAGAGACAGAGACAGACAAAGAGGGAAAAGGAGAAAGAGAGAATGAGATACAGGGAGAGACAGGGGCAGAAAGAGAAAGAAAACCAAACTCAGTTGGTATCACAAAGGTAGCCATCTTCAGGCAGGAAATTTAAAACGGTTCTTCAACTCTGATTAATATATTAAGGGTCCTAATGAAAAATAGACAACATAAAAAAACAGCAATGTAAATCAAATCATGAAACTCTAAGAATCAAAGGGAAATGGTAGAAATGAAAGTCATTTTAACTACAATAAGAATGTTTTCAATTGGCTCATTAATAGTACACAAAGAGAAAAAAACCACTAAACATTAATATAAATCAATAAAAATATCCCAAAATAATGAAAGAACATAGCAGAACACCCAAGATCTATGGAACAATTATGGAAAGTATAATAGTAGCACAATTAAAATATTTGAAGAAGAAAAACTGGAAACAAGTATTCAATGCAGTAATGGTTGACAGTTTACCATTTCCTAGCAGACACTATCCAACAGATTAAGGTAAGTTGAAGAACATCAACCAGGAAAATCATAAAAATAAAATTTAGAAATCATAACAAACATAGTCATCTCATGTATAACCACAGACAAAGAGAATATCTTGGAAGTCAAAGGAAAAAGTCTTATTTGTAAAGGAATAAGAATAAGAATTATGTTCTAATAAGAAATTGCACAAACCAAAGAAAAGAAATACTAAAGTGTTAAAAAAAATAATAACTCCAGAAGTCAATAGCCACCAAAACTACTTCCACTGTAAAAGACAATCAAAATCTTTCTCAGACAAAAATTAGCTGTGAGAATTCATTGTAATCAGATCTATGAAGCAAGAAGTATTAGAAATTCTTCAAGGAGGAGGAACATGACATAGATCCAAAATGTGGATCTACATAAAAGATATCAGAGAAGGAACAAATGTAGGTAAAATTAAATATTTTATTTTTCTTATTCTTATTCAGTGTAGAATGTAACTGTCTATTTAAAGAAATAGGGAAAGAATGTATTGGATTGTTGCAGCATAAGTAAAATGAACCACAGAAAGAAGTGGGGACTGGGGATGCTCTGGTAAAGTGGGGGTTGGGGATACTCTGATAAAGTCAACTGAATGATGCTTGAAATTTTACATTTCCTTGAATGGGTCTAACCCACTTTCTAATGTATATTGAAAATTCTTGGACTACTGCTAAAACCTTTCTAAGCAAAAGTACAATTATAGTCTAACCAAAAAGAAAAAATGGAATCACATAAACATTGAGTTAAAAATCACAAAAAGCATAAAAAGAAATAAAGGTGAACACATTATATATTATTCAGCCATAATAATGATGACTTTAAATATAAAACATTTAAATATACAAAATAAAATGCAGAATTTGTCAGAGTGAATTAATAAGTGATTCTAATGCGAATTGTTTATTATAAGCCGCTTTCAACATAAAGACTCAACTAGGTGAAGGAGTATGAAAAGATAAATGATGCTAACACTAATCAAAAGAAAGCTGAGTAGTTGTAGTAATTGCTAGCAAATTAAAAATTTTAACAAGAAAAATTATCAGGGGTTGTAGTGGGACACTATGCACTGAGAAAATACAAATTCTCCAGTAGAGGGTAAAAATAACTGTGTCTAGATAAACTAAATGACACTATCTTTTAATCTGCTTCATTGACATTTTTGGAGTAGTTCACCCAAAAACATCAGAATACACATTAATGTCCTTTAATATGGACTGTATTGTGGCCATAAAGTGTGACATTAAATTTAAAGCAGCAGAAATCAAACAAATTATGCTTTTAGAAAACAATTAAACTAAAATAAAGAATAAGAGTAGAAAAATCCTATCTGAATTTAACAAGCATTAATAATTGAATAAAAAATTATTAGTATAAATAAAATTATTGTGAATTACTTAAAATAAAAATATAAATGATGAAAAATTTCGGGTTGCAGAAGCATGGCTTTGAGAGAAATGTGTATGCAAAATATTTATACTTAAAAAGGAGATATCTAAAGCTAATATTTTAAAAGAACTATGGGAAGAAATGCAATTTTTGCTTAAAATAAGGAGAAAAGGAAAAACACAAACTTTAGGATACTGAAATATACAATACAATAGTTTAAGAAAAGGGTAAAGCACTGATAGTACGTAACCTCATGACTCAAAATTTAGCTGTAATAATCATGACAGTGTCACTATAGTGTAAACATATATGCATTAAGAAAACAGGAGCTAGTTCATGAAATCATGCAAACAAATATAGCCAGATATCACTGACAAGAAAATAAAAGCAGTTCAGTGGGGTGAAATCACAGTCCTTACAACAAATGGTGCTAGAACAACTGGCTGCCCATATGCCAAAATTGAAATTAACACCCTTTATCTTTCATAATAAATTAATTGAAAAATAATACTAAGCTAAATTTAAAACAAAGCTTACTATTAAAATATACAACTTCTCAGAGAACGCAGAAAATGTGCATGCATTAGTTAGGGTTCTCTAAATGAACAGAATCAATAAAAATATATGTATATTTACACAAGGGCCTTTATTAGGTTGGTAAACAGGATTAGTGGTACAATAGTCTACAAAGGTCCACTTTATTCTGGAAACCTGGAGAATCTAGTAGTCACTCAAGCCAAGAGAATGAAAGCTGCAGAAAAAGAAGGATATGGATGCACCACCAGACAAAAAGCTAACGGCCTAGAAGCTCACAGCATAATCCATAAATGTATAAAAATAAGGGAGTCTTGAGGAATATCCCTTTGATTTCTGACAGCTACTTGCATTTTTGTTTTTTGGTTTTAATTTATATTTTTAATTAAAAGACAGTATTTTTCATCGATTTGTAGGTTATTTATATTTCTTCTATTCATAGCCTTTGTTTAGTTATCTTCTGTGTTGGCTTTTCCTTAATGATTTATAGATACTGTCTGTATATTGTACACATTAATTCTTTGTAGTACCTTTTCTTCTTTTTCTTCTTCTTCTTCTTCTTCTTCTTCTTCTTCTTCTTCTTCTTCTTCTTCTTCTTCTTCTGCTTCTGCTTCTGCTTCTGCTTCTGCTTCTGCTTCTGCTTCTGCTTCTGCTTCTGCTTCTTCTTCTTCTTCTTCTTTTGAGGCAAGTCTTGTTATGTAGTCCAGGCTGGGCTTCAACTTTGGCGCCTCAGTCTCCAGAATGCAAATTTTTGCCAACTCCAGTGGGCATCAGGATAAAACAGTCTTCACCAAGCAGTGCAGCATTGATCACCTTGAGCTGATTAGTTCTAAAATTATGCAGGCTAAATTTTTTGTGAAAAATCTTCATCATTTCTTTAGTATGAGGATAACTAAGACTTTGGAAGCACTCCTGCTTTGTATTTCTGGATGCTAAGTTTTGCGTCAGCTTGTCAGTGTGATGTGGAATGGCATTTTATTTCTTTGCTACATCATTGCCTTTAAATAAAATCATTGTCTCCTTTGGGAAGACTGACAATTCCTTCCAAATATAATATATGATTAACTGATTAAAGTATTTGTACAAAAATAACTAAAAATTTTGGGAAAGCCTAAACAAGGAATGAGCATTATTAATATTTTCAAAAGCATAATAAAGTATAATGTATCTATAAATAGTAAAGATAGATATGTAAAAGTCAGTTAGTTGATAGAAGCAAAACCTCAATATTTGTAACAACAGTAATAGTAATAATAAAAATTCATAATTGATAATAAAAAACCTAAATAGATTAGGTTTATTTCTGTATTGACACTTTTTTTGAAAATCATATAAAAATGGATTGCATTTTTTTTATTTTACATAGAAAAAACAGAAAATTCAAGAAACACTCAATTAAAAAACAACAATCAAAATGATGACTACAACAACAAAAAACAATGATATAGGATTTCAAAACAAGATGATAGGAATTTAGCAATGGTTGTTATATTGCATATTTTCTTTATCCTCAGAGGACTTGCTCAGGCTACCAGATATAGGCCTGCAAGATTGATCCAATAATATAATTTCTCTTTGAGTGGTTTTTTTCCCTTTTACTATATCTATTGTAACATTTGGATCTTATTTACCCGTTCAGTTTTTTACACTAGTGAGACAATACAGCATTTACACATGAAAATCTGATTTATATCACTTAAGAACATGGTTTCAAGTTGTGACCATTTACCAATAAAAAGTCTCAAGTATATCATTCTTTAAGGCTGAATAATAACCTATTATATAAAAATACCACATCTTTTTTTATCCATTCCACAGTTGATGGGCATTAGGGTTGTTTCCAAGATCTGGCTATTACAAATTGTGCTGCTATAAACATGACTGCACTTAAATCACTGTGGTATGATGTTTTTAACTCTTCTGGGAAAATATCCAGAAGGAGAATAGCAGGATTGAATGGAATCTTCAATCCTAGTTTTATGACAAATCTCCATACTTATTTTGACAGTGGTTGTACCAGTCAACACTTCTACCAACAGTGGAGGGGGAGATTCCTTTTTCCCCACAATCCTGACAGCATTTATTATTGATTAATTTCTTGATGTTAGTCATTCTTTCTGGAGTGGGATAATATATTTGATGTTTTAATTTGCATTTCTTGAATGATCAATTATGTTGAACATTTTTTTCCATATTTGTTTGCCATTTGAAATATCCTTAGTTTCAAGTTCACATTGTCTGCAAACAGAATAGCTACTCTCATTTTTCACTAAGTTCTTGTAACTATAGAGTATTGTTTTCCACCCTTTTCCATTCTGTCTATGAATTTCCTTTTGATTCATGAATGTTTCTTGTATACAGAATTTTGTTGGGTTTTGTTTCTTGATTGACTCTGCCAGTTTGTTGCATTTGATTGGTGAACTGAGGCCATTTCCATTAATGGTTATAACTGATATCTACTGGTTTATCTTTGAAATGTTATCTATCTACTGTTGTCTCCCTTCTTTTTCTCTCTGTTTAATTATTTGTCCTGCTTGGTTTCTTTTTTTGTTGTTCTTGTAATTGTGGTCATTTTTGTCTTTCTAGAATGTCTTTCAGTACACTTTGTAGGTTTTGTTAGGTGGTCATGAAGTTCTTCAGTTTTTCTTTATTGTGGGAGTATCTTATTTTGCTTTGATTTTGAAAGGTAGTTTTTCAGTGTACACCAATCTGGGTTGGTAGTCATTTTCTTTCAGTACTTGAAATACTTCACTCCATCCTCTTCTTGACTTGATGGTTTGTGTTGAGGAGTCTGATGAGATTTCCGATAGGCTTTTCTTTATAGGTGAGTTGTTTCTTTTTCTGAGCATCTTTTAATATTCTGTTCCTATGCTGAATTTCAGGGATCTTGATTATTATATGTTGAGATGTAGATTTATTTTGGTTATGGCTAATTAGAGTACTATATGTCTAACTTATCTGTATGTCAGACTTCCTATGTTTGGGAAACTAGGCATGGATTCCCAGTACCCCTATTTCTTTTGGAAATAGTCTTTTTATGCCATTTATGTTCTCGCCTTTTTCAATGACACCTACCTTATATTGTTTTTCTTTGTATCATCTTGCAGCTGTTGAATTGTTATTTCCTGATTTTCTGTTATTTTTAAGAAATATTCCTTTCATTATCAATATCTGCAAGCCTGCCTTCCAGGTCTGAAAGTTCACCTTCAATTTTATCTATGCAGTTTTGCCAACATTCATTGGAATTTTTTATTTCCTGGATATCTTTTTGAATCTGTTTCATGTATTCTAATTGTTTTCTATATTGTTCATTTAAGGTTTCCATAATTTTTCTGTGTTCCTCTGTTTTTAATCTATGTCTTCTTTGGATATACTCAAAAATTATTTCATTATCTTTATCATTTCTGCTTTTACTAGACAAGCTATTTCTGATCTGACTTCCTTTACAGCTTCCTGGTGTTACTATTGTTTCAGAACTTCAAGTGTTTGATTTCCAAATTCATCTGTGTCAGTATCTCCTGTACTTGATCTGTACAGGTTCAAAGTTTGAGACTGCATTTCTTTTTTCATTTTGGTATTTTCCTATGTTCTTGTGAATCAGTCAGATGCCAAGACCTAGTTGCTTCCTTCATTGGCAGCTCATCTAGCTGTGGGCTTCACTGAGGGTTGCTGATGGCTGCTGGTCTCTGGGCCCAGACTCTTGGTCCCTGTGGGCTTCAGAGATGGTCCCTTGGTGTGCATAGATCACTGGGAGCAGCTTTCCAGTCCCTTAGGATTGCACTGTGGGTTTTTGGATGACAGCAAGTCACTGGGTTCAGACTCCTGGTCCCTACAGGTCTCAAAGATATTTCCTGCATGTCAGTGGGTCATTGGGTGCAAACTTCCAGTCCCTATGGGCCTCACTGAGTGTTCTCAGATAACTGAGGGATGCTAGGAGCAGACTTCCTGCTACTGAAGTTCTTACCAAGAGTTACTAGGTGACTACTGGTCACGAGGCCTGGATTCCCAGTACCCCGAGGCTTCAGAGATAGTTCCTACGTGTGGTTAGGTCATTTGGCATAAACTCCAAAGCCCCATAGGCCTCTCACCAAGCATTCCTGTATGACTACAGATCACTGGGCACTGATTCCTTGTCCCTGTGGTCCTCAGAGATAGTTCCCAGGTGTGGCCAGGTCACTGGGTACAGCTTTCCAGTCCCCAGGAGCATCATTGTGTGTTCCTGGATGACTTCAAGTCACTGGGTACAAACTCCCAGTTCCCATGGGTCTCAGCATAGTTCCTGGGTAGGAACACATCACTGGACACAGCTTCTCAGTCTCTGTGGGCCTCATTGTGGGTTCCCAGATGACTGTGGGTCATTGGGAGCAGACTCCATTGGCCTCACAGATGGTTTTGGGGTATGGATGGGTCACTTGGCTCAGCTTCCCAGTTTCTATGGGCCTCACTGTGGGTTCCTAGATGCCTGGGTCACTGGGTATGAACATCCTCAGAGGTAGTTGTTAGGTGTGGGCAGGTTACTGGGTCTGTATTGATATTTCTGAGTAGTAAATTAATGACTGTAACATAAGATGTAAGAATTAAATCAAAATATATTATTAAATAATAAGAAAGGAAAATGATAAAATTTGGAATATAGTGAAAAAGTGGAAGGTCAAAACCTGTCTATTAGAAGACAATCAAAAATAAATGATAGAGAGATGATATGGCACAACAGTTTCAATGAGGGATGACTGAGTTGAGGGAAAAAAAGTCTCCACATTTCCTTTTTATAATAGTTTCATAAATTTTGGTGTGGGGCTGAGCTATACTTCCTTGATTTTGCTCTTTGATGGTCATATGAGAAACATGAACTGTTTTGGGGAGATGGCTATTAATTATTAAAATTTTTATTAATAAATAATAAATAAGTAAAAGAGAAAAAAGCTAAATCCAAAGTAATAAATAGAAAATGATAATATGGCAGGTCTAAATTCAAATATACCATTATGTTAATGTAAATAATTGAAGTATACAGATTAAAAAACAAAAATTTTAACAATGGCTTAAAAAACATGATTCAAATACATTTTGTTATCATGAACACATGTTTAAGCATGAGATAGATTAAAATCAAAATATGGGAAAGATATGTCATGCAAAAATTAATTTTAAAAGCTCATATTTGTAGTTTGCACAATCTTTTGCTATTCTGTAGATTGTATTGTAATTCTGTTGATTTGTTTTATGTTGCTGGTTCAAGAGCTTTTTGGTTTGATACAATCCCATTTGTCTATTTCAGTTTGATACAATCCCATTTGTCTATTTGAGCATGTGGCTTATGTTTTTGAAGATGTATCTAAAAATATTTGCCAGCCCAAAGTCCTCAGGTATTTCTCTTCTGATTGTTTCCAGTATTTATTCACTTTCAGGTGTTACATATAAGATTTTAATGCATTTTGAGTTGATTTTTGTATTCGAGCAAAGGTCACAATCTAGTCTCTTTCTTTAGCATGTGGAAATACAGCATTCTCAGCATAATTTAATAAACAAACACTCCTTTCACTAATGTGTTATTAGCCCTTTTGATGAAAATTAGTTAGTTGTAAGTGTATGAATTTATTTCCATGCTCTCTAGTCTCTTCAGTTAGCCTATATGCTTTTATTAGTGTGCTGTTTTGCTTACTACAGCTTTCTAATGTACTTTTAAATTAGTCTGATGTATTCAGCTTTGTTCATTTCACTCAGAATCATTTTCAATGTTCAGGGTGTTTTGTCATTCCATATACATTTTAGAATTATTTTCTGTTTCTGTGAAGAATGTCATTGGTATTTCAATAGGGGTCTCATTAAATATATAGGTAATGTGTATAATAGTCAATCTAACTCTATTAATCATTATAATCTAAGCCTATATATTTCCATACATATGTGTAATCTTCAAAGTTTTTCATCAATACTTTATAGTTTTTTAATGTATATAGTTTTCATTTCCTAGAAAAACTTTGTTCCTAAGTATATCTCACAGTTTCTTAAGTAAATGGAATTGTACTTTTAGTTTATCAAAAGGTTCACTGTTAGCATATAGAAATGTTTCTGGCTTTATATTCTAAACTTTATTAATGGATTAGTTTTAAACAGTGTGTGTGTGTGTGTGTGTGTGTGCGTGCATGCTTGTATGTGTGTACATGTGTGTGGACCCTTAAAGGTTTCTGTATGTAGCATCATATTATCCACAAAAATAGGGCTAACTTGACATTTTCCTTCTAAACAATGCCTTTTTCATTCTTCTAATAAATAGTGGCTTTTAGTAGAACTTACTATAATGTGTACCACTGAACTGTATTTCTAGACAGTTTTAAAATTCTATTTTGTGATGGATTCTCAGTAACTTGCCCAAGTTGGTCATGGCTTGCAGAACTATTGTCTCTAAATTCTGAGCAGCTGAGATTAGTGATTAGTAGAGTCCCCAGGTTACAATCCTGTAATGTGGGATATCAAGGATGAACTTATGGATGTCATGTTAAGTGAAATACAACAGACACAGAAAGACAAACCACAATTGTTCTAAAAACAATTGTTCTAACAGAAGAAAGTGGAGTGGTGGCACTAAAGACTGGAGAAGGAGGTAGGGAGGGAGGATAAGAAGAAGATAGTTAATACATGCAAAAGTACAATCAGAGAAAAGAAATAATTTCTAGCATTATATTCCAGGGTAGGTTGATATATCTCAAAATACCTAGGGGTGAGTTATTTGAATGTTCTTCTACAAATTAATGATAAATACACAAAACTATGTATATAGTAACTATTCTAATTTGATTCATTGCAACATACATATATATCACATTTTACTCTATAAATAAGTACAATCCAAGAGTTAATTAGAAGAAAGAAAATAGGAAGCAAGGATGGTAGGAAGGAAGGAAGGAAGGAAGGAAGGAAGGAAGGAAGGAAGGAAGGAAGGAAATATAGATAGAAGAAAAAATCAGACTTCAGAGTAAAAAGTGTCAGTAATAAAGATAGGTACTGCAGAAGATAAAACAAATATATATATAACAAACCATCCAACTACTTGAAAGCAAATGACATATTGAAAGGATAAATGGACAAATCCATATTTTATAAAGAGAATGCAATACTTCTCTCTCAATAATTAATAAGGCAATATTTCATAATAAACTTAGAATATTTGAAAACTATAATCAACTCTGTCTAAAGAAAAGCAGGGTTAGACTTAACAAATACATCTAAAGAGTCTTGCCTCTGTTCTATCATTTTCTGATGTTTATTATCTCTAATATTCTATCATACAAACTAAAGCAATATTAAATATTCAAATACTTAAATTTCAGTCCCAGATGGAAATATTAGAGGATGATTCTGATTAGCTCACCTTGGTATGTGAGACCATACAGGATGCACTTGTTATGGTTAGTGGAAAAAAGTCCCATTTTCCAAACTGAGTCACATGATCACTGCTATGGTAAACTAGAAAGTCTGCTATGATTGACAGCTACTACCAGATCCCATGTTTGCATTAAATCAGAAGTTATCATCTCAAGGAAAGTGAAGGAATGAAGATTCTGCATGGCCAAACAATTAAAACAAAATTACATTCTTTATATTTCACTAATATTTCACTTTGGCCAATGTGGATCAAACTGATGCTTCCTCAAACATCTTATTTTCCACAAGTAATTGAGCAAAAATAATTAAGATCAAAGCTTTATTATGTCACTTGTAGCTTTCTGATCTTATATGTGTCCCCATATGTTTCCAAATGTTGTTTGTGAACTCAAACAATGAGACAACAGGAATGTATTTCAAATTTATTAGAACTTTTATTTTTCTATGAAATCTCATAAAATTATTATTATAGAAGGAGCTGCTTTCCTGGAATAGCTACTGGACAAAATAATGTCTCATTCTAACATTTGAGATCCCATGATAAAGCAACTTTCCCAACAAACAGTTTTGAATATGATCAGCAGTGGATCAGTTTACACCCCCTTAGGCTGCAAGAAACCTTTCCAATGTGGAATCAGATGAAGATAGATACTTATTTCAAGCACTGGGAATTTTCTAAGTAGAATATTTTATACTCATGGAAATAACAGCTCATAGGCATTTCTACTTAACCATTTTATCTCCAAGTATGTATGGACAACAGCTTAACATGAGCTTTATTGACACCAGGGAAAGTGAACAGGTGGAATAAGGTTAACATTTTTCTTAACTGGGAGTAAGCCTGCTTTCTCAAGATTTCTCTAAGCTTTTCTTCACAGCAAAGAATACATTAGGTCTCAGTCATCTTGAGTTGCTGTGTTGGAGGCAAAGCAGTAGGAGTTTATCAATGATATGAACAACTGCAATATGAGAAGCATTCCACCCAAAGCCACATTCTGCTTCAAGCTTTTTCAGTTAAAAGATGTAAACCATTAAACTTTTGAGCCATTACTGTTAGCTACAAGTATTAATCTTAAACCCATCAGGGAGAATTCACATTTTGAAAAGCAATATATACCCTCTTCCTTGACTGAAAAGGAAGGCTTTTTTTTTTCCTCTAAAAGTTAGCAACAACAGAATACTCCCAAGAAAGACATGAATCTGCTATCATTTGAAAAATTTTTCAAGTATGGCTTATAAATTACTTTCATAACTTTAAGGACTGAAAACAATTTTTACAAAGAAGAATAAAGGTTAGGGGGATTATTCAGCAACCAATATTAAGGTTTCCTACGTAAGTAAAATAACCAAGGCAGTACAGTAAGGCCAAAGGGATAAACACATATGTCAGTGGAACAGAATAGAAACCTTGGAAGATTTCTGAGATCTAAGGCTAGGGGAAGAGTCAGTATGCTTGACATTAACAAAACAAATCATGAGAGCAAAACATAATAAAGTCAACTTCCTATAAATGAAAAGCTTTTCCTCTTTAAAGACCTTATCAAAAAGATAGGAAAAATAAAAAGCTTCAGACTGGGAAATTGGAAGCACATATGTGATAAAGATCTAATATCTAGAATACATGCAGAGTAATGCACAGTTCTCTCCTAGAAGGGTGCATTCCTCTATACAAGATTGCTCTTCTGGAGCAACTACAAAGACTGAAGAATAAAGTGAAAAGTACACATCCTGCTTTTCACCACATTTCAAAGACTTAACAGTAGGCGCACCAAATGAATGAAAGTTTTAGAAAATTTAGGTGGCACTCAAAATATTTTAACTATGCAAAAGAAGAACAATAATACATTGCATTTGTCAGTGTTATATACAAGTAAGAAATGAAATAAAAAATGTTTTCTAAGAAAGCACGACCTCTTTAAAACTGACAACCATATGTACACACAAATGTAAGAGCAATTCAGAATCCTTAGCAATAGGCAAAGTTTAAGGATACAACTATAATTTTAAAAAATGTTTTAATGAACCAAGGTTGTGTAAAAAATAAGAATAAAGAGGTGGAACCAAAAAAAAAGTAGTAAGAACCATATAAAAAGACAAGCAGAGATGCTTTTGCTAAAATTGGAAAGATAAAATTTTAACTTGGCCAAAGGAGTTTGAAACCTGGGGTCGATAATGAGATTGAATTGGAAAGCCATATAAAAAGAGAATTGTGTCTTTGATCACTGAATCCTGGACCAGAGAAATAAAACATTAGGGAATTCACTTCTATCAGGGACTTCCCATCTTATGTGCCTTCTTACTGAATTCTAAAATAATTTGACATTATTCAGAAGTTGTTCTATTTAAAATAGCGATGTTTAGATTGAATAATTAACAATTCTCAGGTTATGAATCTCAAAGTAGGCACTTAACCCATGTCTAACAACAAACTGCTGTTATAAGTGAGTTAAGCCTTAACACTGTTTACATATGTACAGTAAGAACTTTGACATCCATTAATTCTTCTTTCTTTAAGATGAAACTGTCAGCCAAACAGATTTGGAGATGAGTCTTTATTGAAGTCTAGTAGTCGTGTAGGGAGATTAATCCTTAGAGAAGTCCGGTGACTTTTTGAAGATGAAGGAGGTAGGATGCAGACAGTTATAGAGGTGGGCTTTTACTTTCTACTTAAGGCTGTTAGTTTTCAAACCAAGTGCTTTTCCTTGAGTCAAGTAGTGTTTCAACTTGGAGTGCAATCTCTGTGATAGCTGTATTCCACTAGGGCTGATTCTAGAAGTGGGCCTCAAATAGATAATAGTATTGTCATGGTCATAGCAGTTTAAGAATTATAAACAGCACTAAAAAACATAGACTGCATCCACTTTACTGTGCTCCTCTTTGATGCACTTCCTT
Source organism: Hydrochoerus hydrochaeris (assembly GCA_004027455.1). Lineage (NCBI taxonomy): Eukaryota > Metazoa > Chordata > Mammalia > Rodentia > Hydrochaeridae > Hydrochoerus > Hydrochoerus hydrochaeris. The sequence continues at coordinate 89,384 of PVLA01001331.1, forward strand.
TATATGTAAAGTGGTAAGTAATAAGAGTATTGTAGGTCCCATTTTACAGAGCTTCAGTATAAATCCTGGGATATAATAAATGCCCAACAATGTATATTGCTATTTGTAGTAGCAAAATTAGTAACAGTCACAGTAGTATAGTTTATTCCTAAGTAAAGGAAATTATAGGAAATCTCAAGACCAAAAAAATAGGAAAATGATGCAGGGAAGATGACCAAAATGTTCTATTTTAATCTGCCTTATTTTGAGATATTCTACCTCAGTGAGTTAACCAAGTCCAAGGTATTTCCACTGTTGCCTTTCAGAACACTGATACGCGTCACTACTTTTATATATGAACAGCCAGTAACTTAGAAAATGATAATTTTGTTATAAATGCTGAAATGTAAATAATATGTGGCATACTAGTATGCATTTTGTTCTTTCTCAGATCACATGTATTTTTCAGACTAAATGAAAATATTTACCTTTATATAATATACATAATTATTCCATTCAATGCCCTTCAGGTAGGAATTTTACTGTGTGATAGGATGGAATATCATTGCCATACTGAATTTCATAATTTCAATAGTCTGAAAAAATGATTTTTCTACATCACATAAAAGTAGTAGAAAAATTTTATTTCATTTAAACCCTATTGAAATTCATAATTACTCTCATATTCTCATATTCATGTGTAAAACAACAATCTTCATATCCACATTCCCTTTCTCATAATATCACTTTCATTAAGTTTTTAATTTATTTTTTGGCTGCTTAGCAAAAATAAGTAAGCAAATACTTGCTGAGCATCTCAACATGTTGATGAATATATGCGACATTGAGAAAAAGATGAGTTTTGCCCTCGTGAGCTTGTAGTTTGGTAAGAAACATAAATACACCATTATAAACAAGTTACTTAGTGTTCTCATTAACATTATTTAGTACCTACAAATACAAAAGACAGCAAAATGTACCATAAAGATTTAACTTATTTCAGTGATCAGTAAAGGATTCTGGAAGAAATTGTTAATAAGAGAACTGAAATCTGAAAACAAATGATGGTAAACATTTTCAAAATGAATAGGTACTGATGGAAAGCTCAAAGCTTATTCCAGAAAAAAAGAAATGGAAGCACAAAAATCCTGAGTTGTGAAAAATATATAACACAGTAAGGAATGAAGGGAAGGCTCTTATTACAATCTCCTAAAGGACAAGTTGGTAATTGGCCAGTGAAGGAGATAATTCTAGGAACTCAATCATATACCAACTTGAAATTACATTTAAAAATTTAGAGTGTTACATGCAGTAGCTATAAGTATTGAAAATTTTCTTAAGTGATGCAGGGATATAAATAGCTGTGCAGATGAATTGCAACTGTACAGAATGCAAGAAGTGATGGATAAGCACCAGATGGGATGATATAAAAGAACCAGAAGAAAGTGGAAATAGGAGGATGGCAGAGTCTCTGAAGGTGATGGTTAATTGTATATATGGAGATGAAGGGAAGGAGGAAAAAGAAAAACACAATTTTTCTTTCTGTCTGAAGTGAACAAATACATAGGAGAAAGAACGGGTTCTAGAAGAATCAATCCAATAAAAGTAAAGGAAGAACTAAGTTCAATATATTCTGGATCTCATATCAGATAATTCTTTCACATTATAGAAGATCAAGAGGTTAGGAGGAGGACAGAGTTCTGCTCTGGAAGGACTTCTTCATACAAGTATTACAGCAATTCCATCTTTGCAGATTTCTCTTTTTAAGTTTAAATTCTGTGAGTGTATAGAAGGATGGGTAGATACATAATAGGCAGATAGACAGGTAGATAGATAGATAAGAGCAATGGCTAGATAAGAGTGGTGGATAGAAAAAACTGAATTTCAAGACTCCTAGAAATATGTCTTTTGGCATGATAGAAACAGTAGATTGAAATAGAATTGTGGAAGGCATGAGAAAATTTAGTGATGCTCTATATTATTGGGAGAAATTGAAAAAGTAAAAACTTACTTAAAGAAAGTAGAATCAAATTTGAAGAGAAGATACTGTGTGCATGAGAGTATTAGCTTTTCACTGAGAGGTTAAGCGAGAAGACTAATAAGTAATCATTGTATTTGAGTCACTGTGTAATTTGGCAGGGCGGTTTTAAGTGAATGGTAGATGTGCAGATGAGAAATGATTAATAGAAACATAAATTTTAAGAAGTTATTAAGACAATTAGACTGCAAAACGAAGGAAATAAAGCTGTAATTGAAATTGAAATCTTCAAGCAAATGATTTCTTGGGTCATTTTAACATTATTTTGACACACACAAATATACCTCAGCAGAGACAGTGTAGTTAAAAAGTCAAAATACTGGACAGAAATGGAATTACTTAATCTAATGGAAAATTTAAAGGCAGGTTTTAGAAAGAAAAAGTGACAACTCAAACCTTGTGAAAGAAAAAAAATGATAGAAATGGTAAAACTTATATTGTCTGGTAGACTTGTAATAGGAATTTGAGGTAACTTCTTTCTGATTTTATTTTCTGTCTATAGAGAAAATTTGAGCTTCTGCTGAGAATGCAGTGTGATGAAAGAAATGGGGAGTTTTACAAAGTGGAAAAGTTATTGTAAGTCATTGATTTCACAGACAGTGAAAGGTTCACTAAAGCTCATGACCATAAATAAACAGTTATATTGATCTACTTTATACTGGGGTGCTTATTTTCCAAGGCTCAAATATCTATGTAGGCATAAAAAAATGGCAATGGTATAGTCTTGTAGTCTTTAACTTTTAGTGGAGAATTTAAGCACATTGATGGGAGTACAGATATTCCCAATAAGATACAGTCATCTACCACATCATTAAGCTTCAATCAACAGAACATTCTTTGAATGACAGTGGTCTCATCAGATATAATGGCGCTGAAAATTTTCCATCATTTAGTGATGAGGTAGATGTTCCACATCTAATATACTACAATGCATTCTTTACATGCTTGTGGTGATGCTAGTGCAAACAACCTTACTGCACTGACAGTCATATAAAAGAACATCATATACAATTATGTACAATGCATTATACTTGATAATGCTAGTGGCAACTCTGTCACTTGTTTGTTTGTGTACTTATTATATCACTTTTTATTTTGGTTTGTTTTTCTTTCAATTTTTTTTTAAGTTAAGCGTGAAACACCCTCATGTAGGTACTTCTGGAAGGGTCTGAAGACTACTGTATTAGGACTATTGTATTAGAAAGAGAATCAGTAAAATTTTTCTTTATACTTACACAAAGGGATTTATTAGGTAGGCTAACAGGATCAGCTGAGAGAATTCACAATGGTTATTTGTACAACAGAGAGCTGGAGAATCTAGACCATGTCGACCTAAGAAGATGGAAGCCACAGACAAACTGGACCAAGACCAAAGCACCAGTCAGAGGTGAAGGTCTGGTTGCTCACTGGAGAGTGTCTGGTAAAAGTCTGTACTGGATAGTTGAAGAAATTAGAGACCAAGGTCTAAAAGCAAGAGCAGTAAAAGAATATTGACATATTCACTAAAGGCTAGAAATCTTCAAAAATGGAGTGAACTTTCTTATTTCTCTTTTATATTCCATTTAACCCACAAGCTTACTGCTCAGGATCATGGACTACCAAGATGGGCATTCCTCCTTCAGTTTGCTGGTCTATGTGCAAATCATCCTCATAGACACACTCAGAGCTGTGCTCTGTAATTTGGCCAGGCATTTCTTAATCCAATAAAATAGACTTATTATGGTTAATGTTCATAATGAATATCATTATCAGAGAAGATGGTGGCTCTCCACATGATATTGCACATGCAGACTTTCTAGGAGGACAAAATGTAGAGGTGGAAGTCATCAAAACTGACAATTCTGAATCCATGTAGAACTAAACTCATATTCATGTGTCTTAGTTATTAATAAAATGATTAAAAAGTTAAAAAGCTTATAGAATAAGTTATAAAAAGTAAATATTTTTGTACAGCAGCACAATGTGTGTTTTAAGTTTGCATTGCTACAACATAATCGAGTCCTCTAAAAAATTAAGTAGCTTTAAAATAGTATTCCAGTATTAATTAATTATTGAAGAAAATCATTTTTATACATTTAGCATGACCTAAGTGTTTTTTAAAATCTATAGTGGTATGCAGTAATGTTTCAAGCTTTCATGTTGCTTTATCACTTACTCAGAGCAACTTTCCACTTTTGTAGGCTCCAATGAAGGCAAATGTCCTATGCAGATGTATCATTTTTTCTCATATATTTTCACCATACATTTTCTATGTTGACATACATTTGGAGACACAAACACTACTGTGCTGTTCTTGCCTACAGTATTCAGTACACTAACATGGTACACAGATTTGTAGTATTATTTTACTAGGCTACACCATAAGTTAGGTCCTAAGTAGACTTGCCATCTAGATTTGTATAAGTATTGTACATTATGTCTTCACAATGAGAAAATCCTCTATTGATGCATTTTCAGGATGTATCCCTAGTGTTAAGTGACAAACATTGTAGTATGGTTGGAAATAGAACATACAGAGAAGAACCACTGTTACCCAGGTAATTAAGAAGAAAAATGTAAACACTGTAGACTGTCCTATAAAGGGAAATGTTTGTTATGTTTTGGGGGGTAACGTAGTACCAAATATTGGAGGCTAAAGTGTGATCATGGGTAGAAAGAAAGTTGATGAAATCAAGAATAAATCTATCAGAGTGGAATTTCCCAAAGAACACAAAAAGTCATCTTGTTTAGCACTGTGTTACACATGAAATATGATGGACACACTTCTGGTAGAGATAAATATAATCAAAACTGGTTTGCATAATGATAATAATGTCATATGGGAACTAATTCTGTTTTATTGCTCTACCAGTGACTCTGACTAGCCTAATTAAATCCATTCTCATGACACCGAATTACTTAAATGTAATTCTATTTAGTTTGATAAAAACAAGGAACTTTAAAAATTCAAAGCTAAAATTCTTAGAAACAACATCATCTGTGAATTAATTGTATTAATGAAAGAAGCCTGGGATATTTAAATGTGCCTCCATTCACAAAAAGAGCTCAATAAATTAATTTTCTTATTGTATCTACCATACTTTTAACTCAAATAATTTAACAGGTGAAAAAATTATTTAATCAGAACATACACCTTGCCTTCATATAAAAAATGTGATATCTATAGAAAGGTAAATATCTCCACAAATACTATTAGAAAATGTGGACATTTAATATACTGCACTACAGAATTGTCAAACTCTTTAAAAGAAGATCAATATTTCTACTAGTGGGAATAACATTGGAGAAAAGTGGGTCAGAAAGTGTGAAAAAAATGTGGTCAAGGAGATAGTGACTGTAAGTATGTAATTTTAAAATGGACACACACAGAAATTAAAGAAAGAGGAGGATAACTGAGATTGCAGAGTAGTAAGTAGCAGAAAAAGAGCTTCACTGACAGTCGACATCCAGGCGCTGGAATATAGCAACATGAGGAATACAAGAAGGACATATGTGGGTCCCCCCTGGACCCAGGAAGGATCTGAACTGTCAATTGAAGCTCATGGAGAGAATCAAGAGAGAAAATTCAGTAAAGAAGGAGGTAGCCTGCTGCATCTTTTCCCTGGGATATGACTCACTTCACAGGAGGAGTGATTCAAACCTTTAGACACATGGTGACTGCTGATAAACCCAGAGTCCTCCACAGAGAGAAAAGCAGTAGAAGTAAGCAGTGGACGTGAAGGACTTCACTAGACGGCAGTCATTGCTGAGGGTTGCAGCTCCAATTAGAGGCTCCCGGCTGGGCTCAGGCCCACAGAAGGTATTCAGATGGCTGAAGGCTAAATAAAGCTAATCTTGGCCAGAAAGTTCAAGCCGACTGACATTTTCACTACCCTTCCAAAAAGCTACTGCTGGCTTTCTGAAATAAATCAACATGGATCATGACTTTGTCTCCACATGTTGTCTACCAGTGACAATAGAGATAAACCTGGAAGTAGATTTTTTTCCTGTTTTTTTATCTCTCTCTTGTTTTTTGTTCTTGTGGCTGTGGTTTTTTGTTTTTGTTCTTTACTCCTTCATTGTTTAATCTTGTTTTAATATGAGTTTGAGTGTGGTTTCTAGCCTTTTTGCCATTGTGCTTATTTTCTGTTATTTTTACCTCTTCCTTCACTTCTTTCCTCCAGTTTCACAAAGTTAACATAATTTCCCTTTGTCCTCCAAACTTACTTCTAATCTCTTTAATCCTTTTCATTTTTCACTTCCCCATTTTTTTCCCTAATCTACTCTAAATTTTAACTCATGATAGCAAAATTGACATATCAAGGACTTGTATCGTGCATATCATTTTCTGGTTTGTTTTAGATTTTGTTATACAACCATGAATATAGTTCATATGGTTAAATGCAGCATATTAACAGGTAAATTTATCATTTTCTAGATAGTATTTGATGCTGCTGTTATTGCTAATGCCAACAATATAGCCAAAAGTGACATACTTGTTCTAAACAGCTGTTCTTCCTAACATTCTAAGACCGAGATTGACTAAAGTCACAGAAAATACTGTGGGAAAAAAAAGAAAATACTATGGCACAGGGCCAAAGAACTGGAGCTTAGTCAAATAGACAGCAACTTATTCCAACAAACTGAAGGGGTAGGATCTTGCAAAAGATTCAAAGCTCAAAAACCAGCTATACCTGGTTTTATCTCAGAGAAGTAGTCATTTCCTAAGTGTTCTAAAAACCAGCAGGTAAGCAACCCACCATAGGCAATTTAAAAGCACCACCCTTGTAAATAAACTAAAAAAAGAAGAAAGAAAGAAAGAAAGAAAGAAAGAAAGAAAGAAAGAAAGAAAGAAAGAAAGAAAAGAAAAGACAATGACATGATACTTCAACAAGATGCAACCCCAGTCATCCACTTCACCAAATGCAAACCCATGGGACAATGAGGTGGGATATTCTGAAAGCTACCCACTTGGTCTTGCTGAATTGATAACAGTGAAGCAATTTTATAAGGCTATAGGAAAAACTTAGAATTAATTTTTCAGATAGCCACAGAGATGGAGTTCACAATGAAAACCAAGCTTAGTGACTTCAGAGCAGGTACAGATAAAAAATATTGGAGTTTAAGAAAATTATGGAAGCCATGAATGCCCCAGCATAGGAAAGAAATGGAATCTCTAAGGTAGATTCTAGCAGATATTCATGAGAATATCTATTGAATGTTTTCATAGCAGATTAAGACAATGAGGACAGTATCTCAGATATAGAAGACAATCTTGCAATTAGAAGTCATAAAAAGAAAGATTCCTTAAAATTAGCAAGGAAACATGAGAAATCAATCCTGTAGCTGTTAGATGAGGCAATGAAGATAATTTACAATTGACTGGAATCAATGAAAAAGCAGGAGGCAGCATAAAGATATTAAAAAATGTTCACAGATAGCATGACAGAGAATTTCCATGGTAGAGAAAAAAAAATTTGACATCTAAATAAATGAGGCATATAGGGTACTAATTAGCCATCATAAAAAAAATCTACAGTCAAGCAAATCATTGTCAAGATTGCAGAAATTCAACAGAAGAAGAAAATTTTAAGAGCAGTTTGGGAAAAGAAACAAATCACCCATAAAGGAAAGCCCACTAGAATCACAGATGATTCCTCAGCACAAACTCTCAAGTCAAGGAGAGCTTGAAGTATTTCAAGTTATAAAGGAAAATAATCTTTAACTCATATTTTTTCACTCTGTGAAACCATCTTTCAAAACTAATGGAGAAATAAGATATTTGCATGACAAAGAATATCTGAGAAAATTTATGACCATCAAACTAGCACTCCAAAATATTTTAAAAGACATTCTAGAAAGAAATAAAAAGGACTACAACTCCATGAACCCCAACAAAAGAAATTCATCAGAAGAGGTGAATAATTAAACAGAGGGAAAGGGGAAAAAATGATTGGGAAACAATAGGAAAATAATATGACAAGAATAAGTAAATATATAACAATTATAATCATAAATATTAATGGTTTCAATTAACCAATCAAAAGACACAGACTGGCAGAATGGATCAAAAAACAAGATCCAACAATATGTTGCATACAAGAAACACATTTAATTCAAAAAAATTCATAGACTTGATGTTGAAGGATGGGATTTAACACTCCACATGACAGGAAATCAGAAAAAAGCAAGAGTAGCTATTCAATTTTCAGACAAAGTAAATGTCAAGCCAAGACTAATTAAGAGAGATAAAGGAAGTCACTATATCCTTATAAAGGGACCAATCCAAGATGAGTAGTTAATAATCATAAATATATATGCAACAAATACCAGTGCTCCCAACTATATAAAACAAATATTAACAGGCATGAAAAATCAAATAAGCACTGATACAATTATATTGATGAATCTCAATACTCCACTGTCACAAAAAGATCAACCAGATTAAAAAATCAACAAGTAAATACTAGAATTGAACCACATTTTATAACAAATGTACTTTGTAGATGTCCACAGAGTGTTCTACCTCACAACATTAGAATACACATTATACTCAGCTGCACATGGGATATTCTCCAAAATAGGTCACATACTAGCTCATAGAACATGCTTAAGTAAAGGCAATTGAAATTATCCCATGCACATTATAAGACCATAGTGCAATGAAATTGAAAATCAATGGCAAAATAAACCACAAGGAGTTCATAAACACATGGAAATTAAATAGCATCTTCCTGAAGAACCAATGAGTCACAGAAGAAATTAAAGAAGAAACTGACAGTTTCTACAATTAAATGAAGGTGAAAATACAACATATCAAAACTTGTGGAACAAAGTGAAAGCAATCATAAGAGTAAAATTTGTAGCAGTCAGTACTCATATCAGGAAAACTGCAAGCACAGAAAACCAACTTAATAGTGAATCTCAAACTTCTAGAAAAAGAAAAGAATAAAACCCATGCAAAAACCCATGCAAGGGAGACAAGTTATAAAGATCAGAGCATAAATTAATGCATTGGAGACTTAAAAAATAATACAAAGAATCAATGAATCAAAGAATTGCTTCTTTGAAAGATTAAGTAAAATCAAGAAACCCTCATCCAACCTTATCAAAAAAAAGGATAGACTTAAACCCATAAAATTAGGAATTAAAAGGATGAAATCACAAAAAACCCTGAAGAAATACAGATTATCTATATCTAGTTTGAAAAATTGTAGTTTAGTAACATGGCAAATGCAGAAGAAATGGACAGATTACTAGATACATATGAATTACCAAAGCTGAATCAAGAAGATATAAAAAAATTCTAAATAAGCCAATATCAATCAATGAAGTCAAAGCTGTAATTAAAAACCTATCAACAGAAAAATCCCAGTCCCTGACAAATTCACTGCTGAATTCTACAGGAAATTTACCAAAGACCTAATACAATTACCTCTCAAACTCTTTAATGAAATGAAATTCAGTCTTGGAAGCAAACATTTCCCTGATACCAAAACCAGAGAGGGACCCAATTAAGAAACAGGATTATGGGACAAGCTCCCTCATGAACATAGGTTCAAAAATTTTCAGTAAGATACTGGCAAACAAAATGCAGCATATCATCAAGAAAATTTTACACTATGACCATTGGAATTCATCCCAGGGATTCAACGATGGTGTAATAAACATAAATCAATACGTGTAATACACCATTTTAGTAGAGTCAAGGGCAAAAATCATGTGATTATCTCAATAGATGCAGAAAAAGATTTTGACAGAGACTAGCACCCAGTCATAATAAAAGTCCTACAGAAAATTAGAACAGATGGTCTTTATATCAATCTCATAAAAGCCATCCAGAACAAACCAACATCCAACATCATACTAAATGAACAAAAACTGGAAACTTCCTCTCTAAAATCAAGGACAAGAAAAAGATACCCACTGTCTCCAATAATCCTCCAAATTTTGGCTAGAGCAATTAGGCAATAGAAAGAAATGAAAGGAATAATGATAGGAAAAGAAGAAGTAAAATTATCATTATTTTCTGATGACATAATTCTCTACATACAATACACCAAAAGCTCCACTAAAAATTCCCATATTTAATAAGCTAATTCAGTAGCATAATTGGATAGAAAGTTGACATTCAAAAATCAGTAGCCTTCCTGTACACAAATAACAAACTCACTGAGAGAGAAATTAGGGAAACAACACCTTTCACAATAGCACCCCAAAAAATGAAATACCTAGGAATCAATCTAGTGAAGGAAGTAAAAGACCTCTACATTGAAAACTACAGCACTCTGAAAAAGGACACTGAAGAAGGTATCAGAAATGGAAAGGTATCCCTTGCTCTTGGGTAGTAAAATGCCCATACTTCCAAAGCTGTTGTATAGATTCAGTGCAATTCTGATCAAAATTCCAATAACACATCTCACAGAATTAGAGAAGACAATCCTAAAATTTATCTGGAAGATAAACCAGAAGAGACCTAGAATAGCAAAAGCAATTCTGAGCAACAAAGGTAAGGCAAGGAGCCACACAATCCTTGTCTTGAAAAACATTTTGACTCTTAAAATAATGATCACTATAATTACAAGCTTAAAATCAAAAGGACTCGAATCTAATAATAGATTTGGTAGTAGAAATGAGTAGAGATTAATATGATTTGCAGAAATAATAGTTTTATTTTGTTACCTAAAGTTTAATTTATACTAAAATGATAATATTTATATTTATTAATTTATAGTTTTTTACTTGATCACAATAATTTTATTAAGAATTTAAAATGTAAAATACTACTTGGCTCTTATATATTAAGAGAAGTACTATGCAGATGAAATTACCTATAAAGAGAGATATTTATTTTTATCAGTACATGCAAAATTTCTGAACTTAATGTTGATAGACTTTCGGAGAAAATTTTTTCAGATTTTGTTTTAAGATAATCTGTGAACCTGGGTTGTAGCTCAGTGGTACAGTCCTTGTGTATAATGTGTGGATTTGGTTCCTAGTCAACACTGGGAAAAATCAGCAAAAGGAAGTGCTGTGTGATGAAGAAAATAAAGAAAAGGTGTAATTTTAAATTTGAATGATTTATTATTTAATATGATGCTGTGTTAAATTCACAACATAGTGTACTCTGTGTATTACTAAAAATATTTTTAAAAATCTGTTGAACAGATCTGCTATAAAAGATATAGCTGCATGTATGTTTAGATGTGTGGGATTGATGACCATATTTCTAGGTTCTTGTTGGATTCTTGAACAGATCTGTTTTCACTCTCACTGCTTTAGTGTCCACTTTGTGTGCTTTAATTCTGTAACTTGAATAACTATTTCTAAAAGAACAATATGTAATGTATCAACTAGTGATTTCTTTCTGTTTATCTTCTTTTCTTGAAATTCTGTATATTTCTATCTTTTTCCTGTCTTTTTTTTTCTCTTTAAATAAAAAAAAATCTCACTGACTGCAGTCCAATACTACTTGAACAAGTACTATGTTTTATTGTCATAGATGAGAGGACAAAATAATTTTGGAGTAATGTTTTAGAGAGTTCTCAGCCTATTTGATTTTCCTGGTAAGATAACCACAAATTAGATGCAAATCATGTACTAAATAATTATGTATTAAATCATGTATTAAATAATTATGAGGCATGATGATTTTGTTACTTTGCAAAGTCATTACAATTATTAGTGCAACACAAATCAGAGTAAAAAACAAAAATAATCACATTCTTCTTGACTCTATATTAGTCTAAACATAACTGCCTTTCTTATGACTGAGAGAAAAAACACAGCTCACATATGTAGTTTAACCTAGGATTCAATTAGAATACAAGGTACAAAATGCATCAGAAAGAGAAAAGGAATGGAATTGGAGAATGCAAACAAAATAGCTTTACAACCGTCTCATTACAGAGGTGACTTTAAAAATATGGGATAAAGGAAATGGGAGAAACTAAATGACTATGTTGCAATTTTTCTGCTTGCCAAGAGCAAGTAATGATGACTCCCACCAGGGAAAGCTAAATTGAGAGTTGAGAAATACCATCAAATAGACATAAAATGGAATATACTGTGTTTTTTAAACAAGGAAAAGTGCTTCTATTAGGTCATTTTATATAAAAAATTTTCTATTTGTCCATTATATGCAACTCAATCATTATTACATAAGAAAAGAAACTCAGTCTTATATTCGTCATATACTTACTGAAATGGAAAAAACTAATACAAAAACCTAATGCTGTGAAAGGAGTAATTTGCCAGTTATACTAGACCTGAGATGAATCAATAAAAGAAGAAAAGGAGCAGCAGTATAGAAACATAACAGAAAAAGTTCTGAATAAACTCATTAGCCTGGAAAAGTGGTAAGAATTGAAGGGAATGTGCACTACGCCTTTCGGTTCACAGAGGGAATTTTTTTTAAGTTGATAGCAAGTCGATGCTTGAAACCAATAAAAGAAATCAATAAGAGAGGTAGCAGACCAGTACTGGTCACCAGGCCAGAATGAGAGCTCTATTACTTACATTTTTCAAGAATGCCCAAAGATCCTGTTTTTGAGCAAATATAAAACAACATATTAAGCAAGTAACAGACTGTGACCTTTTGGTGGACCCATGACTTACTCAGACAGCATCAAGACGTTCTACAAAGAGTGATGAGACTGATCACGCACTAGCTCAGATCAAAGTGAAAAGCTAACTCAATATAAAATGAATTGCAGTGTAAACATACAAGAATTCATGTATCTGAAATGTTTCTATTTCTAGTCTACCATACCATAACATTGCCTATCCATTTCCTTTGAGATAAAATGTCTTAGAATATAATTTTAAAATGAAGATTCATAATTCATCATTTTCCTTTTGCCTTACTAATGTTGAAGATCAAGAGATATACATTCCTGACCACAGTTGAATAAGGACTAGATTCAATCTCCCATTGATAATACCTAGACAAATAGAATAAAATATAAGAAACACCTGCTCTCAGTTATCTGACAACCGGCGGTACCACACAAGAGAAACAAAGTGAACTGTATGATTTCCCTAGAAGTATACCTGCACTCTTGCTATAAACTTAAGGTTAGATAGAGACATTCTTGTTTAATGGGGGAACGAGACAATGGACTTTATTATAGATAATGAGGCATTGAAAGTTGCAGGGGAGAAGTCAACAAAGGAGGGAACTGCACAGAGAAACAATTCCAGAAATTGTCAAGCTCAACCTCTTTGACTCTATTGATTACAAATCAGTGATTTTCTGAAGAAACAGAAGTAGATAGATAGATAGATAGATAGATAGATAGATAGATAGATAAGCATACATATTTTAAAGAATTGTCTAATAGATTAAAATCTTAATCAGGAGTTGATCCTCTATTCTTGGAATAGAATTTTCTCCTTTTCCGAAAAATTTCAATTTTTGCTTAATTTGATTGGACGAGTGCCACTTCAAAGTAAACTTCTCCAGAGTAACATTCTTGAAGTTACTTGATTATAGATATTCACCAGATCTAAAAAATGTATTAAGAAAACAACAAAACAAAACCAAAAAAAATTCATAATTACACTTAGATTAGCATTTGATTAAATAATTGGTACTACAGCCTAAATAACTTGATGTATAAAATGAACATCACAGCTACTAAAAGGTACATGAAACTCCACAAAGTGAACAACAGAAGAGCTAAGATCTGTGAGCTGCACCAGAGAAGCCCATGCTGTCAAACTCTCAAATTCCAATCAAGAAGAATTATGAGTCCTTATTGATCATTAAGATAGTCAGTGGGAATCAAAGAATGACTGCACATTAGTATAGGAACTAACTGTTCACATAATACAAGCTTCCTATGATCTACCAAGTGAATATCATGAACAAATCTCAAAAGCAGCAAACAGTCACTAGTGATTTAACTGCTGTCAATTCAAAGCTCAACGTTCTTTAAGGGAAGGTGAGTCCAGACCCAGATTCATTTGCACAGCATATAATTTAAAAGAATGTTAGCCCTAGTAAGAAGCAACAAAATGTGATGAGAAATTTATACAAACAGTCCTAGACAGGAGAGGAAAAATAAATTGACAGACAAATGCATCATATTTCTATAATACTCTCTAAATGCATCCAAAGAAAAACATAAACATACTGAGACAGAAAAGAAAATCATGAAAAAGATATAAGTGGATTTTCTTAGAGGTGAAAATTATTGTGTCTGAAGTGAATATTCACTGATCATACTTGGCAGCAAATTATATGGAAGCTCATTATGCACAAAAATACAGAAATAGAAAACACCCAAAATGAAGCATCGTGGATACAAGAAAAATGTGAATAAAAATGAACAGATAGATATATCTACTATAACAATATCAAGTGGTCAAAATTATGTCTACTTGAAATGTCAGAAGGAAAGAAGAGGAGAATGTAGTTTAAATTTTCAACACTTTTTGTGGTATTAGGTTTAACTAGCAGACAGAAAGTAAGTAAAAATATAGGGAACTTAAAGGACATTTAGAAGCTATTGACCTAATTGATTTTTAGCATGTTACTCATCAGTAGCTGAATACAGTTTATAATGTTTCCAGAGCACAATTTAAAAAAACTCTATGAAGTATATTATTTGACTATAATATTAAACTACAATTCAGTACCTAAAATCTATTGGGGAATCTTCAAATATAGAGAACTTAAACAACATATTTTCAATGAAGAGTGGCTCACAAAGGAGTTTACAATTAGAAGTATAAAACATTTTGAACTAAATGAATGTAATGCATGAAATATCATCATTTAAGGAAATAGTTTAAGTGCTTTGAGAAAAATATATTCATATAATTTTACATAAGAAAGATGAATAATGACCTCAAACATATGATTTAAGTTTCACATAAAGAAACTTGTGATAGAAAAAAATAATTTAAAAATTAAATAGAAGATAAAAGTGATAAATAAAAGCAAAAATCAATAATAAGGATAAATAAAATAAAACAAAAATAGGTAATAGTGAAAAAACATATGGTATACTGGTCCAAAAAAATGAACAATATCTTGGATAACATAAAATATCCCACAACTAGTAAGATTAACACAAATCTTGAAACCAGTTGAAAAACTTATTATGAATAACTTTATAACAAGAAATTCTACAACTTGAGTAAAATAGACAAATTTCCTAAAAGATATAAACTGCCAAAAATCACTTAAAAAACCTGAAACTGTAAATAAGACTACAAATATTAAAAAATAATATATTATTTTGAAATGGTTATGCAAATACAAAACATTAGATTACAAAAAATTCCTCATGAGTATAGTTATAAAATTGTTAACAAAAACTTATTAAATCAAACACAGCAATATATTCATAGGACAATCCACTATGAACAATTCAGGTTTATCTCATGAATGTGAAGAATATGTAATATTCAAAAATAAATTAATGTAATACATTATATTAGTAGAGCTAAAAGGAAAACCATATAACCATCAAAAGATGTAGAAGAAAAAAGTGATAGAATTCAACTTACATTCATGAAAAAATTTAATAATATTTTCATGTTAATTACATCTGGAGAAGTGAAATATTTCACAATAGTATGCAATACTAGAAGGAGAAATAAAAGTGTTCAGTTGTAAAGTTCTATGTTGCACAGAGCATTATTATAAAACTGTTGGCAGATGAATTAAAACTGTAAAGCAACCTATCATAAATCTTAGAGCAATTAATTAATTTGAAAAAAGTAAGAATGGATTAAAATCCAACACAGGAGATAAAATGGAATTCCAGAAATATCATTAATGTTCTCAGAGGAAAAAAATATATATGAAATAAAAACCAGCCAAATAAAAATTTAAAGAAGTGTATTGCAAATTCTACAGCAACCATTTAAATAAAATAAAAAAAAAAATAAAGTTGCTAAAAAACCAACAAAGTGATGAAATGGAATTCCAAGATATTTGTTGATATTCCTAGAAAGGAACAAATATACATGAAGTAAAAACTAATTAAATAAAAAGTGGTAGATTAAATCTCAGTCTTACCAAGAATTTAGTTTATGTGTGGATTAAATACTGTAATTAGAGAAGAAAACTGTCATCAGCATAAAAAACTATTTACAATGTCAGTAAGGTAAACAAACTTTAATTATAAAAACACTGATGTTAAAAGTTTGGACAAGATAATATTCTTTCAATCCCCAAAACCAGAAAAATCCATCCCATCCATTCCCATTTACTTTAATGGCTTTTATTGCAGAATGTAAGCAGAATGTTATTTCAATAAAAACATTCAGAATGATGGAAATGGAATTGCATCACAGCACAAAACAAGCATTTTCTGACATTATCAAATGACTGACATAGAAACCATAGTTCAGCAGAGAACTTGGACAATTAACAAAAGGAATATCGGTGTGCTAATTCCCTCCTTTTATGGAGCAAACATAAGGAAAAAATCCATTTAGACTTAGCAAAACAAAAACTAGAGATCTAAGAATGGAGACAAGAATCAGAAGTCAGAATTTTACTAATGTAAGAGGCAAAAATTTAGAGTATGGAGATGAAAAACCTAGTGGAGGAGAATCTATTTTTCAGTGTTTTAAAGTGTAGAGACTGATGAGATCACTAACAAAGATGCATGAATTTTAATTAGAATTTTAGTGATAATGGTTAAAAGAATTTAGAAAAATAAAAAAAGAAGAAAAGAACTAGAGATTGGAATTTGCAATGGTAACTGGTGCAATGAGAAATATTTTCACTTCCCGGTGGAGCCTTGTGACCACAGAGTACTAAGAATCTGTACTTAGGATTCCTCATCACAGGTGAGGGAAACTATTTGATCAGATAGTAAAGTCATGCTTCATAAACGAAGTTAAATTGACCCAATCCTCATTTAGTTCCTGCAAAAATATACTTTAAAAGTACCTAAAAAGCTATTGCATTTAATTTTAGATTTACTTACTGTGGAAACTGAGACTCTGAAACATTAAATGACTGATCCAGTCAGCTAGTATAAGACTTTAATAAAAAAAAATCCATAGCAGATGCCTTGTAGAAATATTCTGTTTCTATCCTGCCACAGGCATGACAGCAGATTCTCTATTTAAAGCATTGGAATGTCGCTTTTCATTGTATTTATCGTAAATGTGCCCAACAAATGACTAAGCAGAAAGTAAAGTCAATAAATGCATTGACATAAATAACTTGGAGTCAGAATCTTAAGGATTTATTCTTGGCTTCCTCACCAACATGTCTGATGATCACTGACAAGTCACTTAACCTCCGTGTACTTCAGTAAAAGTGAGGACAAAAGCAAACCTTCAAACATGCTGTGAAATTCTATGACTAATGGTGCTAACTAATTCAGAATGAGTCAGTATCTGTGGGCATCTACCATAGATAATGGCATCATTAAAAAGTCCCACACAAGATCATAAATACACTTCTTATACTAACTTAACTATGAAATGTCTCCAGTTCCATTCAGAAATCTATAGACTTCATCATTCCCATAAAATATGTCTGCAAACAAGGTTATTTCTAAGTCACTTTCAAAATTTTTCACCTTCTTTTCCTACCCTCTTTTGAAACAAAGTTCCTAAAAAGCTTTAACCTTTGCTCTATATTATTATTATCTCATTTTTTCTCCTAATCCCAACTTAAGCACATATTTTCTTCACTACTCTATCAAAGCTTCATTGTATCTCTTGTGAATTCAGCATTATCAAATGCCGTGGTCAACAGCTATGCACTATTTTAGACCCAGCATTTAACAGAGTTGGTTGCTCTTTTGTGAAATGTTTCTTTGACTTGACCTGTGAGACAACAAGAAGTTCTACTTCTATTTCTTCACCTTTTCCATGTCCCAGTAGCATTTTTGACTTAACATTTGGTTGTGTTTCAATGCCCTGTCTTTGAACTGCTTCATTTGTCAATTACTCTTACTCCATTAGTGATCTCATGTAGCTCTGTACATTTGACTCTCATTAATATATTGATGTTTTACATTTTCTAAAGTCCCAACCTTCTTTAAATTCTAATGTCGCTTGATTTTTTCAAGAGGCATTGCACAGAGTATGTTACAAACTTAACTCTTGTAACAGTACCCTTTTATTTTTCTCATTACTCAAGAAAAAGTCTAAGCACTTCTTAGTAAATTCTACCTTAAATATCACAGCAATATCTAATGGTGTTGAAAACATCTAGTAGCTCAAAAATATCCCATATTTGGTGTATCCTCACCATTTCCACCACTTTGTTGTTACTTTTTGGACAATTGCAGTAATGTACTTACTTATTCTTATATTTTCACTTCCTCACAATTTCCAAATATTCTCCACACACTGCAGTCAAAATAAAACCTTGGAGTACAATTCTGGCCAAGTTATCATATGTTCCAAAGTCTCCAGTGACTTCTATCCACCATTCCTGTGTCCTACAAGCCACTACATAATGAGTTGCCTGCACCCTTTCTAGACACACCTCCTACTTGATAACTGAGTTCTGTTCATATTGGTCTCCTTGCAAGTAGTTGAATAAAACATGTAAGTTTCCATCCCAAGGCCTTGTATTTCTCTCTGATATGAAGATCTCTTCTTCACTGTCTATACAGTAGGCAACAATTGGCTTACAAATGAATCCCTTTCACAAAGAGGCTTTTCTTAATAGCCTTAAACATAACCCACTACTTCATCTTCATTTTTAAAAATGTGGTAAATGTGGTATAATCACAAGTAATGCAAATATAATTCTAATGTTTCATGCATGACTCTCCTCCCTGACAAAGCTCTAGAAGACCATTTTAGAGTAGAAAGAAAACTATTCTCATGTTTAACAATCCTTAATTTTTCTGGGTCACTTACCTAAGGTTATTTTATGAAAGGTTATTTCTATGATGTAGAATGGTCAGCCTGATGTTCTGTTCATTACAGAAAATACGTGAAAGGGCAAAAAATATAATTTTTCCATTATTTATTAATAAATCCATTACATAAATGCAGCATTACTCAATAGCTAGTACTCTACATAAAGATTAGAGCTAAACAGCAATGAGCTAAGATGGAGGATTGATAGGTAGCACAGTAGAGAGCCTCTCTGAGAAAAACAACTCAGATGCTAGAATTTAACACCATGGAGAAGACCAGATGAAGGGAGAGGGATTCTCATGACCCAGGAAGAAATTGAGGAAAAATAAAAAGGAAAAAAAAAAGAAAGATAAAAAGGAAGAAAAAAAAAACTTGGAAAAAGGACTGGAACTGGTCCTGCGCTGTGCTGGGCAGAGGGCTGGAACTGGTCCTGCACTGTGCTGGGTGGAGGGCTGGAGCTGGACATGTTCCCATTGACTAGATCCGGCACTGTGCTGGTCATGTCTTAAAGAGTTGGGCGACTCACGATCGAGCTGAGGTTGCAGTCCTGCCAAGATTAGGGTTTGGTGAGCCCAAAACCCTTGGTGGGAGGAGGTGTCACAAGGGAGTGGAACCAGTGAGGAAAGCTGCACTGACCCATAGTGAGTGCTGGGAACTGGGCCCCCACAGAGGAGGTGACCAGCTTGACGACATATTGGAGTTGGGCAGGTCAGGCCTGAACCAGCAACTGTGGTGGTATTAGTCAGCTGTTCCTGGCCCAAAACAGACTGGTGGGATCTGTTTGGGCTGGGTCATGCCCCTGGTTGGGACCTAATAGCTGGGGATGAAACTGTCTTGAACCTGTGACATCCACAGGGCACAGACTATCATGCTGAAGGCACTCACTAGCTGACTGGCTCAGAGGAAAGGGGGCAGCCTGCATCACTCTGGCATGCACCTCACAGATCAACAGCAAACTGGAGAGGGCAGCAATCCCCTAGCCAGTATGCTTCAGAAAAACTGTAAGCAGTACAGAAAGGACCTAAGAGCTCCACCATACATCTGTCTGAAAGAAACTGGAAACATGACAAGAGAAAGAAACAAGAAAAAGCTTCCAGCCACTGACCAAGGGAAAATAAGTCCAGGAGAGGTAAATACAGAAGAGATCAAGGGCAGCAAACATGCAATATCGGACACAGCCTCAATGGAAATAAACAAATAATTCCATGACCTCATTGAAGAACTTAAATCTGAAATTCTAACTCAAGTGAAGCAAAATATAAGAAGATTAATAAAAGAAATACTAAGCACTTGTCAAGAAGACACAGATGGAAAAATGGAGAAACCCAGAAAAAGGAGAGAAACCTTTGATGAAAAATATAAACAAAATCTAGAATACATGAA
This sequence comes from Hydrochoerus hydrochaeris, assembly GCA_004027455.1. Lineage (NCBI taxonomy): Eukaryota > Metazoa > Chordata > Mammalia > Rodentia > Hydrochaeridae > Hydrochoerus > Hydrochoerus hydrochaeris. The sequence goes on from PVLA01001331.1 coordinate 109,617, forward strand.
TCAGATCCAAAGAGAATACCAGGAAATTAAAAACTCCATTGAAAGATGGCAAAATTTCTTGGCAGAAACTAAAGACAGACTTTCAAAACTTGAAGATAGATTTGCAATGTGTGATCACAAAAGGAAAGATCTCTTAAGAATAATAAGGAAACAGGAAGTAACAATATAAAGGCTAGAAGACAACAAGAGGATCTATAACTTAAGAATAAAAAACATAAGGAAAGAAGCAAGGACAAATAAAAATGAAATAAAAAGGCTATACACAGAAATAATTAAAGAAAACTTTCCAAGCACAGGAAAAGGAAATGACATTCAGATATATGAGGCGTACAAAACTCCAGGCAGCTACAACCAAAACAGATCTACACCCAGACATATAATAATCAAGATCCCAGAAATTCACCACAGGAACAGAGTATTAAAAGTGGTCAGAGAAAAGAAACAGATCACCTATAAAGGAAAACTCATCAAAATCACAACAGACTTCTTGACACAAACTATCAAATCAAGAAGAGCTTGGAGCAAAGTACTCCAAGCCCTGAAAGAAAATAACCTCCAACCCAGATTGATGTACCCTGCAAAACTATTGCTCAAAATTAATGGAGAAACCAGATGTTTCCATGACAAATAGGAACTAGGGGAGTTCGTGACCACCAATCCAACCCTACAAAAAATACTGAAAGACATTCTAGAGAGAGAGAAGAAAATCACCAGGATTCCAGGAAAAATGGCAGAGAGGCCTCAATGAATGGGGCAGACAGTGGAATGAAGGAGAAAAGTAAACAACAATGACAGAAAAATAGCATAGCAGAAATGAGGCAGAGAAGATTGACTATAATCTCTAGCACAGATGGCCTGGATACACTAGCAAAAAGAAACACAGGCAGAGTAGATCAGGAGATAGGGTCCAGTGAGATGCTCTGAATAGGAAATACGATCAACCTGAAAGAGGGTTAATGAACCGAAAGTCAAAGGAGAGAAAGCAATGCTCTATATGACAGGGAACCAGAGAGAAATAGGGACAGCTCATCCAACAGCTGCAGATAGGTTGGAAACCCATAACAATCTTGTGCAGTGGAGAACTACTCACCTATATGGAAGGAAAACCTTGAGGGTTTAGTAAATAAAGGAATACAGCTCATGACCAGGCTCAGAGGTGAAAGGGTTCAGAAACACTTAGGTAGATAGTGGGTTGCTATCTGAGCAACCCACTGTCTAAGAACTGGGGGAATTGGTGGAACCCGAAATGTACAAAGCACTCTGGGAAGGTGGAAAGAGAGGAATTGTCTAAAAAGGGAAGGCAGAGGACATTATTAATAGGGTATCAGGATTTAAAAGACACATTTTCTCATCGTTCTGCTTAGTTTGATTTTATTCTGTTCCAGTCTGTCTACTCGTGCTAGATTTGAAAGCACAGACAGCTACCCCAAAAATAGCAGGATATACTATGGTAACTATCCTTAATTTCCTATTAACTAAACTGAAGCCCTGTATTACTTACACTGCCTTATTATGACTGATCTTATTTGAATCTGATTTGTTAGATAGCTGTTTTGTGTTGACTGATTTTGTTCGAATCTGGTATGCTTGATAGCATCAAGTCTGACAGTAGAGGCAACTATTCTGAAGATGACAAGATTCAACAGGATACCCATTCCAGTTGGATTATTAACTGCTTTAAAGTCATATAGTGTCTCCAATGTTTTGTTTTTATTAATATTGCTATGTACTGCTATGTCCAATTATACTATGCCTGATGATATAGACAATTCTATTGAAAAAAACAAGAGACATCATAGTAACTACTGTAGATCACCTAGGATTGTGGTTCTATATGACTTTTTTGTTTCATGTTTTTCTAGGAATTTGCTTTGTTGTCTTGTTTTGATTTGTTCTTCCCTCTAATACAGAAAGGATAGGTATACATGTAGAGATTTATACATGTGTAGAACTTCTAAACAGTTTACAAAGAATTGATTATAGTTATTGTTAAAAAAGAGGAAAAGAAAGTATTTTAAATAATCTAACTGCATGTATGCTTAAGTGTGTAAGATTGATAACCATTTTACTAAGTTTTTGTTGGATATGTGAACAAAACTGTTTGCAGTCTTACTGTTCAAATGTCTACTTTGTATGCTTTACTTATGTAACTTGAATGACTACTTCTAAGAAGAAAATATGTAATTGTCAACTAGTGATTTCTTACTGTTTTTTTAAATTATGTATTATATCTACCCTCTCTCTGTTTTTTGTCTTTAAATAAAAAAAGATTAGAGCTAAACCAATTAATTAGTAATACATAAATGAATTGAGCATTTTACTAATCAGCATTTTGCCCCTAGGTGAAATGGAGTTCTTTTGAAAATTGGAGGCAAAGTATCAACAACATATTTTTGTTTAATTCATTCAGTTTTTCTTTCTTCAGCCTCTCTCCTTGATAAATAAAGTTTTTATAACTCTAAGACCATTCCATCTTATTCCATAATTTCTCTCTTGAGGAAACTACATCATTTTCTCAATATGTTGAACATCTGTTTCCTTCTATATGCATATTGTTTTACTTTTCTCACAGAATAACATAAGCTTCATGTACACAATATATTTCACAAATGACATAGAATTTTTAATATTTCTTGAACCCTAATTATTTCCAACCCTCCCTCTTCACTGTTTCAGTTAGTCACCAATATTAGTTAGGTTCCTGACAGGTGAAAAAGGTAAAGGAATTTAGTTTCGTAAATAAAAATTTTCTTTTTGACTCAAAAGTCTAATACTGTTTACATGAAAATCTATGAAATTTCAAATTTTTATGTACTTTACCAACCTAGGTTAGGCTTAAGGGAACTTTGAAATTAGTCACAATTACCTAAAGGGAAAGTACATGGCATTTCAAAAGCACTGGAACAGATTAACAATTTTACATCGATTTTTTTCCTCTCACTTTGCACAAATTTTTAAAAATTGTGTAGAATTTAGGACTGGTGGCATTATGCAGACACAAAAGAACAGCAACTGAGAAGGAAAAATAAAATTAACAGAAAAGCTGAAAACACATCTTTCTTTGCTGTAAGAATGAATTCTACAGAAAATAGCTGTGAATCATCCTATATTACACCTTGAAACCTCGGCATTTGTACATATAATTAAGAAAAAAAGAAAAGAGGAAAATAGAGCTAATAGCTTCAGAGTTAGGATGTTGAAGATACTATACGACCCTTCTTTCCACATGAGCCAAAATGCTCCACTGCTGCGCTGTTTTTCTGCTATTTATCCTCCTCATTTCCGTTTTTTTAGAATCTTCTAAATACCTTTCATTTGATGCCTACTTTTTACATATGGATTTAACTGTGATAATTTTAGGGTACACTCTTTTGTATCAAAAATTTGTTCTGGTCATCTTGTAGCATTAGACAGACTGCCTCAAACATAAAAGTCACAGAGAAGACACAGTTCTTAGTTTTGGGAGGTGATAAAATAGCCTAGCTAGAGTCAACAATAGAGTTCCAGAATGTCCTTAGCAAACTTCTCATAACTCAATAAATGTCCTATTTCTGAACATAATTTTTAAAATAAATAATATAAGAATTTCAAAGGAAAAAATACTGTTGGGACTTTGCAACACAGGTAAAGCCTAATATTTTCTTCAAGCCCATGGAAGCATCAAACATTTACAAAAATATTAACCCATTACATTGCTATCCTAATAGTAATATTTTGCTGTCCATTTTATCTCACAGAATTTGTGCTCTATCATTAACGCATGATCTTTAAAAGGTACAGAAATCATGAAATGTCTTATTCCATGAAAACTATTACTTTAGAGCCAAAAAATCAAAGTAATTCTTATATATATGTATATCATATAATAACTCTGGCATGTTGGAGACCACAAAGTATTTTATTATTATTATCCTTTAATAATTACATAAACAACGTGTTTATTCAACTAGGAATTCATAGGAATGTTCGCAATAAATCTCAGATTTACCGAAATCTTAGCAGAGGTAGGTAGCACTTGCATTTTTTATTTAAGCAATTGAAATTGTTTGTAGAAATATATCCAAGAGTAGTTATTGAATTTTTGACATGCTGGAATTTGTTTTTTTTTTTCTGAAATTTATGTGAACATTTTAGAACAATATTCTTTTATAGAGACAAAGTTCCTCAATTCCTAAATGCTATTCTTTCCTAGAAAAAAAAAGGAGTAAACACAAAACTCCCATAAATTCCTTTGAAATAATATTCTTCATATTGTACAGAATTTTTGCCTACCCAGCTACTGACATCTTCATTTTCTGTATTATTGTAGAAATGATTAAAATATATAGCTGAAGAAATGTGTAATATAATCCGTTCTGTTCCTTTATTAAAAATGTGCATTCCTCACCATATTTCTTATGAAAGGATTAGAAGGTGATAATTTACTATCCAGTGAAAACACTCCCCAAACCAAGCTCAAAACCAATTGAATAATAATTATTCAAGTTAAACCTAGTATCTACATGTATGATGATGCCCCATATTAAATCAAGTTATGTTCCCCATGTGTATGTGGGTATACTATTAATATATTTAAAACATTGATGTATTTATATGCTTAATTTATATACATGTATATTTAAAATTTATGTATAAATTTAATAACTAGTGACTATGGATATATATATATATAAATAATATATACATACATATATATGTTAGTTTTATAGGAGTATCAAAATACAAAGAATGACTTTTAAATATTAGGAATTCATTTGCCTACACTTTTAGGGTTAGAAATATAATGTCAAGTTTCTAGCAATTTTGGTTTCTTCTGAGACTGTTCCTGGCTTTCAGATGCTGTTTTTCTCTCTGCCCTTACATGGTTCTTTTTCTCTGTAGTCTCTCTTTTTCAAGTAAAGACTCAGGGCTGAATAGAGCCCAGCTACTGCCTTCCTTTTAATTTACCTCATGTTCAAACAGACTAATATTCTAGAATACAGAGAGAGGGCTGGGGCTTCAACAGTGAGTTTCAGGCAACACAAGGCAGTCGAGTTATAGCCTATATCTAGAGTCACCTTAAGCCTCATGTACTCACTGCCAGGGCTTATGGAAGGTGGCTGGAGCACAGGTGTGTGATGTTGGACCACAGGTATGTGACACATTGATGGGTTTATAGTTGGGTGTGATATTGGGAAGTGAAGCCTGGTGGAAAGAGGTGAGTCACTATGAATGTGCCCCAGAAGGTGTATATATATTCCTTCCTTCCTTGATGGCTTGCTGATTTTTGCCTACAAATCATGTACGTTTTCTCCTTTGCTGTGATTCTCTGCCATACCACCCTGCCTATATACTGAAACCTCTACAAACCGTGAGCCAGAGTAAACCTGTCCCACTTTAATTTCTGAATGCTGGGTATTTTGTACCAGCAATGAGAACATATGAACTAACAATATATTATGTATAAATAAACTATATTCATATATTTTATAGGTACAATTTTCAAGAGAAAGACTACTTCCAAGTTTTGTGTCAGTTTTCTTTTCCTCGATAGCACACGCACACACACACCACTTTCACTCCTACACTCACACAGTAAAACATACACATATCACTTTAACTTTTGAGTCATTCTGAACTCAGTTTTACATTTTAGAGAATTACATTGTGAAATAAAATGTAAACATTCACTTTGCAATTCTGGCATAATTTCTCTTTCAAGTAATAGGTAATTTATCATTTATAACTACTCCATTCCTTAACCTACATAGTTATCTCTTGCCTAGAGCCTGTGTACACATCTCTTGCCTAGAGCCTGTGTACACATCTCTTGCCTAGAGCCTGATGGTACTTTGACAACAGACTTTTTTTTCCATTACCACATGAATACCACATTGAATTTATCTATTTATCTGTCAATGGACATACAGATTGCTTCTCACATTCAGTTATTACTAATTGTGCTGTCATACATGTGGATATCAACTCAGACTGAAAAGAAGGAGGCATTATCAAAAATGTATATTTCCAATTCAATTGATGGGACCTAATAAACAAGATCACACAGGTCCTAACTGGATGAGAGAGACATAGATAGCTTCAGATAATGAACAAGGAAATAACATTACCACAACATTTCAATACTGTACAATGATAAATATTCAACAAATTCACTGATAAGAGCAAGCCAAACTTGCTGACATTCAACCAGGTGACAGCTTTTTTTCAAGCTATGAATATGAGTCTATCTACTTTCTCACTGAGCTGTGGTGTCAGGTTTACTCTCAGTAGAAGTATAAGGAGATAGCAGATTCCAGAGAAAGCACCTCATAGAGGGTGAATTTAGAGGTATAAAGAAGCAAGTGGAAACACACGTGAAGCATAATTTCTTACTTGGTATTTTTACTCCTATTTTATTATTTTAGTCAAAGAAGATTACATGTCTGAACCTAAAGTCAGGCAGGAGGATGTGTATTCTTGCTCCTTCCTGAAGAGACATAAAAAATAGCATGACAAAAGACAGGCAGAGGAGGACTGAAACGGAGTCCATTATTTGCTATGATCCATAGAGAAGTGATGAATAACAGAAATCTTCACTACAGAAAGAGTATTTCAAAATTCTTAAACTTAACTGGATTCTAAAATTTAAATTTATACCAAAAGTTAAAATAGACAGAAGACCACACAATACATCCTTGAGCTACACCTGTATTTTAATGTTTTATGTATAAATAGTTCTAATTATGTCTATTTTCATTATATATATAGAAACACTGAGAATAAGTCTGATAAACAGTGCTAACATGGTTAAACATACATGTAAATTTGTAAGGTTTATGCATTCTACAAAAATTACTTTCATTTCTTCCCTCCCATCATACAATTATTTAAACTATTTTAATATGAAATAAGTGCTTTTATCATCACTCATTTGCAGATAGGACTGTCCAAAAATATAGACTCCTTCAATTTAACCCAAATATATAGTCACCCACAGGTTTAAATTATAACATGGTGGCACCTGGGCACTTACCAATTGTAATTCTAAAATTTCTGTGACTTTATAGTCCATGCTCATTGAGATTACATTTTTACAGCACACTGAAACTTGTTGAAGTTTGGAATATTTAAAAAAATTGTAAAGTAAAAGCATTTGCTGTTTTATCTCCATTGGGTATTTTAATAAGTCATCATGATATAGTTTACTAGAAATATAAATATAAGACATTGAAAATAAGTATCCTAAACCAGGTGTGATGGTGGCCTCCTGTAATCCCAGCACTTGGGAGGCTGAGGCAGGTGGATTGTGACAAGTTCGAGACCAGCCTAGGTTACAAAGTGAGCTTAAGGCCAGTCTGAACCGCATAGCAAGACCATGTCTCAAAAAGAAAATAAGTATCCTATTCTCTAGGCCTTTATTTCTATTAGATATAACATCTAATTATATTTGGTTTATTATCTATTGCTTTTTATTCTGAGATAAAACTTTTAGTTGGAGTATCTCTTACCAGCTGAAAAAGAAGCAGTTTTATTTTTTTGTTCTGAAAATTATAGTTCCAAGTATCATATGACTACTTTTTTTTAGATCTTTGAAAAAAACTCAAAACCTTTCAACTTCGGTTGCCATAATTGATATCCAAATCTCCAGACATCCAAGAAACTCACCTATAATTCTTAAAATTCATACAATCACGGTACCCATAATAAAAAAAATCATACAAATTGAGACATTATTATTTTCTTTAGATGGCCTAAACATGGTGAGAGGAAAATTAATATAAGGTTAGAAAATCAAATTTGTTTAAAGTTCATCTCTCTCTCTTTTTTTTTTTTTTTTTTTTTTTTGGTATTGGAGATCGAACTCACAGCTTCGTGCTTACCAGGCAAGCACTTGAGCCACTGAGCTAAATCCCCTGTCCTATATGTTTTACATCTTTTAAAAAATTTGTTTAAAATTCATCAAAGATTTATTTTTGCCTTTAGTCTAAGGTTAAATTATGCATGTGAATTCCAAGAGTGGGAAAATAGCCAAAAATCCCAGGATTAAAATCCTGCAAGGATCACTTTAATGCCTTGTTCTTTTCCTCCTTGTTTGTTCTTGAGTATAGGGTGACACCTTGCTCATTAATTATTCCTGACATATTTTCTGCCTACCACTCCATTTGACACTAATGATTTAAGATAAGTAAAGTATTTTTTGCCCTGCCAGTATAGTGTTGCATATAAGAAAGTACATTCTGACAAGGTAAATTATTTGGTAATGGTCAAATCAGGGATTTGGAAAAAAAAGTATGGAGCACAGAGGAAGTACTATTAGGGTAAAGATTGTTACTGACACTTGCCACTGACTAAATACCTTCAGCACTGATTAATAGGATAAAAATAATTATTTTATTTTATTTTCTTAGTACATTATTTTGCCAAGGAGAATCACAGAGTATACTTGAATTTTAGAGTGACTCCATATCTATCACTGAAATGAATTTCTCTCTTTTTCAGAATAATCTACCACTGTGTTACTGAGTCCTGTTAGGAATTGAATATCTCTCTACTGGAAACCACACCACCATGAGACCTCAACTACTTACCATGAATCAAGTGTTAATTGATTTTCCAATCCATAAGCTGAGCAACATGCAGCAGTAATTCATCATCATTTTGAAGGGAGATGAGCTGAGAATAAAATCTGAAGTCAAAAGTTATTTGTACAAGTCATAATAATGATTGAAAAAGAGACTCCAAGGTAAGAAACAATGTTTATACAGAAAGATATTAACAAAAATCTCAAGAAGCTAAACTTCCCTTCTCCAAGGAAAACCTGGATCTAGTCATTAGTGAATACCTAAAGTGCCCCTGAGGAGTATCAATGCTGAGATTCTCATATGGTACCATGACGGGGAAGTCTAGCAGTCATACGATGCTTAGTTGACTAGAAAGGTCTCATTTTACCAGGGAATGGGCAGTGATTTGGAAGAATAATTTAAATTTTTATTCTTGGCTACATTGTTTCTGTCAGAACCAAAATTTTTGTTATTGTTTATCATTATTTTATTTAAAATTACTTATCAAAGATAAAACTTATAGAAAAACCAATGAAGTGATATATTAACATCCATGAAAATCTGTGCTCTTGAAATGGCTTAATGAAGACTTAGCTATGGTACCATTGGTAGATTATATTTCATGACACTAAAATGTTTACCTAAATCATGTATTGCACAATATTACAATGGTCAATTTATACTATTTCACTTATGTATATTGGGTTAGAAAATAAATAATTGCTAGAAAATAATCTAGTTTTCCTTTTCAATGTCTTTGGGTTCTACTGGTTTGGAGGTTTTTATTTCCTAGGAAGAAATTTTCTACAAGTGTAATAGAAGTTTAAATATAATAGAAGATTAGCAGAAATTTAAAAATCAATCAGTAACCTGTTGCTATGTTGAGAAGCTCATCCTGCTGTTATATAGTTAGGTTGCTAAACTCAGTCAGCCTTGAATTTCTGTGTCCAGCTGTTTTTCACAGGTTCCAGGTCAACCTGACCCCATCTAGCAGCCATGTCTGTGTATCCTTACCTAAAATTACATTCTGTTTTTTCAACATGTTTCAAGGAATTTCTGCCTAAGACAATTTGGCTCAGTGAAGGACATGTTTAACTCTACCCTCTCTGCTCAACATCCCCTTCCAGAAGTTTCCAGCCTTAAAATAAACAATTTCTTAAGTAAACCTGCCTAGAACATATCTGCCTGACAACATATAACTTGATTCTAACAAATAACTTGATTATAACAAATTCTGTAATAACCTGATATTAGCTTATATACTTCTGGCTTGAAAATTCTATATAAACTAAACCCAAAACTGACTCAGGGCTGGTGATTTGGAACTGGATTTCCCACCAGCCTGCTGATGAAATAAATAATTTGCCTTCCAACTCCTTAGGTGCAATGTATCTTCCTTTTGGTTTGGTATAGGGTTTCCTCAACGTACTTGGTGCATTGGCTGGGAAGATGTGCTGACTAATTTGGGTCACTGGTGGAGGCCTGCTGGCCACAATGGGGACTCACTCTCCAACAGGCAGAGTGAGTCACCATCCAGTCCCTTTTCTCAGTCTTCTTGGTAGACCAGTAGTTGGAGACTCTATGTGACAGCAGAGACCTCATTAGACCAGTGGAAGGAGATGGAACACAACTGGTTCCAGCCATTGGACAAGGTAGGATTGCTCCAAGATATCCCTCAATCTGTCAGCAACTGTCCCATGAAAGGGATGAAAGAGGAACTGATCACTCCTCACCTATTAGTCAAGGCATGCCATTTCAGTTTCTGTTAGACTTCTCCCCTGGGATTGAGGGCTGGAATGTATCAACAGTGTGTCTACACGTGATTCTATTGATTGAATGTGAATGGGTGACATAAGCAATAGGTCATTCTGTCTGTGCTCCATGACAAAATCTTCACCACTTCCAGAGGCTCACAGCTAGAGCAACAATCTGAAATTTCACAGACTCATCTATCTGGGACCCCCTGGCAAGCTGTCCTTGAAGTTTGAGAGGACAAAACAGAGAAACTTCTGATGCTTCTTCTTAGACTGGATGATCCCAGTGTTGATGAGAGCCAAGCAGCCAGGCAGATGCCTGTGTGGTCTTTCCTTCAGGAGGGGCATCCACACTTTGTCAATCATGACCCTGTTCAAGTGCACACCACAGACACACATCAATATGGATGGAAGCCAAAGCAAGCCCACTGTCCTAGAACACATGATGAAAAACTTTGGGAAAAGCTTCTCAGATAATAACAGACTTAGAATGAAACACCAACATCCCTGTACCTTCTGTGGGGTTAACTAGCCTTGTCTATGCCCTGCATGGCCATCACAGGGAACCCTGGATGTAGGAATCATGAATCACCTACCAAATCTGACACAGGGTGATGTACCTCTTACTCAGTGGCTGTCATAATTAATTCCCCTCCACTGGATTGCATCAGAACTCCCCACCTTGGTTCCATGCTTGTACCTCTCAGAATAAAGGGACTCTCTTAGTGAGCAAAGCAAATAGACTAGATCATAAACCCCTTATAAAAAGCTCCACAGAGCTAAAAAATTTTACCCCATCCTGTCTGATGATCTTGACAAAGATTTACCTCCATATCTGTGTAATCACCTATATCTGCTGGGATCACCAGTGCTACTACCATCTCAAGAAGCAGCTCCTATTCTGCAGTCAGTCTTTTCTCCAGCTTCTTCTGCCTCATCACCACTGTCACTGGTTGTGCCACCTTCAACATCACTGCCTGATGCAAACCCCATCTGCCATAGACTCCACTCAAACCACCTCAAATGCCCCTGAGGGAATACCCTGATGGACAGGAGTGACCAAACCAATTCTACTATCATCCTTTCAGCTCTAGTGACCTCCCTAATTGGAAATCACACTCCCTCCTCCTCAGAAAAGCCCCAAGGCATTATTGATCTGCTGACTTCAACCTTCCAAACACATCTGCCCACCTTGAATGACTACCAACAAATCCTCCTGAGTCTTAATTATTAAAGAATGCTACCGAATCCAAGAGGGAGATCATACCAGTGTTGAGCCCAACAGTGGAAGACCAGCTTCCAGTGATCAGACCCGATTTAGACAACAATACACCAGAGGGCAAAGAAGGTATTGCTCAACCCTTCAACATGATCTTCTTGTTAAATTGAGAGCCACTTTTGTATTTGTTTTTAAGATATGAATAAACAAGTGATAGATCACCAGTGCTACTACCATCTCAAGAAGCAGCTCCTATTCTGCAGTCAGTCTTTTCTGTGATAGATAGATAGATAGATAGATAGATAATAGATAGATAGATAGATAGATAGATAGATAGATAGATAGATAGACTCCATAACCTTTAGTCCAGACAAACCAGCCTCTATTACCTTGGGTATACTCTCCTGGGTCTGCTTCCTCCTGACACTGCCTGGTTTACCTTTCTAAATTTAAAAGATGCTTTCTTCTGTCTGCAAGTGGCCCCTGCCAGTCAGTTTCTTTTCACCTTTGAATGGGGGATCCTACACAGTACTAAAAAGGGCAACTCAAATGGACTTGCCCACCCTCAAAGCTTCAAGAATTCTCCCACATTGTTGGGGAAACTTTGACTGCCAATCTGGCAAAATTCTTCCATGGACAATTTAACTACACACTCCTAAAGTATGTTGAAGACTTGTTATTGGATGTCCCACTAAACAAGACTGTTGGGAGGGAACCTGAGCCCTCATCCATCACTTATGTGACACGGATATTAGATCTCCTGGAAAAAAAGCTCAAATCTATAAACAAAAAGTCAGATACTTAGGATTTGACTTAGAAATGCAACTCTGAATCTTAGGCCCAGAAAGAAAAGAAGTAATCTGTTCTATTCTGTGGCCTAATTATAAAAATAAACTTATAGTATTCCTTGAAGCAGCCAGATTATGACAAATCTTGATGCCCAGCTTTGCCAAGAATGCAAGGTCACTCTATGATGTTAAGGAAACCTATAACAGAAAGATAAGTAATCAATTGGGCTTTGAAAGAAAATGAAGCATTAAAGCAAATCAAATGGGCTTTAGCTTCAGCTCCATCCCTGGGAATCCCTGATGTGTTCTGCTCCTTTAATCTGTTCAATAATGAAAGATGATATGCAGCCTCAGTGTTAAGCTAAATGGTGGGACCCTGGGAGAGCCAAGTCACCTACATGTCTAAAACATTGGACTCAATGTCAAAAAGATGCCCTTCCTGTTTTCAGGCACTCACTGCTACAGCCTTCCTGATTAAGGAACTGTCCAGGTGCCCCATGTTGTTCTTGAGGTCCTCAACAGTTGAGGACATTGTTGGCTCCCTAACAGCTACATTGCTTAGTTCAAAGGACTGCTTGTTAGGAATCTCTGACTTACTTTCCAGTCAGTGAAAGCTCTAAACCCAACGACTTATTTGCCTACAGAGCTTGAACAACCGCACACCATGACTGCAGTACATTGACTGATGAACTCTGCTACCCAACCCAAATTCAAAACAGAGCCTTTAAAAGAGTACACCTTGTTCACAGATGGAAGTGGCTCTGCTAAAAATGAACGGTGAATGGCAGGCTGTGCTCCTGGCATCACTGAAGAAGTGCTTCTAGCAGGGTCACATCACAAAAATTGGGCAGCTCAACAAGCTGAGATCTGGGCAGTCATAAAGGTGTTCAACTGGGACAAATACAGGAAAATAAATACCTATACAGATTTCCAATATACCTTCACTATGGCACATGCCCATGGAATACTAAACAAGTAATATGGCCTTTTGACAGCCAAAGGAAAACACATGAAAAACAAGGATGAAATTACATAGATTTGAACATCTTATGGAAGCCCAGGAAGGTAGCAGTCAAACAATATACTGGACATCAAAAAGATACCATTACTCTTAAAAACCAAAAGATAGACAAAGATGGCCACAAAAGGCTCTGCTGGTAGAGAAAATGACTTAGTCTAGAATTTAGAATCCCTACATAAAATATCTCCAAAGACTATTCTAAGTCCCCTCCACAATACTGAAGAGAAAATGAAATGGGCACAACAGGAAGTGGCAAATATACACCCAAATGTTGTCTGGGGCCTACCAGACAATCAAATGATCTTTCCAAAGGAGTTAGCCTATATCTGGATAAAAACTCACATGACCTCATTCATTAAGAAAGAGAACTATGGCTTAGCTTCTGGGTCACTATTATTATACTTCAAAATTGTCATCAATTTGTGTAGGCACTAAGCAAAGATGTCAAATCTATGCAAGGACTGAGCCTTCAACAGGCCCAAGACCACCATCTGGAATCCAACATATTAAACCCACTCCTTTCAAGGATCTCCAAATAGACTTTACTTAAATTAAACCACACTAGAGCTACAAATATTTACTGGTCTAGTTTGTACTTATTCTGGATGGCTGGAGATAGTCCCCACTATGACTGAAAAGGCCTCTAAAGTATGCAGGGTATTATTTATTATTGAGAGAAATTATTACTAGGTATGGGCTGCATCAGACCATAGACAGTGATGATGGAAAAGTTATTTGTAGCAGAAATGACTCAGAAACTAGCCAAGGAACTGAAAGTAAGGTGAAATCTCCAAACTGCCTATAGGCTCTAGAGTTCTGGCAAAGTTGAATAGAGGAACAGAAACCTAAATTTAATTTTGACTAAATTTTAACAAGAAACTCAGGCACTATAGATAGATTTGTTGCCCATGGCACTCTTGAACGTCAGAATATTGCCAGGACCCACTGAGTACACTCCCTTTTAAATCTTATTTGGAAGACTCCCACCACTAATTAAAGGCCTCCAGGTGGATTTTCTAATTTCCAATTAGGAAATGTTGCTTTCCAGAAACAGCTTATTCTGTTAGGAAAAACTTTTAATCAGATACATAAAAACATAACAGAGAGATCATGCATATACAGAGATATACTTGCAAACACACATAGTTGAGGGAATATGGTCTGGGTCAAATACTGGAAAGAGGATCGATCCCCTGCCTCCTATTGGCAAGGCCCCTATTAAATTATTTTGACTAATCCGACTGCAGTAAAAGTGGCAAAGATCCAGCCCTGGATTCATCACTCTAGGATCAAATGGACTCATCCTGGTGATTGTTACAAAGTGCCTACCCTGATGACATAAGACTCCTGAAGACCACCCTGAAGAAATGGTGCACTCAAAGTCTTGCCCTCACCACTCCAGAAGGCAGCAAGTCCACACATGGCTGAAGATTGAATGGACATTGTGTATTGGAGTACTTTCCTAAATTGACTCATGTTCTGTTACTTAGTTTGGTTATTGATCCCTGTTCTCTTGTTTATCTTGGTGCTTGCCACAGGACTCTGTGCTATAACCACAAAATCACCTTCATTTGCTTTTATATTGATGTAACCAATGGACTGGGTACCTTGATCCGTTTTGCCAAGTTTTAATTTTAATGTATTGTTACTCTGCTTTATTCCTAGTTCCTTATCTCCTATTAGTTTTGGTGTTCACTTTCACTCTTTGCTGACAAATTGGGAATGCCATCAAAAAGCTGCCTCTGCTTGTACCTATAGAAACAATCTATGTATTGCTAACTTTTAGCTGCCTAAAATAAAATTAAAATGACTCAACTATGGATTAGGTGCCTAAACATCGTTGGAACATATGTCAGTTCAGGGCCTTGGGAATTCCAAATTTAAATTTATGGCTTAACCTCCAATATAACTCTTAATTGGACAAAATGGGATCTGTCTTAGCCTAAAATATACTTTTATTTTGATGCATGCCCAGTTTGGGCTAACATTCCAAACTGGGAAAAACATTGTTAGTCCTCAGGATGTGAAGGATTAAATTGGTAATGAGAGTATTGCTCTAATAATAAATACATGTGTCTACAATGGCAATTAACCCAAAAGTTCTGTAAACCTGCTTTCTTGTCTATGTTCTGTCTGAGCTGAGCCTGTGTCACAGACTGGAGTGAATCTAGAAACATCCCTCTAACTCAGCTCCCCACTAGTCCAACCTTTCTCTTTTTTTTAGGAAAGAAAAGGTTTATTTCTTACAGTTTTGGGAGGTTTCAGTCCATACTCAGTTGGCTCTAAGGCAGTGTTACATGGTGGGGCCACAGTTCATGGTGGCTGCAAACAGCAAGGCCAAAAGCGGCAAGAGAGAGAGACACGCCTTCTTCCTGCCATTGCATCACATCCTGGCTCCAACCTTAGGTGCATGTAGCACTCACACCCCCAGTCTAAGGGCTAGACAATGAACCAATCACAGATACTTAATGCAAAGGCATGAGGCTTGGGGGCCACTGACATAAACCATGACATTCCATCTCTGGCCCCCAAGGACTCATGTACATCCTTTATACTAAAGACATTTAGTCCATCTCCAAGAGTTGCCAAAGTCCTAACATTTTCAGCATTTCTGAGATGTCCAAGTCCCAAGTCTCCTCCAGTATCTTAACTGTAACCCCCTGTACAAACGAAACATTTTCTGAAATGCAAAGGCACAAGATAAACATTACCATACCAAAAGTTACACACAGAGGAATACAAAGCATTGGAAACAAAGCAAGTCCAACATCCAGCAGGGTGAACATTAAGTCCTAGAGTTGCATGCTCAGCGTTTGAAGCAATCTGATTGCAAACTCCAAAAGGCTTGCGTGAGTCCACCCCCACAGCACTTCCAGGGATTTCAGCTTCAGCAGCTTCTCTCTTAAACCCTCTCTGCTTGGTTTTTGCAGCTTTCCTTGGGTGATCCACATTCCTGGCTTTTCAAACTTCTGGGGTCTCCACTGCACCTTTGCCTTCACGCTTACATCTTTACATAATGCCGTCTCAGGGGCACACTACTTAGCTTCCCAGGCCCTTTGCAATTGGGGTGGAAGCCATCTTAGCCTCAGAATTTGTGCATTTTCCTTGCACCTAAAATCAGCGCCATGTGGATGCTGCCAAGGTTTGCTGCCAGCTGGAACAGTAGCCAGGCTTTTCTGTCTCTTGGCTGTAGGGATAGATTGCCTGGATTGCTGGGCTCTGTGAGCCTGATTGTGAAGAAAAGCTTCTCTATGTATCCACCATTCTGGAACCTTATGTGGCTGCCACCATTTTGGAACCTCAAATGGCTGTTGCCATTCTGGAACCTCATGTGGCCTGCCTAGCCATGCTGGATCATGGTGCTCTGCAGCTTTCTCGTCTGAGCAAATTCTTTTACTTTTGCAGTTTTGAGGCTGCAAAGGGTGGAGACTGGCTGCTTCCTGGGATGCCCCAGGCCATCTTTCTAATCTCTCTGTTCCTTCTCAGCAATCAAAGTCCTTCTTCCCAGCAGAAAACCTCCCAAGCCTGGTCTTTACCATGAGGCTTTCTAGCAGTTTTCTGGACTCCTGAGCTCTGACTAGAATTTCCTCTATAGAACAGCCTAAGCTGCTCCAGCTCTATGCATCCAGGTGACATGTCTGAACCTTTCCAAACTGCCCACGAGCCATTTCCAAAGCTTCTTGAAAAACATGGTCAGGTATAATCACAGCAATGACCCCACTCCTCAGTACCAAATTCTGTCTTAGTTACTTCTTACTCATCACTGAGACAAAATAGCTGATACTTAAAGTTGGGAAAACAAAGGTTTATTTCTTGCAGCTTTTGGAGGTTTCAGTCCATACTCAGTTGGCTCCAAGGCAGCGTGGCATGGTGGGGCTGCAGTTCATGGTGGCTGCAAACAGCAAGGCAGAAACCAGTGAGAGAGCTAGTCCAACCTTTCTACAGGGAACTTGCAAACTCTTTCAGGACACTATTCCAGATCCTTCTCATCAAGACTAGTCATTAGGTCAGCCGATAAGACTCTAAGTGGATGGATGGGTACAGAACTTATGGCTTATTTTAAAAAAAATTATAAAAGTCTGGGTACCCCTATAACCCTTATTCTGTATTAAAATTTCTTTTCCAAGACCACTGCTGTTCTCATTGACCCTTGGACCTGTTACAAATTACACAGGACCTCCAACTCCTGACCTCCTGCTCCTGGTCCATTGGGTCCTCCAAGCTGCAAACCCAGAGTTGTGTAATGATTATTGACTTTGTTGTTTCAGTTTTTTCCTATTGATCTCTAGATCTAAGCTGGATTGATTCTAAAAATCAATTCTACAAGTGCTCCTGATTCCTTATTCTAGTCTTATCCCATGATATCATGGGGAAACACTTCTTGCTTCTTGCATTCCTCTAAGGACTAAAATGTCTCTGATGACTGTATAGATGTCTTGAATGCTATTTCAGGTTTCCTGGTGGCTCCCTATAGAACTTTCTTTGTTTTGACAGGGTTCACCAAGTATTTGGTAGTGCCACAAAGAATCTTTGTGTACTTGCTTTTCTGGTATCAAACCTCTCTATTTACTCAGGTCAGCCACACCCATCAGTCTGTTAAAAGCCACATCCATCAGTCATGTTAAAAGCATGACCCCATAATATTTCCCATTCTACCTGGGATAATAGTAACAGGAAGTTTAACTCTCAATGCCACAGTCACAGATACAGATCAACAGCAATACTCACAGTTAAGTGCCCAGATAGCAGGAGATTTTGCCAACATACAAATCTCAATAGACACACTGCAAGATCAAATAGATTCTTTGGCTGCAGTTGTCTTTCAAAATTGAAGTGCTTTAGATCTCCTGACAGCCTAACATGAAGGAACTTATCTTTTCCTGGAAGGAGAATGCTGTTATTATGCCAAAAAGTCAGGAATAATAAGAAAAAACTCCCATCAGTTGTGGAAGCATCTCAAACAAATGGCTCAAAATACAACAGAAGGCTTTTACAGGTAGGGATCTCTGGACTTCCTTCCCTTACAGATGGGAGCTCTGCTCAGACCTTTAATGGACCTCCTGACAATTCTCCTTTTAGGTCTTTGTGTGATTCATGTCCTAATTCACTTTCTGAGTGAATGCTTTGAGATCATATTCAAAGAATTTCTGCTCTGGACAGACTAGCCCAGTCAAGGACATATTTAACTCTACCCACTCTGCTCAACACCTGCTCCCAGAATTTCCCTGCCTTAAGATAAACAATTCTATTTAAGTAAACCTATCAAGAACAAATCAGCAATAATTTATGTAATAACCTGGCATCAGCTTGCGTATTTCCTGCTTGCAAATTCTATATAAACTAAAACCAAAACTGACTCAGGACTAGTGATTCGGAAATGGATTTCCCACCAACCTGCTGGAAAAATAGATTGCCTTCCAACTTCTTGGTGCAAGATGTCTTTCTTGTGATTTGGTACCAAGTTTCTGCAACAAGAGGATAAAAAAAAATCACTCCACTGAGTAAGAATTTGAATTGGCAACTGGTCACTAGATACCTGTTATGCTACTTTAACAGAAGCAAAATGATTATAATGAATCATCTGGACTTTCCATAGGAAACAGGGTTTCTACACAATAGAGGCTGACGGGTGTTCCTCTGTACTGAATGAAGATCTTCTGTAGCATTCCTTAGTATTGTTACATCCACTTATAAATTTTAACAGACACTATAGGAAATGTATACATGCAAGTTTGGGAATATAGAGTAATTAATTCTCATGAGTGAAAGTCTGTATCATTCCACTAAATAAACAACAGAATCCAGTTGAGATGTTGACAGAAAAAAATGGAACATGGAAAAAATAAAAGTAATGTATTTTTGAATTCCCAGTACTATTCAGAGTAAATGTCTGTCATTTTGTTCTCCTTCTTTCCTCACCTTCAAATAAATCATCTTTTTTTAAAAAAGGAGTAGGGAAAGACATGGAAGGGTTATTTTTAAAGAATGTGGGATAAGAATAGGTCCACAGCCTTTTGATTGCAAAAAGGGGCTACTTAATGCTTAATCAATATCCTCTCTCTCTTTGTCTCTCTCTCTCTCTCTCTCTCTCTCTGTCTCCTTCACTTCCTCCCTCTCCCTACTTCCCTTTCTCTTCTTTATCTCTCCTCTTTCTCTTTTCATTTTTACATATACACCACTTAACTTTCCCCCTTTCTTCATCTTCTGTTTTGCAAAAGGAGATAGTAACATTAAAATATAATTTATATAGCTTATAGAATATTGGGATGAAATCATGACTGAACTAAAAATTAAATGTCACTCAGAAATTAAAGCTGGCACTAATGGCATTTTGAGTATTAATATCAGAAGACTGTGAAAAGATTTCATTGGTGTACAAGGTAAGATGTATTATTCAGAGAAGAGTCATGATTTTATAATTATTTGGGAGATACTTTTAAGTGTAAGAAAGTGTTAAATTATATTCAGATTCAGTAGACTAGGAGATCTGAGATGTTCATTTCTAATATAAGTATTCCAAGAACTATCAATTTTACATCTTTGTGGCATATATTCTGAGGAATAAGCACTTAAGGACTGCTTTCATGGAGGAATATTTAAGAAAAAAAGCAACAACAACAAAAACATTTTCAGAGCAGTGTATGAATAGAGGCAGACTCTACATTTCTTTTAATATTATTTCACTTCTTCCTTTACTATTACGGGTTTAAGAATACATTTAAGTATTGTTTTCTTTTTTGTCTAATGTATCTAATATGAACTTTGTTCTAAATATTTTTGCAATACTCAGATTAAATAAAGAAAGGAGTATTATATAGCTGATAGAAATCTTTACAAATTGGTGAAAGATATGCCAAATTTGCATGTGATTAATAATTATAAATAAAAATGAATTTCAATTAAAATAACTTTTGAACTGAGATAACTGCTCAAAAACATATTTTCAAATTTCCTGTGAATTTTATGCTGGAAAAGTGAAATATACTGAAATAAAAAGCAATTAACTTTTCCTATCACAGAAGCGCAATAATGGAGAGGTTCCCAGTCTCTCTCTTACACACACACACACACACACACATACACACACACACACACACCAAGTGCAGGTGCAGATACAAATATACAGCATATTTTAGAACATTTAGTTTAGAAAATTTGAAACTGTTTTTCTCTCTTAGTTATCTTTTTAGAAGACTGTGGTATATATCACATTCTGCTTTAAACTTTATAAAAAATCCTATTGTTTATTTTCTAATCTTATGGAGAGATTTTCTGGGTTGCTCTATGTTTTTGCTTTTAAGTATATTTCCCCCAAAATACCTGAATGAAGCAATTCAAAGCAGAGGAGGGAGGTTATATCATTATTTGGAACTTGTCCTATACACCGGTGTTGAGTTCTATGGGATAAGATTTAGAACATAAATAAGACCACTTTTTCCTGGGAAAGTGGGTGGATAGAACAGCTCCAACACAGTCCAAATGCCTGCCTTGCTGGTTAAATCTATGAATTATGAACATTTATACTCCAATGGTAGAAATAACAATTCCAACCACACCCACAGCAAGGAAAAGATCTGCAAATCCATGAAGGTGCATTTGCTAGAAACTAAAGCCTGCAGATATAAATTAGTTGTCCAAGGTTCTTCTTTGGTAATGCAGAGTGGAAAGAGCCTCCAAAGAGGAATTCTAAGAAAACATTTTTAATTTATTGAAGAAAAATTAGAGAGTAAGTGGGATGTTTTAAAATCTTTAAAATTCTATTATGCCCACTTCTAGAATTGGAGAACAACCTATTCTCTGAAACCCCATGTTTTGCTTCCCTAGGCTTTATTTCCCTGTATTCAACCAATCATAGTTCAAATATATTTCGAAAAATACTGTGTCTAGAATAAATATGTAGGAACATTTCCTGTTATTACTTCCTAAACAACATAGTTAATAACTATTGACATAGCATTTATATTTTATTGCAAATAGTCTAAAAATTATTTAAAGTAAACAAGAGGATGTACATGAGTTACATACAAATACTATGGCATTTTATATAAGTCATTTGAGCACTTGTACACTTTGGTATTTGTGTGTGGTCTTACAAAAAAAATGATCAACATATACAAAAGGACAATTGCAAGGCAATATTATAAATGGAGACAGAAAGCAAAAAGAAAAAACCTCACACTAGAAACAACAGAAAGAACAATAAAAAGAGAAAAATAATATGAGAAGTAATTATGATAAAAGGGAGATAGAGGTAAGAGAACAAGTGAACTGTAAATTCACATTGCAAAAAGAATATTAGATCACTGTAGCTCAGAAATCAGAAATATAGCAGATTACTCTGCTGTCAAGAAGCTCCTGCTTTAAAGTCCTTATTAATTGTATCAGTGAAAATTCCTCAGAAAATGTTCAAATTCATTATTCATACAGAAGAGCATGTTACTGGGCGTTTCTCGCTGCCTGAAAACGTGTCTCCTTCTTATGGCACCTACTCAACTCAACTGCTAAAACATCACCTCATTCCCATCTGAAGTATGCTTGTCTCATTGGTGTTATGCATACAGCACACTACATTTTAAAAATTAATACAGTTTATTTTTAGATAAGGTTTCCATTACAGAAAAATTGAACAGAAAGCAGAGTGTTTATATGTCCTCTTTCCCTGGACACAATTCCTCTATCATTAATATTTTACTGTGTTTTAATAGCAATTTTGTTTATAATATTTTCACCAGTTGATTTTTAACTCTTTGGTGCAAACTAAATTAAATAAAATGTGAATTGGGATTAAATAATTTATGTTTTCTGTTTTAAAATCAGATACCCTTTTAAGAAGATGAGGATATCCATGGACTGCATTTCTGAAGGGTGTACATTTCTACATCTAAATACAAAGATTGAAAATAGCAGTGGCTTCTAGCTTCAGTGCTATGCATTCTTTGTGTAAAGGGGCTACACTATGAGTTAGAGGGCATTTAGCAGCATAGCTAACCTCTCTCTGCTAGGTACCAGGAGCTTTTCCTTCCCCCACTGTTGTACTCCAAAAATCAAAGATCAAAAGTTATGAAAAAAAGATAAAAGGCCAAGATGTCTTGAAGGAAAAAGGAGCACTTTATTTAGGGTGATACCCAGCAACACAGAGTGCAGGTGGAATTTACACTGCTGTGCAACTAGGCTAAGATTTGGGGTGGTTTATAAAGGGAAAAACTTCAAAGGCGTGGGGGAGCAAAAGGCAAGTTATCCCAAGAGACAGGCTTATTTTTTTACAGGAAGATTTGCTCATCAGCACATCTGCACATTCTTGGAGTGCCAGGACATCCTGTTGTTTGCCTAGGATCAGAGTGTAGTGCTTGTGGTTAGGCCTGTTCCAGGGATACAGCTCTGGGTGGGCTATGTTGGGGAATCAAGGGGAAACAAAGCACTGGGGGTTGTGCAGGAGACATACAGGAAATACAAACTTCAATTTAGAACAATGGCTATGGTGCATACAGAACAGAATGGCGGTGTGCAAGTTAGGTTACATTTCCCACTGATTTTTGTCAGTGAGCCAAATCATTGGCTCATAGTTGAATCTAGAGGTACTAGCTCATAACCCTGGGTCACTAAGATCATCAGCTTGACAGCTTGTATTCTTCCCTTTACTTAAGATACCAGTTTATTTATGATATAGGGACCAATAGTTACACTGACCTAGAGGGTTAGAAGTGGTCCTATAACTGCCAATATAAGGGTGGTCAACCATGGGGAAAATGAGAATGATTGCTCAAACCAATATTGTTCTGCCAGCTGTGCCCGCTCCTGTTCCTGTAACCATTTCTTAAGGACAGCCATATTTTGCCTGATGACTCCAGAACGGTTGGTATATAGACAGCAGGTTTCTTCTAATGACAAACAGAGACCTCCCTCTCTTAGAAAAAGGAGGTCCAAGCCTAGGCGGTTTTGTAAAACCATTTCAGCTAAGGAGCTTAGAGAATCATTTAATTTAGATACAGAGTCACCAAGGCTAGCTAGGTCTTGGTTAATGAGTGTAGTGAGGTGTCTATAGTTTTGGTCTCGTACTATGAAACTAGATATACTTAATCCTATTGATCCAGCCATCTCAATTCCAAGTAACACATTTCCAAGCATAACAGAATTCCTTCTTGGGAGACTATCAACAATACTGAGACTATAACCTCATTTTAATGGAAACATTTTGCAGTAAAGGTTCACCAGTCTTATGAATAAATCTACCAAAACTGATCTAATACTGTCAAATTCTGAACAGATTTGTTTCTTTTCAAATCTGTTATTTGCAGGTACTATAAACCAAGGCAAATAAAATTTATATCCCCTCAATCTTTTTATAACTTACTACACACCGTCAAGTTGAGCTTTTCTATCTTCTTTCACATTCTGGCACAGCCAGACATTTTACTTGAAGACAAAACCACTTTCTTTGTCTCTCTCTTTTTTTTTTTACTTATCACCAGTCAATTACCTTCATCTTGCTTTTCAGACAACATTAAAACTTTCAACAAAATCCTTGAAGTGATTTTCTTTCAGTAGTCTAAAATATTGAATCATTTCATGTGTTTTCACCACCTTTAAATGCTACACTTTGAAAACTGTAATTTTTTTAAACTGGCTCAAAAACAGTATGGCTCAGTTTCACTTGGTAAAGTCAGTATGATTTTAAAAACCCACCAAAAAAAAGAAAAAAAAAATATATATATATATGTCAGAAAGAAAAATACTTTTTAAAGACATATATATATATACACATATTTTAATCAGAAAGAAAAATACTTTTTAAAGACATGCCAATTGAAAAGGCACCAAAGTAAAAATAAAAGCAAATACTAAGAACTACTTTACAATAAAAAATTAAATAATTTGTAGGATAAATGAATGAAAAATGAGGAATGTGCACAGAAAAAAATAGCTTAACATAATATAAAGCATTCCAGTTTATAAAATACAAAACTTACGAAATTTTATGGTTTGTTTTCCAAGGAAGCTACATTTCACTGTAAATTTGAATACTTCAAACATATTTCATGCAAATTTTAGGTGGCAATATAAAAATGTTTAAATTTTGCATGCAAGACTTAACAAAGAATGCTGGTACAATTCCAGTATTTGGAAAATTCTGAATTTTAGCATATACTGTAAATGTTACAACTGATTGTACTGGAAAGTCATGATGAATCTACAATTAGAAAAACTCATTAGTTTCATACATATTTCGTCTGATTAAAAATATGAGGCTTGCATGTTCTAAATAATCCAAGAAAATATCTTTTTAAAAAGGCCACAATTTAACTGTAATCTGAATACCTTTAGCTGCCATTAAAAATAAAATAAAATTTAAAAGAAAGGAAAAACAACCCCAGATCTTCAGAAGCCGGACTGCATTCGATGTCCCTTTATACTCTTGGATAATCATAAACCACCAGTGGGGCCTATTCAGTAGAATACAAAGGTCTGGGTTACGACACCGAGAACAGTGGTGCTGGTTGCCAGTTTCTCCCCTGTATTACAGTCTGTTATTACCCGAGTCCCATAAGCAGGGTTGTGAACAGGGGCTCGCAGGGCTCCCAAAGGGAAGCCACAAACAAGCAACAACATCAGGAGCATTTGGTTATCTTAAGTTTTAAAAGATCCTTGGAGAGGTGTACGGTCCACTTACCTGGAGGGTGGTCGTCATCGGACATTGGGACCGGCTTGATGTGCATGTAGTGAATCCAGGCAGGCTTTCCAGCGACCTTGACTGTAGTTGGGGTGCTGAGGACCACGGTAATAGGGTCCCACCCAGTGAGGCTTGAGGGATTCCCTGTGGTGCCATTTGATGAGGACTAATGTTCCGGGGTCAGCAGCAGGTTGGTCGCCCCTTGAAGAGGCCTCAGGTGCTGAGTTCTGCTGTCTGAATAAGCGGTGAATTCAATTCAAGATGGGCTGAAGTCCCTGGAGGGACTTAATAAGGTCCTGGTTAGCAAGATCAGCCAGCTTTTCCTCAGATATCTTAGGAATGAGGGGTGGAGGTCTCCCATATAGTGCCTCAAAAGGGGAAATTCCAGCAACATAGGGAATACAATGCACACGCAAGAGGGCAAAAGGAAGGAGACTCACCCAGTTTTCGCCAGTATCTAAGGCCATTTTAGTTATCACCATTTTTAAAGTCCTATTTATCCTTTCTAATTTTCTTGAGCTTTGAGGCCAGTAAGCACAATGAAGTTTCCAATCAACCTGTAAAGCCTGGATTAACTTTTGAGTTATTTGGGTTGTGGAAGCCGGGCCACTGTCGGACCCCATAGATAAGGGGAGGCCAAATCACAGAATGATCTCAGATAGAAGCTTTTTACTACTACCAAAGCTGACTCAGACCTAGTGGGGGAAGCTTCTACCCATCCAGTAAAGGTGTCCACCCTGACCAACAGGTATTTGGACCTGGCAGTCTAGGTTCTCCCATGTCTGTGAAATCCATTTCCCAATGTTCTCCCAGCTTAGCTCCTCAATGGTGGATGGTCTCAATTTGCAGCTGATGTTTTGGATTTACAAGTTGACATTGTGGGCATCTGAGGCTTGCAGACTGGGCAAGCTTGGACAGCTGAGGAATAAAGAAGCATTCCCAGAAGAGATCAGCCAATTTTGAGCCTCTCAAATGAGTTGACCTATGGGCCTGTTGGATAAGCTCCATTCCGAGTGCCTCAAGCAATAGGACCCACTTATCAGGCAGTTGATACCAGCCTCCAGGAATGTTGGGCTTTGCATGAAGCTGGGCTGCCAGATGTAGGTACTTCCAAGTATATACTGGCTCTGACAAAGTGGGGGGAATCAGCAATAATATTGGGGCTGTATCAGTCCCCACTGATTTTGTAGCTGCTTTCCAGGCAGTAGCATCTGCTAGATTGTTTCCTGGTGTAACAGGATCATCTCCCATCTAGTGGGCCTTACAATAAATGACAACCTTTTCTGGCATCCAAATGGCCACTAGTACGTCCAATACTTGGGGGGCATTTTTGATCTTTTGTCCCCCTGAAGTCAATAGGCCTTGTTCTTGATAAATAGCCCCATGAATGTGGGCCGTTGCAAATGCATATCTGCTATCAGTGTAAATATTAACCTGTTTTCCTTCTGCCAGTTTAAGAGCCTCAGTGAGGGCAATGAGCTCAGCCTTCTGTGCAGATGTTCTAAGTCTCGCTCCCATAAGACTTGGGACTGGGTGGTAACCGTTGCTCCCATGACCTGCTTACCTTGATGGATATAGCTGCTTCCTCCAGAGAAGTATGAAGGGAGTATGAAGGGGTCCTGGGCAGGGGCACATCAGTTAAGTCTGGTCGGAGACTTTGAAAATGATCAGTTACCTCAGTGCAGTCATGTAGAGGTGCAGAGGGGTCATCATCAGGCAGCAGCGTGGCAGGGTTTGAAGCTGCAGTGATCTTATAGCTAACAGTGGCAGGGTCCAGAAGTAAGGCCTGCTAGTGCATAATTCTGGAGTTGGATAACCAAGGGCTCGGTGGGGTCTTAATAAGTGTTTCCACTGGATGAGAGGAAACAACTGTGAGTCTCTGTCCAAAAGTTAATTTTTGGGCTTCCTTTACCAACAAGGCCACCGAGGTGACCACTCACCGGCAAGGTGGCCAGCCAGCAGCCACATTATCAAGTCTCTTGCAGAGATAGGCCACTGGTCTCTGCCAGGGTCCTAGGCTTTGAGTCAACACTCCCTTTGCTATGTTCCTTTTTTCATCTACATAGAGGGCAAGAGGCTTCTGTAAGTCAGGCAGGGCTAGTGCAGGCACCTCAATGAGGGCCTGCTTCAGCTGGTTGAATGGCTGATCCTGGATATCAGTCCACTCCAAAGGCTCGTGAGTAGCTCCCTTCAGTGAATCATAGAGATGTTGCACTATTTCTGTGAAGTTGACAATCCAGAGCCTACAATATCCTACAGCACCCAGAAACTCTCATACTTGCTTCTTTGTTTTAGGAACAGGGATCTGCTGAATAGCCCATATCCTTTGAGAAGATAGGGTCCTTTTTCCTTCCTGAATTTAGTACCCCAGGTAAGACATGCATTGTTGACAAAGCTGAGCCTTTTTAGCAGAAACTTTGTACCCCAGTCTGCTTAAAACCCATAAAAGTGCCTCTGAGGCCCTGACTTCCTCAGTCTTGGGACAGCAAGGTTTTTGCATCTTTTTCTCTTTGCTTTTTGCCTTGGGCAGTTCCTGTGCCAATGTCTTGTTTCTTTACAATAGGAGCATTGATTTTTATTCAGTGGAGGGCAAGGGCGCTCCTTTCCCTTGTCAGCTGGCTTTGCAACCTTTTCACATAATATTTCTAGCACTTTGGTCAACTTTCTATCATTAACTTCTTGATGATCCTCCCAATTGTCAAACACCCTGTGAGCTATTTCCACTAGCTGGCTAAGGGGCATACCTTTAAATCCCTCAAGCTTTTGTAATTTCTTTTTGATATCAGGGGCCCATTGGGAGACAAAGGCAATATTAATAGCCTTTGCATTCTCAGGTGTTTCTGTATCTATGGGGGGGTAGAAATACAATAGACCTCCTGCAACAGTTCCAAATAACCTGTAGGAGATTCATTAGCCAATTGCCTTACCTCTGAGACCTTGGATAGGCTGTGTGGATTTTTCTGGAGACAACCTTAAGGGCTTGCAGAAAAAAAAAAACTGGAGATACTGAATGAGAGCCTCCCTACCTTCAGTGGTGTTGGGATTCCACTCAGGCTGGGACAAGAAGAAACTCTGGTTTAGGCATTCCGGATCATAGGATGGGATGGAGCACTACTCTCTGCCCCAGAGTATGAATGCATTTTCTCTCATCTGCAGTAAACACCACCTGCAATATCTGTTGGCAGTCATCCCAAGTGGGACGATGGGTGGAGAAAATGGATTCTAAGAGAGAAATGAGACCTTGGGGGTCCTTAGAGAAAGGTAGGTTCTGTCCCTTCCAGTTGTACAGATCAGAGGTGGAAAAGGGAACATAGGTGAAAATAGAAGCAGCAGGATCTTCAGGATTAGGTATTTCCCATAAAGGCAAAAGGGTGGGGGTAGCGGAGTTGGAGTTAGGCGACTCTGGTAGCAGGTGACCTCTAGCCCAAACAGGGCTGGGAGGCCAGAAAGGGGGCTCCGGGACAGGGCTCTATCGCTGGTGAAACCAGCACCTGGGAGGTGGGGGGCAAATGGACCATAAGGGGGTGGCAGTGGCTCTTTCTTCTTCACTGAAAAATCGGGTGTGGCTCTGGTCTTGGTTTCACTTTCAATGGGGCCAGTTACAGAGGGTCGCTGGGCTGCTGCTTGGAGGCCTTAAGAAAGCTTTTTAACTAGGAAGGGGAATCATAAATGAGATCAATCCAAATCTGTATATATGCAATTTGGTCACGATGGGTTGGAGGGCTGAAGATGTATTTTCAGACTGCCTCCATAGTGACCACATCAAAACTGCCAATCTCTGGCCATTCTGGAGCTCCATGAGGCCTCTCCAGAGAGCAGAGTGCATGGAGTCTTCCAGTGTGTACAGGTCCTCCATATCCTTGGACTCCCTGTTTAAATTCTCCAAAATGATTAAGAACTAGACTCAGAGGAGTTAGAGACACAGTTGAAGATCCTTTTCCCATAGTAGCTGGTAAGAAACGGTCAGTTAAACAGACACACAATAAGGTACAACAAAAGACACAGATAACACACAGAAACACCTTTCTGTCCATGCTCATGTGACTGAAAGGGAAATAATAGTTATTAAATCCCTTAAATCCAATAGGCAGCATAAGACCTGGAACAGAAGCAAACAACTTAGTTACAAATGGGCAAATGCCCCAAATTCACAAATAGGTAAAAACCCCAATTTCAAAAATGATGGGAGGTAGCCACTGGAGGGGGTCCTACTCCAGTCCAGAAGGAGCTCTCCGCTCCTCTGCAGTCCAGATGCGCACCAAAGTTAAAACAAAACAAAACACAAACACAAACACATAAATAGAAGATACTTACAGAGCACTGACCCAGATGAAAGAAAAATTTGAGGAGGGGTCTTAGGGCTAATCCCAGGTGAGCCCCCACATGTTGTACCCTGAAAATTAAAGGTCAAAAGTTATGGAAAAAAAAATAAAAGGCCAAGACGTCTTGAAGGAAAAAGGAGCACTTTATTTAGGCTGGTATCCAGAAACACAGAGTGCAGGTGGAATTTACACTGCTGTGCTGTGGGGTGGTTTATAAAGGCAAAAACTGCAAAGGTGTGGGGGAGCAAAAGGCAAGTTGTCCTGAGAGACAGGCTTATTATTTTTTTATTACAGGAAGATTTGCTCATTAGCACATCTGCACATTCTTGGAGTGCCAGGACATCTGACATCCTGTTGTTTGCCTAGGGTCAGAGTGCAGTGCTTGTGCTTAGGCCTGTTTCAGGGATACAGCTCTGGGTGGTCTATGTTGGGGAATCAAGGAGAAACAAAGTACTGGGGGTTGTGCAGGAGACATACAGGAAATACAAAGTTCAATTTAGAACAAAGGCTACGCTGCATATAGAACAGAATGGCGGTGTGCGAGTTAGGTTACAACACCCCAACAATCAAAAGTGCATGTGGACATTGCCATATGTTCTCTTCATGACCCAAATCAACCTTGGTTGAGAACTTTTAAGGATAACTTCACCAGTTCATAGCTAAGAATATTGGCATTAGGTTTAAAAACATGGTTTCAAAATAATACCAATAAAAGCCATTTCTCTAAATGCTAAATGAAAAAGAAAAAATGACAAAGGATGAAATGATTGCATATAAAGGGAAATTTATCAATTACAGTAGATGTGGTGTGGATAAACATGAACATACTTGTATTATAGTTTTGTCTGGTATGTTTAAAAATTATTCAGGGACGTTCTTAGTTAATAATTTGATGCACAAATTTGACACATTTTATTTCTAGGCTTTTATTTTTAAATTAGAATTTCAACTGTTCATTTAAAAACTCTTTAGAAAGTACAATGAGAATTTAAATTAGTAAAGCAAATAGCCTAAAAAATAAAACTACATGCTCTTGAAGATATTTCTTGCTTACCCAATCATTGATTTGCATCACTAAATATGTAAAAATATAAGCAAACATTGAGCATGTGCCCACTATCTGCAGGGCTTACATATCTATGAAAAAAGTAAAAAGAAAGCATTGTTTTCATTTTCAGATAAATATGGTCCACTTATCACTTCAGCATCAGAATTTAGTTTGTTTTTCATTCTAACAAGAAATGTGAATTATAAAGTTAATTACATGAAATCTCTTATATTAAAGTTAAAAGAGTTTGGGTTGGCTCAAGAATAGTTTGCTTTAGCAAAAAAGAAAACAATAAAAGATTTTGACAAAGTCATGTAAGAAGAATTTTTATGAAATAGCTAAGACTCTAGACTGTGGTGTCAAGAGGGTTTTGGCTGGAACCCTATCCCTATCTCTTATAAATTCTAGGGCATTAGGATAAGCAAATACACTTTCAGTCTCAATTTTCTAATAAGTATAAAGGAGATTATAGATGATCAGATGAGACTATGTGCCAGAAATACAGAAAATGCTCTATAATACTACTTAACCATATAGTAACACCTACTAGTAGGCATTTTGCTAGTGATATAGGGGAATGAAATTCCTGACCTACTATGTCCTGGAGTTCGTGTTCTCTAAAATTGAAGAATGAATTTTGGGAACAATGGAGGTTAAGAGTAGAATATATTTATTGAGAGAAAGAAAGGTTCTGTCCGAAGAGAGACAGAAGGTGTCCCAAGTGGGTTGCCCAAGACTGTCTTTTCCAGGGACTTTTATATAGTAAAACCATGGGTTTAAGGTGGTGGTGGGGGCTGGGAACTCACAAGGCAGATGGGCATAAGGTGGGAAATAACTATAGCTAGCCAATAAGATCAATAGTTTGGGTAAAATTGATTAAATCATGTAGGAAGCAAGCATTCCTAGAGTTGTGACCTTTCCCCTAGGGGTATGGGCTAGGGACTCCAGGGTAATAGGGAACTAATTAGAATACCAGTCTTTAAGATGTAGATGCATTTGTTTGATCCTTTGTTTTGAGGCCTGGCCCAGAGCAGGAGGTGTCTGTCTCCCCCACAGTTGTAATACATCTGTACTGGCTCCTTTGAGGACCTAGCTCTGTCTCACTGCCTATATTTCTAACTAACTTGGCTGTCTGCAACACTAGCACTGATGAATGTGTGATAATTAATTTTCTGTATAAAATTAATATTCATATACATACCAATTTTACAGTAATTTTTATATACAAGTAATATTTATATACATATCAATTTAAAGTTAAAGAATTTTACTCTCTAAACTATAAAAATGATGATAATTTCATTGAGTGAGAACATGGCACAAAGAATGCATATACTTATTCACTGCTAAACTGGCTCAGCATTATTTTAATAATAATACTTATAAATTATGAAGCTTATTTCTCCTTAATCTGACAAATTTAGATATCTACTATCAAACATGAACATTTTTATTTTTATTCATGAAAAAAATCCCTTGTGTCCTGTTTTGCCTGTTTCCTTGAGACCAACGACTTTTCTGTTTATCTGTGAATAGTTCAACACAGTGCTCTTATCTGGTTCATCCAGGCAGAAATTTAGGTGAGGTAAATGGAATCAACTTGTTTTAAGCCTAAAACCTTTTTTCTTTCAGGATTTCTTATTTGTACAATCTTGGAGGCAGCTGGAGATAGATGGCTATTTTTCATCACCAGATGAAAATCATTGCTAGATTAGTATGAGGACACAAAAGTATCTTGACACAAAGGGTTAATGTGATTGACAAAATGTTAATATAGTTGAGTAACACCTTTTTAGTCAATATATCCATCTAAGAATTTTGACTTAGTTCCAGAGCGTTTAGTTTCATAGCCTGCTCCTTTCCCTATATGGGTAATTACGACTTTTAATTGGAGAAGATGTCAATTATTATGTAGTGATTTCGCCGCTGACATATCAACTGTGCCGACTATCAATTTGTGACTCTTCAAGAAACCTGACTTGGAGCCTTCAGCTGTTAACGTTTTGAGACTAAATTTGAAAGACTTTTCTTGACTGCCATCTTGTGACAGATTTTTCAAAGCAATAAAATTTAGTCTTGGAAGATGCACACATTTCTAGCATTATTAAAAAGACAATGAAAAGTATATTAATCTATTTGGAAATAGTAATAATTTTTAAATGATATTCACCAACATCTTTAAAAATAATTATTGATATAAAATCACCATTTACAATGTTTTTCCCTTTCATTATGTTTTCTGTTTTCATTTTACAAAAATTATGTAAGCTTTATAAAAGATAATAAGTAATCTTTCCCCTCAAAATACAATATAATAAGTACTTTGAAATGGGATACAATTACAGTATCTGGGAATGATGTAATCAGCATGAGTGATCTTTGTAATGAAATTTACAAAGCAATTGAAGAGGACATACACTCATATTCAAAAGCCATCCTAATGGAATTGAATTGAGAGAATTCGTATTCTTAAAATTTTCATCCTACTGTTCATTCTAATGTTAATTTAAATGTTAAATAAAATTCCATCAAATTACTAAATCAACTCTTTACAGAAATAGATACTAAAATTGAAACTAAAAAATATCCTCAATAGTCAAAGAAATTTTGATGAAAAACAAAAACAAAATACCAAAGTTGAGACATTTCAAAACCTAACCTTAAAACATACTAAAAAGTTGTTATAATCTAAGCAGTGAGGTGGCACATGAATAGACACAATGAACAATAAGAAAAAAATAGACAACCTAGAAATAAATACACCTACATACATACACACAATTAATCTTTGATAATGATTATATAATTATACATAGGGGAAAGAACAATTTTCTTTTAATTTTATTTTAAAATCTAAAACCATTTTATTAGTGAATACAGATTACATAATAGACTTTTATATGTTTTCCTACATTCATATAACATACCTTGATCATACCTTCTCTTTAATTTCCCTTGCTTAACTCTAATCCCCTTTTATTTTTCCTTTAGTATCTACTCTACTTTCCTAACATCTTCTTTGCACTCTACAAGGTATCACATATTAAGGAAAACATGTTATATTTATTTTTTTGTCTGATTTACTTTGCTTAACATGACCATCTCTAGTTCCTTGCTTCCCTGCAAACAATAGGACTTCATTCTTATGGTTGAATGATATTCCATCATGTATACATATCACACTTTTTTCCATTCATCTGTTGTTGGTCACACCTCTTCCTACCAGACTACAGCTCCAAAAAGCAGATTCAGACATAAATTTATCAATGGATTAATCCACTGATGAGTATAGTGCTCCCATGATCCAATTACCTTGCAAAAGTCCTCTGTAAGGACACATAAGATTTTACAGACATTTCACAACTAAACCATAATTGGATCAAGAACTAATTACTTATCAAAGAAAAAGCTGAGAAAAAAGATAATTTTATCATTACTTACAATTGAAAGAATAAAACAATTGCAACAATGTAGTAAGAGAATGAAAGAGAAACTTTACAGCTATTACAGACTACAGGACGTTGGGAAATGATTGATAATGCTTCGCAGTCATAAACCAAATTACCTATGTGGAGGTAAATTTAGACCATATTGGGTTATAAAACTGTAATTTTTAATGTATTAATTCAACATTTTCACTGAGTACTTACAAATATTTTCAAGAAGAGAGTATATAGCTGATTTTATAGGACAGTTTCAGTAATCTTGCTTAAACCTAACTTCCATACAAAGTCTTTAACCTCAATCTAAGTCTGAGTGGACCATATTTCTGGGTTGAAAGTATCTGAACCTCACTCATCTGAATGATTCTCAAAAATCAACCCTTCATATTTGGGAAATTTCCAGAGGTAGTACTGCTTCCATTTTTTGTTGGATAGGAGAAGGTCTATAGTTGAAATTCCAACTTTCAAATGCAAATTAAAAGCATATTGTAATTTAGCTACAGTTTAGTTGCAATCTAGTCTTCTTACTGAAAATGATAATAATAGTTATGATTAATATCGTCATCATTCCTATTATAAGTAAAAAATTCCCTAAAGAAATAGAATTTTAAAAAGCAGAGCAACCTCAGGTAATCTTACTCTCAATCCAGTTCTACTTCAACAATCCCATGTTCCCATCATTTTTATGGGCACATAGATTTTGCATGCTTCATGAATTTTGGGAAATATATTTTATATCTTCTATCACATGGGATCATCTTTCATTACATTATTTTTGAAATCTTTTGTCACAGTGTTTTTTATTTTCTAAGGCAATAGTGGAAATATAATGCAAGAATGAAACCTCATCTGAATTCTCTCCTATTTTCTTATTGAATGTGTGTCTTTCATTTAGGTTTGGTCTAACTATCACAAAGTTTTTGTTTTAATGACTTTATGAAATTGTTTCCATTAGAGCTTCGAGGTGGTCCCATTCTCTTAATGGGAGAAATACATTTAAATTGTCTCAGTACTATGTTCATTTTTTTGTTTGTTTGTTTGCTGCCCTAGGACATGTGAGACAAGAAACTCTATCAAAAAAAATCTTAATTTACTTGCTAGCACTCACTTTCTTGGTAGGAATAATTTTGATTAATAGAGAAAGAGCTTTCTCATTGTCTTCTTTCACTGGCAAGTAATGCGTTGTATTTGTGTTTTTCTTTGCTGAGCCTAGGAGCCTTGAGATTCATTATCCAATTAATCCTCCTAATATTGTTCTAAAGTAAGAATAGGGAGTAAATTTCCATTCTACATGTGGGGATATTAAATGACTTAACTTTGTCACCAAGCCAATGAAAAGCAGAGTTAAGGAAATTGCTTATGGCTCTCACTTATTAGAATATTAGGTCATTATTTCTTACATTACAAGAGCCTCTTCAGAGATAACTAGTACTAGGAGTTAAAAACAGCAGGTTTCTTCATATTTAATTGTAACAGTATTCTGTAAAGTGTTCTTTTGAAATAATACTTGGGAATATATAAGCATTTGCATCAGCAGTACATAGTGCATGTTGTTCTAATGATATATGAAATAAAATCACTTGTTTTTCTAATTATATAACCCAATTGGCATTTATTAAGAAGTGAGAAATTTTAAGGTTCATTAAAAAATATTGAATTCAATTTATTTTTTTCATTTATCCCCTTTATTTGGTATTAAGAAATTAGATTAATTGCCCTCTTCATCCTATGAGAATTAAACAATTTGGCATGTTATTTCATCATGTTATTTTTTCAGGTACTTTTCTTTATTTGAACATGTTTGAGACAGGTGTGCTGGCACATACCTATAATCCCAGCACTTGGGAGGCTGAAGCAAGAGGATCACTGCAGTTTTGAAGTCAGTCTGGATTACAAAGGGAGTTCACAGCCAGCCTCAACTACATAGTGAGACCCTGTCTCAAACAAAAACACAAACACAGACAAAAAATCTGAACATATTTGTGGTACATACTCTTTCCTTTCCTTGTGTGGTTTTGTTACATGTACATAGCACATCTTAATTCCTCTTTTCATACTTCCATCTATTCAGCCCCTATCCATTTTGAGACAAAAAAGTACTTCCTTAGTTCTTGCTATGTATCTTTTATTTTTCTCTTTATACACTGGTTTTCTCATATGAGAGATATATGTTTAAACTTATTATCTCACTTTTTATATCTTAAAAGAATAATAAAACAGAAAAGAATAGAACAAAACAGATCAGAACAAAACAATGCAAGCAACGCAAGATTTCAAAACAAGACAACAGGAAATCAACTGTGGCTGCCACATCTCCTGTTCTCCCTGAAATAGTTGTCCATATCTTCATACACAATGAATTCAAATAAAACAAAACAGTATAAAACTGATCAAAACAAAAGAATGAAAGCATTATAGATCTTCAAAACCAGACAGTAGGAAAACCAACAATGGCTACCATAATATCTCTTGTTTTCCTCAAAATAGCTGTCCATACCTTTACACATATTGAAATCAAATAATTGAAAACAGACTAAAACCAATCAAAAAAGAATAAAAGCATTATTGGATTTCAAAACAAGATGAAAGAAAATCAGCAATGGCTGTCATAATGTCTCATTTTCTTAAAAGTAGCTGTTCATACCATGGCACACAATAAAATCAATTCTTGTAAAATCTTTAGGAGAAGTTCTAGGTATGTATAACTCTATACATGTACATCTATTCTTTCTGTATTAGAGGAGGAAAAAACAAAACAGAAAAATGCAAGAAAAACAAAAAATAACAGATAAATAAATAGCAATAACAAAGAACCCCAAACAAAAATAGTTTAGGCTTTAAAAACAAGGTGGTAGGAATGTAACTAAGTTTGTTATTTTGCATAGTTGTCTTCAAGAGGGTTACACAGATTACCATATATAAACAAGCAAAATTGATCTAACCCTATAAATGTTAACTGTTTTGTTCCAAGAACTAATAGAATTAATTGCACAATCATTTTATATCTTTTTTCCCTTCCTTTTCTCCTTTTCCCTGAGTTATT
This sequence comes from Hydrochoerus hydrochaeris, assembly GCA_004027455.1. Classification (NCBI taxonomy): domain Eukaryota; kingdom Metazoa; phylum Chordata; class Mammalia; order Rodentia; family Hydrochaeridae; genus Hydrochoerus; species Hydrochoerus hydrochaeris. The sequence goes on from PVLA01001331.1 coordinate 146,463, forward strand.
TTTTTCCCATTTGAGCAGTTTATCACCCTTTCACAATATTTATTGAAGATTTTGTAGCTTATGTACTCTTTCAGTTTCTTATACTAGGGAGAAATATGGTATTTACACATGCAAGTTTAATTTATTTCACTAATAAGTATGATCTCAAATCACATCTACTTAACTATAAAAACCTTAGTGTGATCCTTTTTTATAGCTGAAGAGCACTCTATTGTATAAAAATACAATGCTTTTATCCCTTTCTCAGATGATGGGCATTTAGGCTTTTTCCAAGATCTGTCTGTTACAAATTGTGCTGCTAAAAACATGGGTGCACACATATCACTGTGAATATATATCATGTTTTCAATTCTTCTGAGAATATGCTTAGAAGTAGAATAGCTGGTTCAAATGAGACTTCCAATCCCAGGTTTTTAAGGAACCTCTAGACTTGTTTTCATGGTGGTTTCACTAGTCTGCACTCTCACCAACAGTGCAGAAGTGTTCCTTTTCCCCACAGCCTCTCCAGGGTTTGTTATTGGTGGTTTTCTTGATTCTGGCCATTCTTTCTGGAGTGAGATGGAATCTCAGTGTTGTTTTAATTTGCATTCCTCTAAAGACCAATAATGCTGAACATTTTTCATATATTTATTTGCCATTTGTATTTCCTCATCTGAGAAAGTGTGTATTCATTTTAGATGCCCACTTTTGGATTGGGAATTTTGGGGTCTGATTTTTTTAAATTCTTTATATGTTCTAGTTAGAAGTCCTTTGTCTGAGGGAGAGTTGACTAAGATTTTTTTCTCAATTGTGGATTTTCTTTTCACTCTGTTGGAAAATTCTCTTGACAGACAAAAACTTTATGCAAAGACAAAATCACAGTTGTTGACTCTGGGAAGTATTTCTAGTGCAGTTTGATTTTGCTCATGAACTCTACCTACCCCTATGTCATCAAGATTTCTACCTACTTAGTCTTTTGGCAGATTTAATGCTTCTGTTTTAATATTTAGATCTTTGATTGATTTTGACTTTAGTTTAGTGCATGATGATAAGCATAGGTGTAGTTTTAGTTTTTGACATATGGAAAGCCAGTTTTTCCAGCACCACTTATTAAAGAGGCTATCTTTCTTCCAGTGAGCATATTTGGCCTGTTTGTCAAAGATAAGGTTGCTAAGTATGTTTGTAGTTGTGGTTGTATCTTCTAGTCTATTCCATTGATCTTCAGGTCTGTTTTTATTCCAGCATCATGCTAATTTTATCACAGTAGCTATGTACTATAACTTCAAATAAGGGATTCTGATGTGTCCTTCCTTGCCTTTGTTGCTCAGAAATGCCTTTGTTAGTCTAGGTCATTTCTGGTCCCAGATGAATTTTAGGAACAATTTCTTTGGATCTGTGAGGTATGTTAATGATGTTTTTATTGGAATTGCATAAATCAGTGTAACAATTTTGGGAGAATGGCCATTTTCAGAATGTTTGTTCTTTCTAACCATGAAAATGGAATATATTTCCATTTTCTGAGATCCTTTTTAATTTCCTCCTCAGAGTACTGTAATTTTTCAGTGTATAGTCTTTTACTTCCTTTTTTAGATTGATTGTTAGGTATTTCACTTTTTTGGATGCTATTGTGAAGGGTGTGGTTTCCCTTATTTCTCTCTCAGGTGAGTTTTTTGTTTGTGTCCAGGAATACTATTGATTTTTGAGTGTTGAATTTGTAACCAACTACATTACTGAATTTTGTTATTACATCTAGAAGTCTTTCAATGGAGTTTTGGAGTCTTCTATGCAGAATACCATCTTGTCTGAAAATCATGATAATTTAATTTCTTCCTTTCCTATCTTTTTTTTTCTCTCTCTTGTCTAATTTCTCTGACTATATTGAATAGGAGTGGTGATGATGTACATCTTTGTCCTGTTCTAGATTTCAAAGTGAAAGCTTTCAGTTTTGAACATTTAATATGATGCTAGCTATTGCTTTGTCATAGGTGACTTTTATCAGATTGAAGTAAAGCCCATTTATTCTGATTTTTTGGTTGGGAATCTTATGAATGAGTGTTGGGCTTTATCAAAAATTTTTCTCATCTATTGAAATGATCATGTGATTCTTCTCCTTAGATCTATTGATATGGTGTATTATATTTATTGATTTGTAGATATTGAACCATCCCTGCATTCCTGGGATGAATCTCACTTGATTGTGGTGTATAATCTTGAGAATTTGATGCACTCTGCAGGTATGTTATCGAGGATTTTTGCATCAATATTCACTAGGTAGATTGGCCTGTAGTTCTCTTTTTTGGTTGGGTCTCTCTCTGGTTTGGTTTTAGGGTAATTCTCGCTTCCAGGAATGAGTTAGGGAGGATTACTTCCCTTTCAATTTCACTGAAGAATTCGAGGAGTGTTGGAATTAAGTCTTCCTTGAATTTCTTATAGAATTTCTCAGTGAATCCATCAGGACATGGGTTTTTCTTTGTTGGCAAGGTTTTAATTATGTCTTCAATTTCATTAATTGAAATTGGGTTATTCAGCAGTTTTACATCTTCTTGATCCAGCTTTGGTAATTCATGTTTCTTGGAATCTGCCCATTTTTTTCTGTATTATCTAACCTATGAGAATAAGTGTTTTCAAAATAGGTATTGATGATCTGTATTTCCATAGGATCTATAATGATTTTGTCGTTAATTTTTTTCTTTCCTTTTTTTTATAAGATTGGCTAGAGGTTTGTCAATTTTATTTATTCTTTCAAATAACAAATTCTTTGATGCACTAATTCTTTGTATTGTTTTCTTAGTCCCTATAGCATTGATTTTTTGCTCTGATCTTTATAATTTCCTTCATTCTTTTGGCTTTGGGCTTGATTTGCTCTTCCTTTTCTAGGAGTTTGAAGTGTAGCACTGGGATGTTTATTTGTGATGATTGTGTTTTACTTCTATAGGAATTCACCACAATAAATTTCCTTCTGAATACTGCTTTCATTTAATCCCACAGGTTCTGGTAAGTTGTATTTCTTCTTTGTTTGCTTGTAGATATTTTTTAACTTCTGCTTTAATTTCCTGTGTGACCCAGTGGTTGTTCAGGAGTGTATTATTTAATTTTCATGTGTTTCTGGAGTTCTTGCAGTTTCTTTTGTCATTAATTTCCAGTTTCATGGCACTATGATTAAATAACATGCATGAGATATGTTTGATGGTTTTGCATTTACTTAAGCATGTTCTATGGGAAAGTATATGCTCTATTTTATATAATGTCCCATGTGAAACTGAAAAATGTATATTCTGATATTGTTGGCTGGAATACTTTGTACAGATCTACTAAGTCCATTTGTTCACAAGATTGATTCAGTTCTGTTATTTCCTTGCAGATTTTCTACCTAGTTGATCTGTCTCTTCATGTCAATGGGGTTCTAAGATCTCCCATTATAATTCTGTTCTGATTTTTTTTTGATTTTTTGTTTTTATTAATATTTGTTTTAAATATCTGTATGCTCCAATATTTGGTGCATATATATTTAGGATTGCTATCTCTTCCTCTTGAAGTTTTCCCTAACTAGTACATAGTGACTTTCTTTATCTCTTCTAATCATTCTTGGTTTGAAGTTTATGTTGTCCTCAAACAATAGCTATCCCTGCCTCTTTTTTTGGAGGGGGGTGGTCTGTTGCAAGAAGTATTGTTTTCCATCCTTTGACTTTCAGTTTATGAATTTCCTTTTGGGTTAGATGGGTTTCTTGTATAGAGCATATGACTGGATTTTGTTTCTTGATCCATTCTGCAAATCTGTTTCTTTTAATTGGTGAATTGAGGTCATTTACATTAATGGTTATAGTTAATATATGTTGGCTCATTTTTGTCATGTAATCTTTTTGCTGTTGTTTCTTTATCTTTTCCTTTTGTTTAGTTGTATGTGTTGCTTAGTGTTTTTTCTCTGTTGGTATTCTTGGAATCCTAGTTATTTTTATGTCTATCTAGAATATTTTTCAGTATTCTTTGAAAGGTTTGTTTGGTGGTCATGAAATTCATTAGCTGTTCTTTGCTATGGAAGTATCTTATTTCTCCATCAATTTTGGAGGGAAGTTTTGTAGGATACATCAATCTGGGTTGGAAGTCATTATCTTTTAGGATTTGAAATACTTGGTCTTCTTGACTTCATTGTTTGTGTTGAGAAGTCTGCTGTGATTCTCATAGGTTTTGCTTTATAGATGATTTGTTTCTTTTCTCTAACAGCTTTTAATATTCTGTTCTTATGTTGAATTTCTGAGATTTTGATTATTATATGTCTGGGTGTAGATTTATTTTGGTTATGGCTAATTGGAGTACTATATGCTTCAATTATCTGTATGTAGGTTTCCTTTCCCATGTTTGGGAAATTTTCTGCTTTGAATTCTGTAAATACTATTTTTATATCACTTGCATTGTCATCTTTTTTGTTTACACTTATAAACCTTATACTGTTTTTCTTTGCATCATCTTGCAACTGTTCAATTGTTATTTCTTGATTCCTTGTTACTTTTAAAAGAGCTTTCCTTTCTTGTTTAGTAGCTGCAATCTTGTCATCAAGGTCTGAAAATCTACCTTCACATTCATTCAGGTGATTTTGCTAGCTTTTGATGGCATTTTTCATTTCCTGGATATCTCTTTTAATCTGTTTCATGCATTCTATTTATTTCTTATATTGTTCATTCAAAGTTTCCATCTCTCTGCAGTGCTCCTCAGTTTTTTTTTTACTATGTCTTCTTTAGATGTTTTCAGCATTTCTTTTATTATATTTATCATTTCTTCTTTTATCTGGGAGATTATTTCTGATCTGAGTTCCTTTACCGCTTCATGGAGTTATTTTTTTACTTCAGTTGCTATCATTTCAGGTGTTTTGCTTATACTTTCCTCTGTGTCTGTGTCTCCTAGGCTTGTTTGGGATGGGCTGGAGGTTTGAGATTGTATTTTGCTCTTTCATTTTGTCATTTTCTTGTATTCCCCTGGGGAAGACAAATTCAAGTTCTCAGTTATTTCCTGGTTGAGAATGTATGCCCATACTTCAGGGAGTCCTCCCAGTTGAATGAGGGTCATTAAACAGGCCTTAGCAGATCCCTAGAGGCACTCAAAGGATCCTCAAATGGGGGGAGTACACTAGGTGGACCTTCAGCACACCCTATGTGGTGCTCCAAAGCTCCCTGGCTCATTGAGGTTGCTGGCTGGTATTCTACCAGGTTCTGTGGCATACCAATGCTGAACAATTAGATGGAGTATGTTGCGTAGCCCTTAAAATCATACCACATGGTGAACCAAAGCTCCTCAACTGCTTAACACCACTGAGCAGGTTCTGAGGTGCTGAGGTTGTATGGCTAAGTGGAGTTCACTGTGCAGGCCTTCCACTTGTGCCTCTCAGCCAGGAGTTTCCCCTGCCACTCAGAGTCACTGGATAGCATCCAAGCATGACCCAGAGCTTCTCATTTATTCTCTCCAGCTGTTTGAGGATTCTGGTAGGGGTCCTACCAGGTTCTCAGTGAGGTTCTGGGATTGCACGGTTAGGTGGAGTTCTCTATACAGGCCTTCCACTCATGCCTCTCAGTGCAAGAGGTTCCCCTTCTACTCAAGGTTGCTTTATTTCACCTTTTAATCATGTATTCTAAAAGAGATTTTGGAATTCATGCAGAAACAATTTAAAGAACATTGTTTTGTCATAATTACACTGGTTTTTAAATGAGATTTAATTTAATACATAAACAGAAAAAAATCAAATATTTACTATTTTATATGCTTTTCCATCTTCCCTTTCCTTATTGTATAAAAAAAGGAAGAAAATGACCATCTGCATGATACGATGGACTATAACTTAAAAATTGAAATTCAAAAATCCCAGCAACACAGAGTTTTCTGCAGGATTTCAAGCTCAGGTTTGCACTTGGAGGGAGAATAGAGATTAACATGAACTTCACTTGTCTCTTGAACTTTAGAATCTTTAGAAGAAAACGTCTGGATTCACTTGAGATTTTCTTTTTGTAAGTCAGTAGATATTAGATCTGAAGGGACTTTTAAAAGTATCTTTGAATTTCTCCTTTACAAGAAACAACTGAAGGAATAAGTGAACTGTTAAGGGGCAAGGTCACCTGAAATATTAGCAGCCTCCTGCTGATTCTGATAGATTGATGCCACCTTATGGAATGCAAGGCTCATTACATCACATGTTGCAACTGCCACTAAAACCTACATTATAGGGAGAATAAGTAGAATTTTAGAATTTAAATTTAATTAACAAAAAAACCACATTTCATTGTGTAAATAAAAATCTGGAGATTAAATATGAAATTCTATTGTATCACTGGCTATGGTGTTGTTTTTTATATTGTATGTTATTGAAATATGCAAGATGCATTTCCCTTTGGCAATAAAAACAGCTTTCTTTTTAGCAAATTGCAGGGGTATTTCAGATTTTCAAAAAATATTATTTAATTCCTATATTACTCTGTTTTTTACTGTTTCTATTTTATCATTTATTATACCTTTTATTTATTTATCCTAAATTATATGTAGCCCAATAAATTTTTCAAATGTGGCTAGAAGTAAAGATAGTGTTTTCATTTTAAAATTGTTTATCTACTTAGCTACTTCTAATTTTTGATGTGTTTTCATGGTATGCCATCCCCACATTTTACCTATCCACACTCTTAGTTATAGAAACTCATGAGAGTGTCTAAGTGGAGATCACATAAATGATACAGGAATATACATATATATATTCTTACATGAGTTACCACATGGACAACACAAGCTATGAGGAAAGGAATGTATGCACAAGGTCTTGTTATGAGACTTTTGACTCAACCATGAGCACATCTAGAAATTTTAGATATGGAATTAAGCCATTTAGAGAAATGAAATTATAAAACCTAATAGTTTGTTGTTGTTGTTTTTGTTTCATTTTGTTTTAAGAAAATAAGTATAAAGATTTTAAATGTTATTTTTAAAAATTTGCACTTATTATAGTAAAATGATCTTTTGAAAGATTTCCACCTGTTTTAACAAAGCTATGATGTAGAGGATGAGGAGTAAGGCAAAAGCTACCAAGTCAAAAGTCATGAATACCAATAAACTAACAAACCAAACTTCTGTGGTTGACTGGTGGGTTTGTTTGTTGGTTGGATTGGTTTATCTTTCAGGTATAGTCTTACTAGGATACTCTTGAACTCACCAAGTATCCCAGAATTGTCTTGAGCTCATATTGGTCTTCCTGTCTCAGCTTCCCAAGTACTGGATTATAGGCATATGCCACAACACCTGGATACTTCTGTGATTTAACTTTAGAAAGTAGAAGTTATCTCCTAAAAATTACTAATGCTATTTTGTATTTTTTTGTCTACAATTTGTCTGGTTAAAAGGAAATCAAGTTTTTAGTTAAAGATAAAGTCTGGTTAAAAGTCATTTTTAAATTCATCCCTAAATTAATAAAAATATCCTATCAAAAATAAAATAGAATAAAATAAAATTGTAGTACTTGTCTTAATACAAAGACTAAACAGAAAGATTCAGACAATGGATAACTGCTTATTAAACGTATCTTTGAGCAACATAAACCTGATGATTGGCGACTTCTGTTGATCATGTTAAGATATGATATTAATGTGCCAAATAGGTTAGTGTGCCAACTTTCTTGGCCTTGGGGTCCACCTAGGGGATTTGTGAAAAACACTTCTGAGTGGGTCTAGGAAGATTATGGAGTAACCTTGGAGTCTATTTCTAGTTCGCCCTTCCTCTCTGACATTGTTCCCCTGTTCTCTTTTCTAGTCAAATGAACTGAGGAACTTTGTTCTACTACATGTTTTGTCATGATGTTTCTGCCTTGGAGCCAACTAAACATGGACTCAATTGTCCTTAAAAAGTGAGCTAAATTAAAGCTCTTCTCCTTAAGTGTATGGTGTTGGTGATTAGGTCCAGCAATTAGAAAGCTCACAAATAAGAAAACTGGTACCAAAGGTGTGAGATTATTTCTGTGAATGCACCTGCCCATATGATTTAAACTCCTTTGGAACTAGCTTGAGGGAGGAATTTAGAAAGTTTGGGAGATGCTGGGTAAAGAGACCTGGAATACTATAAGAGGAACCTGATGGTTGGGTCTAGTCAGAGCTCAGAAAATCAGAGTTGTGGTAGGAATTCAGTTAGTAAGGGCCAGGAGATCTTATTGGACATAAAGACTGAATTTTCAGCTGGACTAGAGACTATTTATGTTACATTCAGGCAGAAAATCTTTCTTACCTTTGACCATACCCTGAGATTTAGCAGGAAATCTAGATTAAACACAGTAGACTAAGTAATTTGGAGAGGAAATTTCAAAACCAATCATTCTTCTTGTAGCACCAGTCCTTTAGGTGAGATTTACAGAGAGAACTTGGGGGCAAAAAAGCAGAGCAGAAAAAACTGAAAAACAAATTTTTGCCTAAAAGGTACCATGTGTAAAGCTGAGATCAAAAGAAGGCTTGTTGCTAAGAAGAATTAGCACCATTGAAAAGAAAACAAAGAATCTGTACAAAAACAAAAAGAATGATACTTTTACAGCATCTCAGAAATCAACAAGAACTCACCCACTGTAGGCTCAAGGGTACAAAATCGTAAAAACTTCATTTGAAGAAAAAAACAAAAACCTCTGTTCCTCCTACTAGAGAAGCTTCCCTAGGGAATTTATTCCTTGAACTCATATCACTCTGCTCAATCACCCAGACACTCAGAGACTGAAGTAGCTATGGTCCAAAGGGACCTGGTTACTACTACTTGTACTGAGAACTGACCTGGGAATCATTGAAGTGATAATTTTTTAACCAAAATTCAGAGCATAAGAGTTCTGCCCAGATTTCAAAGAAAGGCCTGTTGGGGAGACCAGACAAGAGGTCGCAGAGAGGCTGATGTAGGAAGCTGTTGGAATAAAGCCAAAGATGGAAAGGAAGTCAGAGATGCCTAAAAAGTGCAACATCTGCTGAGGAAAGATTCAGCCTGTAAGCGATGGAAGCTGAAGAGAAAAATCCATGAATGATGCAACCAGCAAGGTCATCAATGCCCTCTGCAACTCAGCTCAGTTATGTACCTCAGATGCTGGATATGGAACACAGGGCATAGTGTTTGACCTGTTAGGTTCCAGCTTTCCTTTGTTTCATTTCTGTTTTATAATTCTATTTTCCCTTTTTGGTATGTTTGCCCTGTGCTTCTGTACTTTTGAATTATTTTTTTTTTAGCTATACATGGCTTCACAGCTAAGAGTCTGCATTGTACCTCAAAAGATATTTTCACTTGGACTTTTGAAAAATTCTGCAACTTTTGAGACTTTGGGAAAGGGATTGTTGCCTTTGAGGTTGCACAAAGGATAGTTGTGCTGTGCTAGGTAGAATTACAAACTTGTTATTCTCTTTATTTGGAGACTTAGTGTGATTTAAGGAGATGTGTTTTTATCAAGTTGAAAAGGAGTGGGATGTGGCAGTTAGATTGGAGTGTCAATGTGATCCAATTTTGAAGCTGCCCAGAAAATTGATGGTGCACATTTCTGGGTGTTTCTGGGGGTGGAAGTGTGAGGGGGTCATGGAGGTATAGTTTTTTTTTCATATTTTTTTTATTTAAAGAGAAAAAAACAGGAAAAAGGTAGAAATATTACAGTTTCAAGAAAAGAAGATAAATAGTAAGAAATCACTAGTTGATACATTACATATTGTTCTTTTAGAAATAGTTATTCAAGTTACAGAATTAAAGCACACAAAGTGGACACTAAAGCAGTGAGAGTGCAAACAGATCTGTTTAAGAATGGAGGTATAGTTTTGAGAACTATCTTATATTTTTCTTTTCCACTCTGACACTCTTCTGATCTACTTACTGGCTACCATGTACTGAAGAGTTATTCATCATATCCTTCTACTATAATGTTTCTGCCTTAGAGCCAGCTGAACTGGACTGAATCTCCTTGTATACAATCCAAATTAAAGCTATCCTCCTTTAACACATGAATACTGGTATTGTATTCAGCAATAGGAAACCAAATAACTACAAAGAGCTGGGAAAGTATCTGTAAGTTTGATTAAAAAGGAAATGAATGCATTCCTAAAAGATGAAGTAATCAAGATATACTGTGTCCCCGTGTGTGAAGACAAAAGGTTAAACTTAACTCCAAAACAGCCTATGATCCAAGCCAAGCCTCAGAACACTGATAGAGGTACTGACTAAGAGATACTTTCAACATATATTCAAAGAAAATTTTAATTATAATATGTAATGGAATAATAAGAAAAGTTTGGCCATCTCAGATTAATTACAGATTATTTCACAATTATAAACTAAGGAATTTTTTATTGACATTACCTATGCTTAATCACTTTCAGACATCACATTAGAATCTTCTGGGCCTCTTCACATGACGATTTTATGACCATGCAGCCCCCCCATCATGTGACTCCAATTGTATCCCATTTGGATGTCGTCAGTTGGTGGAATCTTCTTCCTAGGTTACTAGCTCCAGAGGTAAAATATGTATGTACTTGATAAAATTTATTGTCATCACTTCTTGATCATATTTCTGTGAATGATTTTTCCAGCCATGCTCTGCTAGAGCATTTTTCATAAGGGAGGAACCACCACTGTCTGTCATGTCATGTTCAAAGTTGCATTTTCCAGGAAGAATTTCCTTGTTACTACATGTACCCTCAGGTTGTTGTTCTGCTTTTATCCTCAGGAACTTCAAAGCAGATGCAGCAGAGACTAAAAGTCTTATCTTCAATGACAGCTGAATCTTCAATATATTTCTGAACATCAAGTATTCTTCCCCTTCTTGTGAGGTTACAGTTTAGATTGCCATTTTCTTCTTGTCTAATATCACCAGGGTGTGAAGTTCATGAATGCAATCTTTTTCAATTTCTCCTATGACATCGTTCTGCTTAACATTTTCCATGGTATTTTACTTGTTCTCATGTTTATCTCTACAGTCTAGGAAAAGTTTGTTTCTTAACTTCAACATTTCTTGCTATCTGATCATTATCATTAATTTTATGCTTTCATTTTTTCTCCAAATGAATGCTAATCAGTTAACTATGATTGTTATGCTAGTCTTTTAAACTGTCTAGTTGTCTTATTTCTATTTTTTTATTTTGTTTTCTATGACAGCATCATATTGATGGACTAGACAATGTCTCAGCTTTATCCACTTACAAGGTGAAGAGATCTTTCGCAGCAGACACTCAGACGAAATTTTCATCACAAAGATAAAAATTGTGGTTGTGTAATATGATCACAAACTTAATCAGACATAAGCACAAAATTATACAATACTAAAGATGTTTGCTTTTGCTTGCAGAATCTTTGAAAAATTTTGAAGTCAGTCTGTGCAATATACCTTGAATTATTAAGTGGTTTTGGAGTGATTGTGTAAACAAGTCTCAATAGTAATAAAGTCTACAATGTTCAGTTGTTTTCCAACTTACAATATATGTTGCAGCTCCTAATAAAGGCACTAAAACAATTTCCTTTACAAAAGTTATTTTTAAATAAAAAATGAATGATATTATATTTTCCTTGCTGCAATGTAATGACACTGTCCCTCTCTGATGGTGCATCTTCTATCAGGGAACTTTGGGTGGTACACAAGAATGCTATTTGCAGGGAAAATAAAAGTGGACCAAGGGAACGACATTAGATTATTTATTACAAAATGTGTGATGGTTCAAATAGATGGATGGCAAACATTTCTGTAAAGATTCAGATAGGAAATATTTTTGGCTCACAGGGATGTATAGTCTCTGTTATATTACTTATCTCTGTCATAAAAGTGCCCAGGGAAAAATTGCAAATAGATGACCAAAACTGTGTTCCAATAAATATCATCAAAACAGACAGCAAACTTCATTTGATAGATGGGCCACAATTTGTAAAGACCTACATTGGATTAAACATAATGTTTCTTGAAATTACATAATATAACAGGACTAGAGTGATGGGTTCCAGATCTATCTGACATCTCTAGTTGTCTAGGGAAAATATTTTTTTAATCTAGCAAAATTTATCATCTGTAAAATGAGGAGTTTAAATTAATATCCAATGATTACTTTCTGTTCTAAAATTCTGAGTTTATTTTGTTCATTAATATTTTCTTCTTGGATATAAAATACTGCATGTTTTTGAAGAAAACAATTGTTCACAAAATGTTTTAATTATTTTACTTCTTTTAAAGGTTCTCTCTGGTGGAGAGAAATGAAAGAAGCTTTTATTTCAAATACTTGCATTTATTCTTCAGTATGGAAAGTTGAACTACATCCATAGACATTTTTTTTTTTTAAGAAAGAGTCTTACAAGTAATATTAAATTGTCTAACCTGTGCTGGGACTTGACAGTCTCCTGCCTTTGTCTCTTAGAATGCTGAGGTTACAGCTATGTGCTAGCACACCTAGCTTCTTTCCTTTTATTATGTATTAATCATGAAAATTCATCATGATTCTGTCCCTGAAAAAATTCCACACAGGAAAGATGGAGTTAAAACATTTTTTTTTCCTGACTGGAATCTGTCTACTTACAGGAAAGAACACTTCTGTTTTCTTACACACAGACTTTCACTTTATTTTAACCATCATTCTTGGCCAAAATTCTCATTTTTAGGTTGTATTCCCTGCAGTGTCTCATTTTGAGATTCCTAATGATGACCCCCTTTTGGGGGTGTTTATGAAATCAGTATATAACTGTAGTATAATTGTCTCCTTATAAGCCTTAGTTTTTCTATATAAGTGGTCACTTTGTGGCATGTCTGTACAAATGGAGAAACAAAATTCTTTAAAAACTTTCCAGAGTCTAACCTGACCATTTCCTGACCTCTCCTCCACAGAGCCAGTCCAAGAGAGCCATTCACATTTCAGCCTGCCTCTCAGAAACATCTGGACTTTAAGTGGATGTAACTCCATATGCATCTTGAATTTCACAACAAAATGATTGCACATCTACTAATCCTGTGCTCACACACTACCAGTTATACACAGTGTGAGACAAAGATCTCACTAATTCAAAACTATTTCAAATGTATTTGATGATTTGTCAGGCTCCTAACTATACAATGGGAGTCCAACAAAATCATTGAAAATATTCACCAGAACTATATTTCTGTACTACTAGAATTAGTTATATGCATTTGGTGGCATTTCTTCTTGTCTTCATTGAGGAGCTTATATGGAAGTTGTTAGTGAGAGAAAGGTAATAAATAACTCATCCATCAGAGAAACAGAAGGGCAATTCAGATAGATGGAGAAAATTAGGAAAAGATGAGAAGAAATAAATGAGAATTTGGAGAGAACCAGTACATTCAGCTTGTCAAGATATTGAAGGATATGTCCCTAGATCAAGATGAAAATATAGGTTTAAAACAAATAACAAATCTTTGAAGATCATAATAATGTAATTGGATTTTTACTTCTAAGAAGGAGTGACATATATTTTTTGAGAGAAAGGGCTACATAATCAGATTTAGAGAGTCAGCTTGTATGAAATTGCTGAAAATGTTTTGGATGAGGAAAAACCGGGAAGGAAAGAGGCTGGTTAGGAAGGTAATGAATTATGTCTAACAAAGAAGAAGTGTAAAATTTAAGCTGGGGTGATGACAAGAGAGACAGAGAAGAGAATTTTTTCAAACTAAAGTTGTTAAGAGTAGTACTCAGATTCTGATGTTTCCACTCTTTCTATATTCCACTACTAAAAAACCCTATTGAGGGCCATTCTATATAATTTTGTAAAAAATCATTTTATAATTGTTTGCAATTAGGGCTTGCCAGAAGTCTTATATCTTACTATGTAAATGTTGTGGTATGCAGAAACATAGCTTCATGTGCCTCTGGTCATAATTGAGGTCCCAATGGTCCTGTGATGTTGTGACACCCTAGGGCATGATTACATTACCTGAAGACATTCTGGTTTATTGAGAAATGTGTAGTAATAAGAAAAGCGTTTCACCTGGGGGAAAGGATAAACTTCTTATTAACCTGCCATCACCCCTGCCCCATCCTCATGAACATAAAACATAAGATCTTCATTAGTTTAAGATCACCACCACCCTCCAAGTCCTTTGAAGTGATCTTCATCATCATAAAATCTTTCTCAGCATAAAAATGACACCCTTGAATCACTGGATAATCCTCTCACTATTTTCCTCAATGTAAATGTGATCAATAAATGCTGAGCTCTGGTTGCCTGCTGGTCTTTTCTTTCCTGTGAACACTGACCATCCCAGATACCTGTCTTGCTCTTTCTTTTTGCTGTGCTCAGTAACATCGTGCAAGAATTTGGGTCCCCAATAATACCATGCTCTGTAATTTTTTTCCTTTTTATTATTTAAACTGATGGCTAACAAGAAGAGGATTAACCTCCATATAATAATGATTGAGCCTAGTTTTTATTGTTACCTTTTCTAATTTAATCATTTACTCCTTCCTTTAATCTGAATCATTGTTTACCTCACTTTAGGATGTTCCCCACCCAGTTGATCTTGCTATTTCCCATTTTATAGATGACATGCTCCTGTGTCACAGATTGTTCTAGGTTGGTTTTGATGTGTCTTCCAAAAGGTTTATCTTGTTAAAGGCTTAGTCACTGAAGGCTCTTGCAGAGATTGAATCATGAGAACTCAAAACATCATCAGTAGATTAAGCCATTCATGAGATTATAATTTGATGAATTTTTAAATTTAATTTAATTTTTTTAAAGATGGTAGAAATACAACAGAACAAGACAGAACAAAGCCAATTGAGACAGTACAGTGAATTTGGTACAGAACTTCACAGCAGGTTACAGGGATAACAGTAAAAGGTACCATAGTGTATCTCATTATCTTCATAATAGTTGTTTAGTCAATTAGGTATAGCAAAATCAAACCAAAGACAGAACATTATAAAATCAATCAAAAGAGAATATTGAATAGAGTAAAGCAATTAATCATAATGAAACAAAACTGAAAACAACACTTGCTTTCAATGAAAAGGTAGAGGAGACCCCCCCATATTTGCTATATTACATACAGTCATCCTGCCAAGAAATGCTCAGACCTCTGTCCCCAGTTGCTAACTGGGTGGGGGGGGTTATGGGATGTTTGATGAACCCTAAGCCTAACCCTAAGGCTCACAGGAGACACTACTGGGTCTCCTCCTGGCACACGAAGGAGGAAGGCACTTACCAAGAGGGCGAGCAAGTTGCTTCTTTGTGCAGCCCCCTGGGTTCCACCATGGCTCTGGCTGGATCATGGGGCCACTCTCTGGTTCTCCTCTTGGCTCCTGCCAGAGGCAGGCACTTACCAAGAGGACGGGAAAGTTGCTTCTTTGTGCGACCTCCTGGGTTCCACCATGGCCATGGCTCTCTGGTTCTCCTCTTGGCTCCCCAATTTGATGAATTTTTTGTGAGATAAGGGAAATAAGAAGTTGGGCCTATTTGTAGGGAGCGGGTCATGGGGGTGTTACTGTAGGAATTATGTCTGGGCCTCAGTCACTTTGTCTTGGTCTGTATCCCCTATCTGCTCTATGCTGTTATGAGGTAAGCAGGTTTGTGTTGCCTGACCTTTCCATCATGATGTTTTGCTTCACTCTACATCCACAGAAATGCAACTATTGAACTGTAGTTTAAACCTTTGAACAAAGCACCACAGTAAGTCTTTCCTTCTCAAAGCCGCCCTCATCAAGCACTTTGTCACAGGAACGTAAAACTGCGACTAGCACATAAATTCTCATGGTACAAGACTTTTTACTCACTTTGGGAATGTTATTTGCAACTGTTTCTGACATTTTGAAGAATAGTTTTAGTAGAAAATGATTGTCTAATCCATAAATCATGAGAAAGGAAATATGATAAGTTAAGGCAAATAAGACAGACTTTCATTATGACTTTAAAAACAATGATTTGTAGCAAAGAATCAAAGGTCTAATTTTGAATTTTTACATAAAGAAAATATATTTGTTCTGATATGTTTTGTTCTTGTTGCTTTTTTTGTTTTGTTTTTAATCTTTCAGTGCAGAAGGAAAAATTAGAGTAGAGAGAAAATAATAATCAATATGTAGGGTTACATATTTCAGTGTCTATGAGAATATGTCTTTTTAAATTAGTACCAATAGATATTAAACTGAATTACTAAGAAGTATCTAATAAATTAGCAAATATCAATAAGGATGAAAGTCTTTAAATGTGGTTTATTTGAAACATTTATGTTCTAATGTAAGAAAACATTATGGTTTCCAATAAAGTGGTTGGCATTTAGGAGATGCTCAGTATGGATTTGATGAATGAACTGAATCAATAAAGAAATGATTTACTTTATAAAAGTCAACCTTCTATATCATCCAGCCACCATAGGTCACATTTCAAGAAACATCATTGTACTTTCATTCTGATTTTAATCAACTAGAGATATTTTAATTTCCTCATGAATTTTTCTTAAAGTGTCAGTGAATGTAGCATAATTATTTCTAAAACTATTACTTTTTATGTTTGGAATGCTTCAGTGGAATTACTCATGGAATAATGACCATCAATAATTTATGATACACATCCTCTATTATTTACTATGAGCTATTGATATTTTTGTAACAAAAAAATCAACATTTTAGCATGTCTTTAGTACTAGTTGGTGTATCACATGCCAGAAATGTGAAGAGAAATAGGAATAATAATAATTCCAAATAACTCAGAGATTAATAATGGTCATTTTAAAAAGTCCATCAGTAGTTATAATATAATACACTAACTTTAAATTTGATATAAACACATCATATTAAGATCACATAAATTTAATAAAATTTTCTTCAGCAAATCCATCTAATGATATTTGATTATGTGTGAGGTTTATTTTCATTTCACCAGAAAAACTAAGAGACTAAGGGCTCTTTGCTTACTAGAGAAGCAGACGTGAACAAATACAATTATACTCTGGGAAATGTAAAATTAAAATAAACAAGAGTAGCACATAGGAGGAGATCAGGACCTTGATGTCACTTTCAGTTCTCCAAGAAACAGAGGCTAAGACAAATTTGAGGTACAAGTAGTTTATTTGGAGAATCATCTATTAAATATAAATGAAATAAGAGTGGGTATGGGAGACTTCAGATTACCATGCAAACTTGCCTTTGGAAAATGATAAAGGAAAGTAACGATTTGGAAAAAAGGGGGGAGGGACCACAGATTGTAGCAAATTTCTAAGGCAGTCTTGGCCATTTGATGAAAAATCTCAAAGCAAAAGTTTATCAGAGAAGTATCTCCCAGACAAGAGATAATCTCTCACTTGGCACTAACGCAATGCAATAAGTTTTCTGTAGCTGGTAGCAGCACAAGAAAGTGTTACTTTAGTGTTATGGATAAAGGGACAAAGAATAAGAGTTGAGTTTTTCCTCCATTTGCAGCTCTTGAGAAATCTGAATGGCATCTCTGTAGAGAGAATTCTTTCTTCAGAAAGATATTCCTTCCTCCATAGTTCTCACTGGTCTGCCTTCTGGGTAGAAAGCATAGAAGACAGATATTAAGGAGATAAACTAAAGGCTCTGTAACTACAATTATTCTTAGCAAAGCAATACTTACCTACACTCTGTGCTATCCCTACAGCTTGTCCTGATAGTTTTTTTGGTGGTGTAAAACAGTATTTCACTCCTAAGGGCTCTTGAGTGTTTAAAATCTTACTTTTCTTAGTCCATGTTGCTAAATGTGCCTTTTATTAAGTAAGACAGTGCCTAGAAATGTCCAAGTGGATTGCCCGGCTGCTGTATGTCTTCTTTCCTGCACTCATTGAATGAACCTTATACTAACCTCATGCTGGCTTCATTTTGCTGGACACAAAAAGCTCTAATTTATAATTCAATGATTTCTTATCATTCCTCATTTTACCATGTGCTTGCTTTGGGAATCAAGATTTTACACCTACAGAATCCT
This sequence comes from Hydrochoerus hydrochaeris, assembly GCA_004027455.1. Taxonomy (NCBI): domain Eukaryota; kingdom Metazoa; phylum Chordata; class Mammalia; order Rodentia; family Hydrochaeridae; genus Hydrochoerus; species Hydrochoerus hydrochaeris. Next base: position 164,337 of record PVLA01001331.1, read on the forward strand.
CAGTTTGGGTGGAGGTGAGCATAGGGAACAAGTGATAAAATCTTCAATATTCTGACTATTTCTCACTTACACTCCTCAGTTAGTATATCCCACAGTCAAATGGTTATGGAGGTATATGTGAGATTTCCAGCTGGTCCATAGATAATCACATCAGTTATTACAAAATAAGAATGTAAACACAATCTTAATCAAAACTAGAAATAGATATTGTTGTCTATTCTATGTGAGATTGAACTGCTTTTAATCTTCTACTGGTTGGAATACAATTTTTGTCAAATCATGAATGAATACTTAATATTTGATTCTATAACACTGGTAAACCAACCATATATGACATAGCAGCTTCAATAGAACTAATGCTCTGTTGAATTTGTGGTTCTATACATTCATTCTCAAGGATTTATATCTGCAAGGACCAGACTGAAGAGTTAAGGAGATGTACCTCAGGCATTACAAGATTTATGCCTTGAATATTTACCACTTATAATTCAGAATTTGATATTGTTTTTTTTTTTTTGATATTTAACAAATATGGAGAACACATGGATGACTCTTCTTCAACAAGGAACAGTTATATCCACTTTGGCTAAACCTGGCCCTATCTCCAATTACTGATACGTGCAGAACTGGTTAGGATATTAACTTCTCCCTTCAATTGGCTTAAGCAATGTAAATAGGGACAGCTGAAGTGCTGATGTATAATCTTTGAAACTAGGTGACAGTCACCTGCTCCCTTTCCATTAAATGCTACCTCAGTTGTGTCATTCAGATTGGTCTTCCTGCCTATTCTTCTCTCTGCATATTGCAGAGCTGTTCTCAGGTTTCCTACCTAGCCCAGTTCAGAGTACTCAGGTATTTCTCTCCATTGTCTTAGTCACTCATCCTAAATCTACTCCCTTCTTCATGAATTAATAAAATCCAAATTAGGCTCTGGATCAAGGCCTTTGCTCCAATGATCCTTCATCTTAGCCAGACTAAAGACCTCTTGGCCCCTATAATTATAAATATGTGTTAGTATCTTTATTTGGGTTGCACTGGAAGTGGTAGATTGGGATTAGCTTGCTAGAATTCCAACAGCATTTCCATGCAATTACAATATAAATTTCCCAGGTCCTTCCCAGGAAACAAATTGATGTAAACAAACTGTTTTAAATTTTTAGAATACATTTATATTTATTGAAAAGCTGCAAGGATACTATGGGAATTTCCCTTAAAATTTATGCAAAATTTAACTAATCAATAACATTATATTTTTTTCACAATTCATACTCTACTATTGATAAATTATTATAGTTTAATCTGTGCTTTATTCACATTTCTTTAGTTTTAGCTTTGTATCCTTTTTCTATCCCAGCAAAAGACAACAGATTTAGTGATGATGTTTCCTTAGGTTTTTCTTGGTAATGACAGTCTGTCAAAATGTCCTCAGTTTTGATCATTTTTACAATGTTGAGGAGTATTAGGTATCTTTTGAGTATTTCTAAATTGAGATCTAGTTTATATTTTTCTCATGATTAGATTGATATTATGTATTATGAGTGATATAGAGAAAAACAATTCTTATTGTATCATATCAAGGATACATTATGGCAACATAATTTATTGCTGACAGTGTTAACCCTGACACCTGACTGAGTTATTACTTCCTGTTTTTCACTGTGAAGTTACTCAACATCCCTCTTCATAATGTATTCATTGGAGAAAATTAGTTTGTGCAACCCACATATGAGATGAATGGGAGAACCATTAAAGGTGGAAAATCTTCAAAATCTGGAATTTTCCATGTATATTTGTTCCTTCTTTGCTCTTTATTTGTACATTGAATAACTTCTTACATAAATGAACTTTATTTTATACTTTGATGGTAATTCACAACATCACAAGTCACTCAAGAGATGCAAGTTAAAACAACAATGAGATTCCATCTCATTCCAGAAAGAATAATACATACCAAGAAATCAACCAATAATAAATGCTAGTGGGGCTGTGGAGAAAAAAGGAACATGTCTTTAGTTTTGGGACTGTAGCCTGGCACAACTCCTGTGGAAATCAGTATGGAGATTCCTCAAAGAACTAAAACTAAAGATCCCATTTGACCCAGCCATTTCTTTTTGGTGTTTTCCTCAGAGAATTAAAAACATTATGCCATAGTGATAGGTGCATACACATTTTTACAGCAGCACAATTTGTAATAGCTAAATCTTGGAAGCAGCCTAAATGTCCCTCAGCAGATGAATGGGTATAAAAGATGTGGAGTTATACAATGGAGTACTACTCCACCATAAAGAAAAATAAACTTGAGATACTTCTAGATAGATGGATTCTGTTGTAACCTAATGCACACGCTGCCATTTTGTTCTGTATGCGCCATAGCATTTGTTCTAAATTGAACTTTGTATTTCCTGTATGTCTCCTGCACAACCCCCAGTACTTTGTTTCTCCTTGATTCCCCAACATAGACCACCCAGACCTGTATCCCCGGAACAAGCCTAAGCACAAGCACTGCACTCTGACCCTAGGCAAACAACAGGATGTCCTGGCACTCCAAGAATGTGCAGATGTGCTGATGAGCAAAACTTCCTGTAAAAAAATAAGCCTGTCTCTTGGGACAACTTGGCCTTTGCTCCACCACACCTTTGTGGTTTTTCCCTTTATAAACCACTCCAAATCTTAGCCTAGTTACACAGCAGTGTAAATTCCACCTACACTCTGTGTCACTGGGTACCAGCCTAAATAAAGAGCTCCTTTTTTCCTTCAAGACATCTTGGTCTTTTATCTTTTTTTCATAACTTTTGATCTTTGATTTTTGGGGTACAACATTTGGGGGCTCATCCAGGATTACCCCAAAGACCCCTCCTCAAGTTTCTTTTTTATCTGGGTTGGTGCTCTGTAAGTATCCTCTATTTATGTTTTTTCTTTGTTTCAATTTTGGCATGCATTTGAACTGCAGACAAGCCAAGAGCTCCTTCTGCACTGGAGCTGGATGCCCTCTGGGGGCATATTGCCCATTGTGAGTGTGGGGTATTTACCTGTTTGCAATTTGTGAACTAAGATTTGGCCTTATTTGCTTGACACTGTTCCAGGTCTTATGCTGCCTATTGGATTCAAGAGATTTAACTGTTATTTCCCTTTAGGTCACTCGAGAGTGGACAGAAGAGGGTGTATATGTGTTGTTGGTGTCTTTTGTGTCTTTTGTGGCACCTTATTGTGTGTGTCTAACCAACTATTTCTTACTAGTCACCATGGGACAAGGATTTTCAACAGTGTCTCTAACTCCTCTGAGTCTAGTTCTTAATCATTTCAAGGAATTTAAGCAGAGAGCCCAAGGATATGGAGAACGTGTCCACCCTGGAAGGCTCCAAGTACTTTGCTCTTTAGAGTGGCCTCGTGGAGCCCTGGAATGGCCAGATGTTGGTAGCTTTGATATGGCTGCCACGGAGGCTGTCCAAAGATATGTCTTCAGCCCTCCAACCCATCCTGACCAAATTGTCTATATACAAATTTGGATTGATCTCATTTTTTATTCTCCCCCTTGGTTAAAAAGGTTCCTTAAGGTTTCTAGGCAGCAGCCTGGTAATCCTCCGATGCTGGCACCATTGAAGGTGAAACCAAAACCAGAGCCAGCCACTCTGCCAGTTCTGCCAGCAGGAGAAGAAGAGGAGCTGCTACCACCCCCTTATCGTCCATTGGCTCCTCCTGCTTCACACATGCCAGAGGAAGAACCCCCCCATTGTCCACTGAGTCCTATCCAGACCAGGAGTCGACCATATCCAGAATCACCAGACTCTTCATCCACTACCCCTGCCCTATTGCCTTTGTGGGAATTGCCTAACCCCATGGATCCTGAAACCCCTATTTTTACCTATGTTCCTTTCTCTACTTCTGACTTGTATAACTGGAAGGGACAAAACCTGCCTTTCTCTAAGGATCCCCAAGGTATCATCTCCCTTCTCAAATCTATTTTCCTCACCCATTGTCCTACCTGGGATGATTGTCAGCAGATATTAAATGTACTGTTCACCACTGAGGAAAAGGAGTGCATTCACACATTGGGGTGAAAAGCAGTACTCAATCCAGATGGAAAACCATCCTTGCACCCAGATCGCCTAAATCGGAGTTTTCCTTTGTCCCCCCCAACTGGAATCCCAACGCCGCAGAAGGTAAGGAGGCTCTCACACAGTATCACCAGTTGTTCCTTAAAGCCTTCAGTTTCTGCCAGAAAACCCACAAATTTGTCCAAAGTGTCAGAGATAAGGCAAATGGCTAATGAGTCCCCTTTGGGTTACGGGAACTGTTACTAGAGGCCTATCATCTTTATACACCCATAAATCTGGTTACACCAGAAAATGCAAGGGCCATTAATATTGCCTTTGCTACCCGGTTGGCCCCAGATATTAAGAGAAAATTACAAAAGCTTGAGGGATTTGAAGGTATGCACCTTACTCAGCTAATAGAAATAGCTCACAGGGTGTTTTAGGGAAGATCGACAAGAGGTTAATGATAAAGAACTAACCAAAGTGCTAGAAGTACTAAATGAAAAAGTCACCAAGCCAGATAACAAAGGCAAGGAATGCCTTCTACTGGATAAAAACCAATGTGCCTATTGCAAAGAGATGGGACACTGGTGCAGGAACTGCCCAAAGCTGGAGGCAAAAATGGGAAAAGAGGCAAAGACCTTTTTGTTCCAGGACTGAGATCAGGGATCCATTGCCCCCTTGAGCCCAGGCTAACATTGCATGTGGGGGGCCAACCTATTGACTTTCTGGTGGACTCCAGAGTGTCTCATTCTGTCTTACCTTGGCCGCTAGGGACTTTGACCAAAAAAAAAAAAATTAAAGGTATTAGGAGCCACTGGTTCTGCAAAAGTCTATCCTAAACTGCAAGCCCAGCTTGCTAGACCTGGACAAAAGACTATCTCCCATGAATTCCTTTGGGTACCAGAATGTCCTAACCACCTTCTAGGTTGAGACCTTCCACACAAATTAAAGGTCCAACTCAGTTTTGAAGCAGTTGCTCCAACCATGATGCTAGGCTCTAAAAAACCCAATGAAACCCCTACCACAAAGGTATGCAACCTCTTGTCCTGAAGGAGAAAGGCCTTTCTTGTTAGACAAACCTAAGGTGCTAGGCGATGAGGCACTCCTGCAGTGTTGGAGACAAGAGATCCCTAATGTTTGGGCAGAAGATAATCCCCCGGGCCTTGCAATAAATCAGGTTCCTTTGGTCACAGAACTCCTCCTGCAAGCCACATCAATTCAACTTATGCAATATCCAAAAAGTTTACAGGCTTGCCAGGGCACTGCTAAACATATATCAAGATTAAAGGAACACAGTATCTTAAAACCTTGTGTCTATCCCTGGAACACTCCGTTGTTGCCCATCCAGAAACCTGGAATCCAGGATTACTGGCCAGTCCAAGATCTACAAGAGGTAAATAAATGAGTTGTAACCCTCCACAACACTGTACCTAACCCCTATACATTGCTAAGCTTTTTGAGTCCAGAATGGACCTGGTATTTGGTGCTGGCCCTGAAGGATGCATTCTTCACTTTGCCTGTCGCTCCAGTAAGCAACCTATTTTCTGCCTTTGAATGGACAGATCCTGTGTCAGGGATGTCTGAATAATTAACTTGGACTTGTCTACCCCAGGGATTCAAAAATGCACCCACTTTGTTTGATGAAGCCCTGGCCAGAGATCTCATAAGCTATAGAGAAGAATACCCCAATGTAACTCTTTTGCAATATGCCGATGACATCCTGACAGCCACTGAGACCTTTGAGAGCAATGTAAGCACCACTGAGACCTTCTTATGGTCTTTAAGCAGACTGGGATACAAAGTTTCTGCTAAAAAGGCCCAGCTTTGCTGACAACATGTGACTTATCTGGGGTACCAAATTCATGAAGGGAAAAGGACTCTATCCTCCCAAAGAATACAGGCTATCCAACAGACACCCATCCTCAAGATGAAAAAGCAAGTGCAAGAGTTTCTGGGAGCTGTAGGATATTGCAGGCTCTGGATTATTAACTTTGCAGAGATAACACAACCTCTTTATGATTCATTAAGGGGGGTTGCACAAATCCCCTAGAATGGACTGATACCCAAAATCAGGCTTTTGATCAATTAAAACAAGCCCTAACTGAGGCACCTTCATTGGCTCTGCCTGATCTACAGAAGCCCTGTTCTCTCTATGTTGATGAAAAAAGAAACATTGCAAAGGGAGTAAAGCCTGGGACCTTGGCAGAGATCAGTGGCCTATCTCTCCAAGATATTTGATAATGTGGCTGCTGGATGGCCACCTTGCCTGCTAGTAGTCACCTCGGTAGCCTTATTGGTAAAAAAAAGCCCAAAAATTAACCTTTGGACAGAGACTCACGATTGTTTCCTCTCACTTGCTGGAAACCCTTATCAAGGCTCCTCCACACTGATTGCTATCCAACTCCAGAATTATGCATTACCAGGCCCTGCTTTTGGATCCTACTACTATTAGCTACAAGGCAACTGCAGCTTTAAACCCTGCCATGCTACTGCCCAATGATGACCTCTCTGCACCTCTTCATGACTGCACTTAGGTAACTGATCACCTCCAAAGCCTCCAACCAGACTTGACTGATGAGCCCCTGCCCGGGGCTCCTTCATACTTCTCTAACAGAGGTAGCTATATTCATCAAGGTAAGCAAGTCATGGGGGCAGCAGTAACCACCGAGTCTCAGGTCTTATGGGAACAAGCCTTAGAACCAGGAACATCTGCACAGAAGGCTAAGCTCATTTCCCTCACTGAGGCTCTTAAATTGGCAGAAGGAAAACAAATCAATATTTATTCTGATAGCAGATATCATTTGCAATAGCCCACATTCACAGAGCTATTTATCAGGAACAAGGCCTATTGACTTCAGGGGGACAAAAGATCACCTGATGGAACTTGGTTTGCTTGTACTTCAGGTATAACCCCATGTTCCATGCACCACATATTTACCCAGTGCCCCAAGCTGTGCATTCTAGTTCATATTTTACCCCAAGTCTACTGGTATTTGGGAGAAAGTAGAAGAAGTCACATTCTCCCTAGGATAAGCTTAGAAGGTCAGCCTTGATTAAAGAGAAACCCTGTGCTCATTTCCATGTTGCTAGGGATTGGGATGGCTGGTTCATTGGAATTAGGTATACCTAATTTAGTAGTAGGAGACCAAAAATAGAGACATTTCACTACACTCATTAACTGAGACTTAGCTAGCCTTGGTGACTCTGTATCCAAGTTGGAAGACTCTCAAAGTTCTTTAGTTGAAATGGTCTTAGAAAACCGACAAGGTTTAGACCTTCTTTTTCTAAAAGAAGGAGGTCTCTGTTTGGCCTTAGGAGAAACCTGTTGCCTGTATACCAACCATTCCAGAGTCATCAGGCAAAAAATGGCTGCCCTTAAAAAACAGCTACAGGATCAAGATCAGGCCTGACTGGCTGAACAAAATTGGTTTGGGAGATGGTTCACATTTTCCCCATGGTTGACAACCCTTATATCAGCAACTTATATCGGGACCTCTGCTAATCCTCTTGGTCGGTGTAACTATCAGTCTCTGTATCATAAATAAACTGGTATCTTAAGTCAAGGGCTGAATACAAGCTGTCAAGCTGATGATCTTAGCAACCCAGGGTTATGAGCTAGTACCTCTAGATTCAATTATGAGCCAATGATTTGGCTCACTGACAAAAATCAGTGGGGAATGTTGTAACCTAACTCGCAGGCTGCCATTCTGTTCTGTATGCGCCATAGCATTTGTTCTAAATTGAACTTTGTATTTTTTGCCTCCAGCTCAACCCCCAGTGCTTTGTTTCCTGTTGCTTCCCCAACATAGCCCACCCAGAGCTGTATCCCGGGAACAGGTCTAACCACAAGCACTGCACTCTGACCCTAGGCAAACAACAAGATGTCCTGGAACTCCAAGAATGTGCAAATGTGCTGATGAGCAAACCTTCCTGTAAAAAAATAAGCCTGTCTCTTGGGATAACTTGGCCTTTGCTCCACCACACCTTTGTGGTTTTTCCCTTTATAAACCACTCCAAATCTTAGCCTAGTTACACAGCAGTGTAAATTCCACCTACACTCTGTGTCACTGGGTACCAGCCTAAATAAAGAGCTCCTTTTTTCCTTCAAGACGTCTTGGCCTTTTATCTTTTTTTCATAACTTTTGATCTTTGATTTTTGGGGTACAACAGATTCTTAAGTGAGATAAACTGTACACACATGTGTAAATATCTCATTGTTTCTCTGGTGTAAGAAATTGAAAGTGTAAAGAAGAACCAGAATTTATAACAGATATTATAAAATAGGAAGAAAATGCCCAATTAGGGAGTTAGGAAAGGAGGAGAGGGAAGTTAAAAGGGACAAATCAGGAAAGAAGTATTATTTAATTCCATGTGCTTCAAAAATTTTCCTGAATTTTCAAATGTGAAAATTCAGTTTTAGTTTTAGTTTTCCAATGTTACCTACCACATTGCTCAATGGTTTTTTGACACTTTATGATGTTATAAGATGTTCCATATTCATTTTAGATATTCACTATCCTAGTCCTAAAATGAGTCATTTCTTCAAGAAGTTCTTTTTTTCTCTCCAATTAGAGAAATGTATTATAAACCAAAACCTGAGTCCTATGTTTTTTGGCATTACTATTTTAATCAGAGTGGTAAAGGAAAAAATACAGATATTTCTTTCTGGAATTCCCCACTTGAAACTCTTTCCTTACCAGTCAAAGGCTCAAAGAGAACTTAATGAATCAAGTATATAATCCCAGTGATACACTGTGGGGTTGGAAAAATGTTCACTGAGTGAATCCACATATTTCATGGACATACATTAAGCTGAGGTAGTATACTATTGGTTAGTTTTGTAAGCTCTGACTCTTAACAGAAGACTATAATATGTAATCCTTTGAGTTTCCATGAATAAACATTATTCCATGTCTTCCTTCTGCAAATCCTTGAATTCTCTGGATATCTCCCATTATGTGTGTGAATCACTTGAGTAAACATCTAAAGGGTTTTTCAAGGAAAAGGGGAGAATAATTACAGTTTACTGTGATTTTTCAGAGTCCTTCTATAATGGAGTATGGATCTAAAAGTGACTGAAGTTGAAGTAAAGAACAAGTTGTTGTGATCTGTTATTGAGATAATCAACAGGTTCCTGTTCCTCCATCCTATAATTTACACTGTACCATTGTTCACTGCCTACCTACTGTGCCCTTAAGACTTTGAGTCTCTACTAACAAGCATCAGGACACATTGCTGATGGTGAAACCTCTGTGAGTGTTTATTTGTCCCTGCTGATGCTCAGAATAACCACTGTTTCTTCATTAATTGTGGTTTAAGTACTGTCACCTGGCTTCATGCTCTGGAATCTAGTCTCTAAAGGTATTAGGAAGTCTTTTCACTCTGTGACATCTCATACTGCTTTCAGCCCTGGCCCACAGAGAAAAGAGTCTACTGAATTGCTTAGTGCTGCAATTGACCATGTAAACAGTAGACTCCTGAAGGCCCTGGACAATGTAGCTTCTGAATCACCCATTCAAACATATTCCTTAGGTATATTTTCTGCCCTTAGTATATCTATTCCAGAAAATCATTTTCCTTTTTCTCCTTCTTTCCTTCCTTCCCTTTCCCCTTCCTCCCTCTCTCTATTCCTTCCCTTCCCTTCCCTTCCCTTCCCTTCCCTTCCCTTCCCTTCCCTTCCCTTTCCTTCCCTTCTCTTCCCTTTCCCTTCCCTTCCTTTCCTTTCTTTTCCTTTCCTTTCCTTTCCTTTCCTTTCCTTTCCTTTCCTTTCCTTTCCTTTCCTTTCCTTTCCTTTCCTTTCCTTTCCTTTCCTTTCTTTCCTCTCTTTAGCTTCTTTTCCTTTCCTTCCTGGTAAATCTTTAACTTTTGGTCTTCTATCTTGTTCTAGCACTTATCTGTTCCACAAAATCCACTCAAGAATGTCCTTCCCTTTACTATTCCCCAAGTCTCATATTATTGCCTATTTTATTTGTCAAATCCTGGCCCCATGTATTGTGTTTGGGTTTCCTGAAAAGCAGATGGTTATCAGGTTCTGCCTTAGATCCCCAATCTTCCAGAGGAGTGTACAGTTGAGGTTAAATAAAAAGACAAATTGTATGATTTCAGAGAACTGGGAAGATCAAAACCCTTTAATTGAGCTCATGACTCCCAGGGCTGAGACAAAGGCTTCTCTGGATCAGTCACTTTTATAGGTCCAAGGCCAAAAGGTAGAGAAACTGAGAAAAGCACAGGAAATGAGAAGGACCTGGGAGGGAATCCCTTCAAGGACTTCTCCAAGTGGTAAATTATGCCAATTTAGGAGAACCATCTTATCTCCAAGATAACATTCATGGTAGGATGGAGACTATAAGTGTAAGCTTTCTTTAACTGCTGTCTCCATTTACTTTAATTAGTGGAGGAGCCAAGGTGTCTTCAGCTGTGGCCTTATCTTGTCCTTTGAGATGTCATTGACCTCATTGATTACTACAAACCTCAGCCAAGATCAGTGATTCATAGAGGTTCACTTACTATGAATCAGCTCCTGTCACCAGGCAAAGGGCCAAAGCCTAAGACAGACTCAAAAATAAACATAGAAAGCCAATTAGTAAAATTTAAATCCTGGTCAGAGTGGCTTTGCAGTGGTCTCCAACAGATGGTGAAACAGAAAAAAAATTTTGGAGAAAAATATTTAAGCAGAATGAAGAACTGAAAAGAAAGAAAATGTAGACCATGATACAGATCTGAGAAATGAAAAGAAAAATAAGAAAGAAACTGTAAAAATATCCTTGTTGTACTTATAAAAATAGTCCCATGTAATATACTTAATAAAATTTCAGTCAAGATCACAAATCAAATTTTGCATATTAAATGGATTCTAGATTGGATAAAAATGAATGTGCTTCAGTCTCTTGGCAATGCACAGGGTTGACTGAATAATCTGGACCATGCACCAGGCAGGTTTCACTGCAAAAGCTGCAGAGACCCTGAGGAGAAGCAGCTGGTATCATTTCTCCTTGGTCACATCAGATTTCCTTGAAAAACATCTAAATGATGTACTTCCAGGCTACCAAAACTTCTTTTTTACATTCATAAAATGTATTTTGTTGAGGGAAATACAGTTAAACTGAATTTGAAATTCTATTTACAACTAGAATTTTCTCAATTTTTCACACCTATTTTTTGAGAAGAAAAATCATATACTAAAAAGTTGATTGGAAGACTGATTAAAATGTCTTGAATTCAAAAATCAGAAAAAATAAATTTTACAATATAAATTATGCTTAAGTAGCATAACCATATCCATTGTGGGGTCATGTCTAATTAGAGCATTAGCGATATTTCTACAAACATGTATATGATAAAAGGCCTAAGAACAATTTAAATAGGAAGTTGATTACTGTCAAACAAGAATATATTCATTAATATATTTTACAGGCAAATGTTATTCTCCAACTCTCCAAGAAATGGGAGATAGGGAAAAAGGAAATTAAATATATTCAATTTGTAATTTCTTAAATCACCATTCAAAAATTTTTCGGCATGACTCTTATTACTAGAATTCTGTCAAAAGCTCATCCAGAGTAAATAGTCCTTTAAATCTGCAGCATGCAATGGCACATTTTGCCTTCAAGAAAGCAGGGCTTCTGGATCTAGTGGTACATATGGGATCCAGTTATTAGAAACAATGGCATATAGGAAACGATATGTGATCTATCCCTTTCTTTAGAAATATGCAATGGACAGGCAATAAAACATCATTGACATTATCAGACACAAGTAGAAGTTAAGCATTTCCTCAATAATAAAATACAAGGGACACTCAGTGACATAATTTCTCTAATTTTCTTTTACATAGAAAAAAAACTTCCCACTTCTACTGAAAAAAAAAATGCAATCTGATCTCTTTTGAGTAGCATTATTTCTAGTGTTGAAATAACATTACAAACTTCAACATCTACAAAGAATGTCTTTATTTTCAAGTTGAGAGCATATTGTATACTATGATTGACAAAGTTAAAGATTAAAAAGAACTGTTATGAAAATGTTTCCAAATTAATAGGGAAATTACTATTATAATTTATTGCCAAGTAGTAAAATCACTGTCACAAGTTATTTGAACACATTTGCCTTAAAGATGTTGTTGTTATTCTCTAGCATTTATAGGATGTAAGATATTCTTGTAACTAACACTTCAAGATGTTAGCATAACCAGCTATTAATTACTTTGCCTAAAATATGTGCATATAATTCAGTTTCTGGAAAATGATGGGTCAGGGAGAATTAATATTTATTGAGAGCTGACGTCATTCAGGAGCTGTGTGCTAAACATTTTAAGTACATTTTTATCATTAAATCTTAGGAAAGTACCATATAGGCATTATCCCAATTTTAAAGATGAGGCAACAATAGTCCAGAGAGCCTGAACATCTTGAATGGATCATATGGCTATTAAATGTCACTGCTGGGACTGAATTCTTGTTCATTAGTATAACACATCACATGGTGCAGTTTTATATCAGAGTACAGACATATTATTATTCCAAATGCTAATTATAAAAATTATATTTTCTTGGTATGGCAAATATTAATTCATAACCATATGGTTTAGCATAAGTCAGACAATACTGGAACTATAAACACAATACTCAATTGGATCCTTTGCTTCAACAAGCACATGTATCTCTTATAAATCAATTATGGTAGCGATAACTTGCAGATTTGCAACCTATAAAAACTCTGGACATCTTCAAGTGTGTCACAACACAAAACATTATACTATCTGTTCATATGTAATTTTAGCTAAGTGTGCATTTACAGTCAATGAAACCCTTCCTTGGTAACTGTGTTCAGGAATACTTTGCCTCTGATGCCATGTCAGCAAAGACAAAAACACACTGATAGAAAAACAATAAGCTATTACAGGAAATTCAGATAATATGCTATGTGAATGGATTATTATGTTTGCTACATACCTGTTAAAATAATGTTAAAACTTTTCCATGTATATTATTACATTGAATAATTTAGAGAAAATGTTAATGTCAAATAAAGATGATTCAAGTCAAGCTGAATTTATTAACTTTATCATGTATAATTCAAGAAATTATATTTCTGTAAATAAAAAATTAAAATGACATTTTAATTTTCACAAATTCAATAACTTATTTCAGTTATGAATAGAATCTAAAGACAAAGACATATAGGACATAATATGATTAACTTATTATTAACAAGAATAAATGGAGTACACAGTCATACAATCATACAAATTTTATGTATGACTAAAATAATGTCATATATACAAAGTGGTATAAAGTTTATGTGTCTTC
>PVLA01001331.1:177781-372103 GCA_004027455.1 Hydrochoerus hydrochaeris
GAATAAAACAAAAGAGGACAGATCTAAGCAGATCAGAACAGAACAATGTAAGCAACACAGCACTTCACAACAAGACAATTGGATATTAACAGTAGCTATCATAATGTCTCTTTCTTTGAAATAGTTGAGCTTAGCTTTACACACAATAATGTCAAACATAACAAAATAGAATAAAACCACTCAAGAGAATGAAAGTATTTCAAGACATTCTGAACCATATAACCAAAGATGAACAATGGCTGCTATATTGTCTCATTTTCCATAAAATTTTGTTTATACTATCATACATATTAAAAACCAATAAGACACAAAGTGATAGAATGCCGGAGTCCAGCTGCGGCAGGGCTCAGGTGTCCCAAAGGTGGTCAGGGAGTCGGCGAGTGAGAGACAGAAGACACTGCACACCCGTCTGTGAGTGAATCTGAATCTACTTTATTTTTAGAAGCTGGAGTATATATTTGCTAACTTTTGGCAGTAACTTAAAACCCCAAGCAGGAAGCGTCCCAGGCTTAAGGCCAGGCAGGGATAATCTTAAACAATATGTGTTAATTAACTTTTTTCACCTTTGTAACACTTTAATCTTGTTACTTAATTAGCTTGGGAAATGTAAGCAGACACACCTGGATGCCCACAGGAGGGAGAGATGGAGTGGCAGCTGTGAAGCTATCATGCCGCTCCCTACATTTTTTCCCTTATCACTTATGGGAGTATGGCAGGCCCTATGAGGATAGTGCCTATCTTGGGTCAAGGACTCTTCATATGAATCCAACCAGGCCTTACCCATCATGGGCCTGCAGGACAGCAATTGGTCCTGTGCCTGTCTTAGGCGGCCGGTGGTGTAATATATGTGTCCTAGTTGCCTGTCTCTGGCTGCCTGTAGGATAGCGCCTGTCTTAGGTCAAGGACTCTTCATATGAACCCAACCAGGCCTTACCTGTCATGGGCCTGCAGGACAGCAATTGGTCCTGTGCCTGTCTTAGGTGGCTGGTGGTGTAACATATGTGTCCTAGTTGCCCGTCTCTGGCTGCCTGTCCAGTGTCTCAGGGCAATTGTCTCACAGGAATTTTGTAAATCCTCCTCCATGAGCTCTTTCATTTAAAGCTTTTGTATAAACTCTCTCATACTACTCACAGAAGGTAAAATTTCACAATTAGTTTTCACAAAGGGGTTATCTAGAGGGTTTCTAGTAACTCCTCTGGAGTTTCTATTTTTGATTTCATATTGAGTATTACATGAATGTATATATATATATATGTGAATTACACAAATTACAATTATCAGTACAAAACATTACAAGATCCTTGCGCCCAATTCCCACATGCAGTGTCCTTTTCCTGGAGAAGCGATTCCTTGAAGCGCTCTCCTCCACCCATGGACCTTGTCACAAGGCGTGGATGGACTAGGATGCAGCATGGACAGAAAAGGATGCTGCAATAGAACCAATGGTAATAGAAAAACAAGAGCATGGTAAGAATTCAGAGCAAGATGAAAATAAATCAACAATGGCTGCCATATTGTCTTGCCTTCAAAGTAACTATTCATACAATCACATTTATTAAGAACAAACAGAACAGAATAAAACCATTCCAACCAATGAATGAAAACATAAGACTTGAAAACAGTATAATGAACCATGATTACCATAAAATCTTCTGTACCCTTACCATTTCTTACACCAGGGAGACTATACAGTATGTATACATGTGAGTTTGATTTATTTCACTTATGAGTATAGATTCAAGTTGCATCCATTTATATATAAATATCTCAATCTGATCATTCTTTATAGCTGAGTAGTACTCCATTGTATAAAAGAACCACAATTCTTTTATCCATTCCTCGGTTGATGGGCACTTAGGTTGTTTCCAAGATCTGGCTATTACAAATTGTGCCACTATAAACACGGGTGCACATATATCACTGAGGTAAGATGTTTTCACATCTTCTGGGAATATGCCTACGAGTGGAATGATTGGGTCAAATGGGACCTCCAACCCCAAATTTTTGAGGAAACTCAAGATTGACCTCCACAGTTGTTGCACCAGTCTACACTGCCACCAACAGTGCAGAAGAGTTCCTTTTTCCCCACAGTCTCTCCAGCATTTGTTATTGGTAGTTTTGTTGATCCTGGCCATTCTTTCTGGAGTGAGATGGTATCTCAGTGTGGTTTTAATTTGCATTTCTCTAATGACCAATGATGATGAACATTTTTTCATGTATCTATTTGCCATTTGTATTTCTTCATCTGAGAACTGTGTGTTCATCTCAGATGCCCAGTTTTGGATTGGGTCTTTGAATTTTAGGGGTCTGATTTTTTAAAATTCTTTGTAAGTTCTAGACAGAAGTCCTTTGAGGGACAGTTCACTAAGATTTTTCCCCATTTTGTAGGTTTTATTTTCACTCTGCTGGAGGTTTTTTTGGACATGCAGAAACTCTTTAATAAGATGTGATCCCAGTTATTGATTCTTGGAAGTATTTCCCATGCAGTTTGATTCTTGTTCATGAATTCTCTACCTACCCCTACCTCTTCAAGATTTTACATGCTTTGTCTTCCAACAGATTTAGTGTTTCTGTTTTAATATTTAGATCTTTGATCCATTTGGATTTCAGTTTAGTACCTGGTGATAGGCATGGGTCTAACTTTAGTTTTCAGCATATGGATAGCCAGTTTTTCCAGCACCATTTATTAAAGAGACTGTTCTTCTAATGAACATGGTTTGCCCCTTTATCAAAGATAAGGAGGTTGAGTGTGTTCATAGTTGTATATTCTAGTCTATTCCATTGATCTTCAGGTCTGTTTTTATTCCAACACCATATTGATTTTATTACAGTAGCTTTGTAGTATAACTTCAAGTCAGGGATTGTGATGCCTCCTGCCTTGGCTTTGCTGCTTAGAATTGCCTTTGTTATTCTAGATCTCTTCTGGTTCCAAATGAATTTTAGGAGAGATTTCTCTAGATCTGTGAGGTATGTTAGTGGTATTTTCATTGGGATTGCATTGAATGTGTTTAACAATTTTGGGAGAATGGCCATTTTTACAATATTTATTCTTCCTATCCATGAACAAGGGATGTCTTTGCATTTTTGAGTTCTTCTTTGATTTCTTTTTTGAGGGTATTATAACTTTCCATGTACAACTCTTTTACATCTTTCCTTAGATTAATTCCTAAGTATTTCATTTTTTTGGATGCTAGAGTGAAGGGCCTGGTTTCTCTTATTTCTCTCCTGGTGAATTTGTTGTTAGTGCATAAGAATGCTATTGATTTTTGAGTATTGACTTTGTATCCAGCTACATTGCTGAATTTATTTATTATATCTAGGAGACTTTCAATGGAGGTTTGGAGGTCTTATATGTAGAGTATAATGTCATCTGCAGATAATGATAATTTAACTTCTTCTTTTCCTATCTTTACTCCTTTTATTTCTCTCTCTTGTCTAATTGCTCTGGCTAGTATTTCCAGTACTATATTGAATAGGAGCGGTGATAAGGGACATTCTTGTCTTGTGCCTGATTTCAAGGTAAAGGCTTTAAGTTTTTGGCCATTTAATATGATACTGGCTGTTGGCTTGTCATAGATGGTCTTTATCATATTGAGGGAAAGACCATCTATTACAATTCTCTGTAAGGTTCTTATCATGAATGGGTGTTGGATCTTATCAAAAGCTTTTTCTGCATCTATAGAAATGATCATGTGATTCTTGCTTTTGGCTCTATTGATATGGTGGATTGCATTTATTGATTTATGTATGTTGAACCATCCCTGCATGCCTGGGATGAATCCCACTTGGTCATAGTGTATAATGTTCTTGATTATTTGCTGCATCCTGCTTGCCAATATTTTATTGAGAAGTTTTGCATCTATGTTCATTAGGGAGATTGGCCTGTAGTTCTCTTTTTTAGTTGGGTCTTTCTCAGGTTTTGGTACTAGAGTGATATTTGCTTCCAGGAATGACTTAGGGAGAATTGCTTTCCTTTCAATTTCATTGAAGAGTTTGAGGAGTGTTGGCATTAAGTCTTCCTTTTATTTCTTGTAGAATTCTGCAGTGAATCCATCTGAGCCTGGGCTCTTCTTTGTTGGTGAGGACTTGATTACATTTTCAATTTTATTAATAGAAATTGGGTTATTCAGCAGTTTTACATCTTCTTGATCCAGCTTTGGTGGTTTGTATGTTTCTAGGAATCTGTCCATTTCTTCTGTGTTATCGAACTTATGAGAGTAGAGATTTTCGAAATAGTTGTTGATGATCTTCTGTATTTCCATAGGGCCGGTAGTGATTTCTCCTTTTTCATTCTGTATTGCATGAATTTGAGTCTTTTCTTTCCTTTTTTTAATTAGGTTGGCTAAGGGCTTGTCAATTTTATTTATTCATTCAAAGAACCAACTCTTTTGATTCTTTGATTCTTTGAATTGTTTTCTTAGTCTCTATTGCATTAATTTCTGTGCTGATCTTTATAATTTCCTCCCTTCTTTTGGCTTTGGTCTTGGCTTGCTCTTCTTTTTCTAGATATTCGAGGTGTAATATCAGGTTGCTTATTTGTGTTCATTCTGTTTTCCTAATGTCGGAACTCAGTGCAATAAATTTTCCTCTTAGGACCACTTTTATTGCATCCCACAGGTTCTGGTAAGTTGTATTTATATTTTTGTTTGCTTGTAGATATTGTTTAATTTCTTCTTTAATTTCCTGTGTGACCCACTGATTGCTCAAGAGTGCATTATATAATTTCCATGTGTTTGTGTGGTTTTTGCAGTTACTTTTATCATTGGTTTCCAGTTTCATGGTGCTATGATCTGATAACATGCATGGGATAATTTCAATTCTTTTACATTTACTTAAATATGTTCTGTGGGTTAGTATATGTTCTATTTTAGAGAATGTCCCATGTACTACTGAGAAGAATGTATATTCTGATGTTGTTGGATGGAACACTCTGTATACGTCTATCAAATCCATTTGTTCAGAGGTTTGATATAAACTGAGGTTCAGAGGTTTGATTCAGCTCTGTTATTTCTTTGCTGATTTTCTGTCTAGTTGATCTATTCCTTTGTTCCAATGGCATGTTAAGATCTCCTGTTATAATTGTGTTATTGCTTATTTGATTTTTCATTTCTGTTAATACTCGCTTTGTGTAGTTGGGTGCTCTGGAATTTGGTGCATATATATTTAAGATTGTTATCTCTTCCTCTTGCAGTTTCCCCCTAACTAGTATGTAGTGACCTTCTTTATCTCTTCGGACCATTCTTGGTTTGAAGTTCACATGATCTGCAAACAGAATAGCTATCCCCACTTTTTCTTGAGTTCCTGTTGCATGGAGTATTGTTTTCCATCCTTTGACTTTCAGTCTATGAGTTTCCTTTTAGGTTAGATGGGTTTCTTGTAGACAGCATATGGTTGGACATTATTTGTTGATCCATTCTGCCAGTCTGTTTATTTTAATTGGTGAATTGAGGCCATTTACATTAATTGTTATAACTGTCATATATTGGTTTATTGTTGACATGTTATCTTTCTGATGTTGTGTCTTAACTTTCCATTTTGTTTAATTGTCTGTCTTGCTTTGTGGTTTTTTCCTATGTGTATCTAGAATGTCTTTCAGTATTCTTTATAGGTTTGGTTTGGTGATCATGAAGTTCTTCAACTGTTCTTTGTCATGGAAGTAATCTTATTTCTCCATCCATTTTGAAGGACACTTTTGCAGGGTACATCAGTCTGGGTTGGAAGTCATTTTCTTTAAGGATCTGAAAAACTTCACTCCATGCTCTTCTTGACTTCAATGTTTGTGTTTAGAAGTCTGCTGTGATTCTGATAGGTTTTCCTTTATAGGTGACCTGTCTTTTCTCTCTAACAGCTTTTAATATTCTGTTCTTATGTTGGATTTCTGGGATGGTGGTTATTATATGTCTGCATGTAGTTTTGTTTTTGTTATGGCTGTTTGGAGTTTTATATGCCTCACTAATCCATATGTCAGTTTCCATACTCATGTTTGGGAAGTTTTCAGCTATCACTTCTGTGAATAGCCTCTTGATATCATCTGTGTTGTCCTCTTCTTTTTCTTTTATCCCTATTAATCTTATATTGTTTTTTTTTTTGCATCATCTTGCAGCTCTTGAATTGTTATTTCCTGATTTCTTGTTATTGTTAGAAGATCTTTCCTTTCCTGTTCACTAGCTGCAATCTTATCTTTGAGGTCTATCTTCACTTTCATTGAGGTGGTTTTTGCAACTTTCATCAGAGCTTTTGATTTCCTATATATCTCTTTGAATCTGCTTAATACATGCTGCTTGTCTCTTAAGCTGTTCATTCAGGAATTCTATCATTTTGCTTTGTTCCTCTAATTTTTTAGCTGTGTCTTCGTTGGATGCTTTCAGTATTTCTTTCACTACTTTTATCATTTCTTCTTTTACCTGGGACAATATTTCTGATTTGAGTTCCCTCATAGCTTTCCGTACTTACTTCCTTATTTCAGTTTATATCATTTCAGGTGTATGTGTAGTATTTTCTTCTATGTACATGGCTCCTAGGTTTTCTTGGGATGGGCTGGAGGTTTGAGATTGCATTTTGGTCTTTCATTTTGTCATTTTCCTATATATCCATGTTTCCAGCAATTTTCCAAAGCTTTCCCTGGATGTGTTGGAAATCACCTCCTGAGCCCTCTGCTACTGGGATTCACTTGACTTTGGTTCCCCCTGTTTGGTGGGCCTGGCTCCCCTGGTTGAATGAAGGTCGCTGGGCACAGTCCCAAAGTGGTATAAAGTTTAAGAGTTTCTTAAAGAAAGTTTAATTTGGGTAACTTAAATTCTTGCCTCCATTCATTAGCAACTATTTTTTTCCTCTGGTTTTCACATTTGTAAGTAACATCATAAAAGTTCATTTAAAGTAACAAAGATTTACTTTGAAGTAAAAAAGTTGGCTAGATGACTGAGCATTTGAATTTCTCACCTTGTGGCCCAGAGATGTACATTGACATCTGCCCTGCTTCCTCAAATTATATAATTTTACTGCTTAATATTTTCATGAGGAGAAAAATGTTATCTCTAATTGATTATTGGTAAGTTTCATACATTAAAGCATTATGGTTCTCTAAAATCATTGTTACAATATGTTTATATTACATGTCAGATTTAAGTAGATCTTTCTAACCTCTTCCCCAGTGACTCCCATTTAAATACTGCATTAGATTTCCTGTGAAGACTGGGTAAATA
This sequence comes from Hydrochoerus hydrochaeris, assembly GCA_004027455.1. Lineage (NCBI taxonomy): Eukaryota > Metazoa > Chordata > Mammalia > Rodentia > Hydrochaeridae > Hydrochoerus > Hydrochoerus hydrochaeris. The sequence continues at coordinate 184,984 of PVLA01001331.1, forward strand.
ATAAGGGAAGTCTATAGATTGGGGGGGGGGTGAATGGACAATGAGTACTTCCTTACACACACATAACTTCTGCATGGATGGAGTCTGGTTTTATTATTTTAAGTCTAATCTGGAGACTTAAGACTCAGAGATCTGAAGATTTTTCCACTACCTTCCTCATTATATTCACTCCCTACAATCTGACTCTTACAGAGACCACCATGTTCCTAGGGGGCTGCTGCACCACATTCCTGCAGAAATTCTTCAGAGAAGGATCCAGTGAAACCCACTCCTCCTGGATGAAGGTCATAACCACATCCTCAAAGGTCACTGATTCCATTTCAGTTGAGGTCTCTGAGGTTTCTAAGTCTATATATTGAGTTATTTGTCACTTTGCTACCATTATATTCCTAATGAAAATTTGTATTTCTTTAACCAGAAAAACTTATTTAAGACCACTAGTAATTTTGAGACACTATTTTATATTTTGCTTAGTTACTATGCTATTATTGTCCCCATGACTTACTTTGGGGCTTACCTGAGGATGTTAATTAATGGATCTAATGGAACTTTGTCTTTTATACTTTACAATAGTGACCTCCCATTTCAACTTTACTGTCTCTTGCTTGCTTTTTTTATGATCCAGTGTGCATCATTTTATAGCAATGACCTGAAAAATACTGTAGCTATTGAAATATATTTGTTGTTGTTTTCTTTTAATTCTAAGTTTTTAAATCAATTTATATGTGTAAGAGCTTAAAGTATATGACTTTATCACATAAAATTGTCAACATATTAAAACTCATAAGCCCTTGAGTTGTAATTATTGTTTTATATATCAAAATAAAATGCTTATATGTCTTTAATCACATACTTAATGTAATATAAACTTTTACAAGTTACACTATAATTCAGGTACTATAATCTTAAATTATTGCAATATCTATAAGTTATAGACAATCTTACTTTAAGATACTTGGAGGTGGTACCTCCTACACACACACACACACACACAGCAAATTTCTTTGATACTATTATTCCACATCATAAGAGAATAGCTATTGAATCATTATCATTATTTAAAAAGTACTTTATTGAGGTACAATTTCCAATTATATCATTTGAAATAAATGTTGTTTACTAATAACCTTGAATCCATTTAGTCAAACAAAAATTTGGTGGACTTATCAATCACATGATTAAACTTTTAGCACACAAATGTTTTCTGAAAAATTTTGTAATGAAAAGAGCCTCGTAATGTTAGCAATTTAGAATTTGAAAGAGAAATAAGACACAAGCTTTCCAGAAGAGATATGATGAAAATTACCTGTATAATCCAAAGCAACAAAAATGAAAAAGTCCTCATTAAAATTCAAATTTAAATTCCTATTGTAACTTTTAAAGCTTGAGATGCCTTTGATCCAAAGTGATTTTTTAGGATTAAACTGTTTTTAATAATTCAAATTATGCTACTTTTTGAAAATCTATCAGTTATATAAATATTAATAATCCAGAGATACTGCTTCTGCTTTAGTTTTAAAATGTATTTATTACCCAGTAATCAAGACTATACCAATTTCTAACTGCATAAAGATACAAGTTTATTATGTTGCAGAGCTCCTGAGTCAGGAATTTAGACATGGTTTAGAGGGAAGGAATAGTCTGCATATGCAGTGTACAAGGAATCAGCTAGAAACATTGATCAGGATCACCCAGAGGAGCCACTATCTTCACGACTGGAGCAGATGTGGTGTGTTGGATGGGATATAAGCTTATGCTGATGGTCAAAACAAGTTAGTGTGCTGTTTGTGGTCTGGGCTTCATCACTGCATGGTCACTGTGTTCAAGTTGACTAGATAGAAGATGACCATCTTTAAGAACCTTTGGTGGATCACTGTCCTGTAGACAGATGTCCATGAAGATTTAAAGGGAGGCAGCTTCATCCTTGCTTATCACGGAGGAAGTCACAAAGTCATAGTGGAAGAAGAGCCTATGGGAAAGGAGACAATATTGCAATCACTGTGCTCCATTTACCAGGAAGGTGAAAGGAGCAACTAGTGTGCTCCTGGATCCTACTTTTTTAAAGGTTTTTTACTTATCTGTTTGTTTTTGAAGCTAGAGTGAGTATTAGTGATCATTTTATAACAAAACAAATAAGTTTATATCAAACTCTACACGACTTGCCAAATAGTGGCGAAACACATGAATCCTGACTCCAGATGGCTGAGCTATAGTCCTTGCACCAGTATTCACTGGCTATGTGATTTCAGACACCATTTATATGTGGCACAAGTTACTCCTCTCACAATTATAATAAACATATTATAACTTTCCACAGAGATTTAGAAATTATTATTCATCAAATATTTACAATAGTGTCTCAAGTATTATAGTCACAGTAACCTGGTAAGTGAAAATTTTAAATTAACCACTGTCAATTAGCACTGCAAAAAACTAACAATTGTGGTTTTGTCATTGACACTAAAATTTTATTTGCTCTGTGCAAATCACTTTTCAGTATTGCAACATGAGCATTTGGATCTGACAAAGACATAATGAGTAGCAAAGTCTCTTTACCTCAAAAAGATATAATTAGTTAGTTAAACAACTTGTAGCAATAGAAGAGAAACAGAGCAGTTATGTCTAACCTGGTTCTTTGATAAAATTCAAAAGTATGCATGCAATAATAAGAGGGATATGATCTATTTATTCTCCTCTAAGATACTGACAAGAATTTTTCTACTGGTGAATTTTCAATTAAAATATGCTCTATCCCAGTACAAATACTGAGTTTTATCTGCTGCCTTCACTCTGTCCATGACATAAGCCTTGTGGAAATAAATGACATTGCCTTGTGCCACTATTCCTAGCCCATAAACTGTCATTTTAAATGGGAAGAGATTAAGCAATCTCTGAATACTGAGGGTTTTTTTTAATATTTCCAGGCTAACTGAATTACAGCAAGAAAAATTAACTTCCTTTATCAAAGGAGTGTTATCAGTAACCCTGCATAAATTGAGAGCAGAGCTATCCATGGAGCTACACATCAGCATTATATATTATGTTTTAGATTCAAAATCCTACTAATAGGCAGTGCAAACATTTATTGTCAGAAGAGAAAATTAGGAGTCTTGTCTCAGTGACATATAAAAGCAAATCTCAGGCCTAACTATAAAAGGGAAGATTTCTGTGAAAACTGCTTCTTTTTGACACAAGCATGCAATGGTAATCAACTGAAAAATATTTCTGAACAAATGTGTACACTCTTTCAAAATATTCAAGCCATTAAAAAATAAATATACATTGGAATTTTAAAATGAACTGGGCACTCAAAAGACACTATGAATATAACAGTGTACAAAAATTTTGGCTTCCAACCTTCTGGAGCACGAAATCTACTGAAAGGGTGATTAGATAATCAATCAATCATATAAATAGGCTTAATATCCATTTGGTAAATATGACAACATAAATATAATAGAGAAGTTTTCTCTTGTGATGAATAATATCAAATTACTGAGTAAAAATTAAGTTGAGAAGTGGGATGGGGAAGGCTTGATCTCTTTAACTGTGTGCAAGGCATAAACAAAAGACTAAAGAATGAAAAAAGTTGGTTATACTGGGAGTACCAAGGTGGAGTAAGTTGACAGAGGCATCAAATTTTGCAACCAGTTGCTATTTACATATATATTCATTATCATCAAATATTTATCTAATGACAGTAAATTCTGTTGTGCCTTTGAAATATTAATTCTCTGCAAAATTAGAACTTGTTTTCTAATCCTAGGAAGTATTGAAAACTCTTAAAGTGTTCTAATTCAAATATTTATGGTTGGAATTTGAAATTACACTTTGGCTAATAAGAAGCAGGTAACAAGAGTAGATTTGGGGAGACCAGTAATGAGATTATTATTAGTGGGATGTGATGCAATCATGGAAAAGTAATTTAAACTAGTTTGGGGATAGTTAAAATGGAAACATGTGTACTCATATTTTCTTCCTAAAAACCTGACTTCTAATGTTGTCATTATTCTTTTGGAGACCAAAGAAAAAGTTATAAATTTTGTCCTGTTCTTCATTTGTAATGCTAAGTAGCCTCTTAAATAACTCTCATGACCATGTCTTTGTTTATGCCTTCATTATTTATAACTTTAGTTACTGTTTTCTCTAATCGTATGTCTTCATATAAGAATATCTGAGAAGAAAACATTATTTTAAATGACCTGAGTTTTGTATGGTGACAGAACTTCCCACTTACAATTCTATGTCTGTGTTTATGAAACCACCAGCCAAAAAACAAACAAATAAATATTGAAGAAAAATAATTAATAAAATGAAAACAAATAATGAAAACCCAAAAAGACAAGTATATTCTAAGAGTGGATGGGCATGAGGTTGCTGATAGCTTTGCAAGTAAAGTATATTTGTGAATCAAAACTCTTTGGAGTGATGAAAATTGAGACACAACTTAGTCTGGTTTACTTATAAAAGGGAATTTTCATATATTATAAGACACATAACAAGATGAATGTCATAGTTGGCTCTACCAAGTTTCACAGAATGAGTCTTCAAGAAATGATCTCACTTCATAGGTGTTATTTTTTTCCATATTATCTTTAACCCCAGAAAATTTCTCTCCACCAAGTGTCAAACATGTCTAACAGAAGATGAACATTTTATGGCTTACTAACTCAGAAAGAAAGAATATGTTTCTTTCCTGTTAGTCTCATACAAAACTTCTGAAGCTAATTGTCCTTGGCTTGAGTTAGCCTCTTGTCTATTGAATCAGTTAAGAACAGACCTAAGTCTAGTTGGCCAAATCTAGCCAGTCATATCTGAAATATGTACATTGAAAGTGAAGTGATATTAGACACTAAGTTAAAAACTTTGAGTTGTTTTTAGCAGTAAAATAGAATTTGGGAAAAGAAGGCAATTTGAATAAATTACAAATGAGGTATAGATAAATCTGCTGACAGAAGGACCATGGAGGCTTAGGGCATTTATTCCTTGTTATAAGTGAAAGCAAATAATTTTTGAGATATTTTGGGATCATAAAAATGCAGGTAACTAATTTTTTTCTTTCATAACTTTCTCTAAGATATCTGTCCATATGTAAATGTATATTATAAAACAAAAATTGAATACAATTTTATTTTTTAAACAGATGGTTTGAATACCATACTTGAATTTTTCCTTCCTTTTTATTACTTGGTTAATAAATCTGAAGATGGATTTTAATCCTCACTTTTAATATCTCACCCAACTGTATTTCTATCAAATACAAGAGTTGTAGAGACTCGATAGGAAAAATTTTAAAAGGCAATATAAAAATATTAAATTGAGTGACTAAGAAGAGAATGCAGTTATAGAAGCCTTCCTCAGACTCTGATGCCTTCTCCTCTTTGGGTTTAACCAAAAAACTCCATCCCAAGGGACAGAGGAGCACAAGAGGAACTTCTGATGTTTATCAAGCTCTTCACAAAAAAACTAGACATTTTATTCACATCAGTTTGGTAATTATATTTCAGTATGGGTCTAGACCTAATAAATAGCTGTACTTATTTCCAAAACACACAGGTCAAAGTCAGACTATACTTCACCAATAAATGAGAAGTGTTGAATAAGATTGGAAACTCATGTAATCCATGTAGAAGCCCTGAGTACTAGGCTCAAAAATCTCTAACATATTCCATCAAGAAGAGAAAAGGATCTCAATTATTTTTTCTGAGAGTAAGACTGAATCTCACCATGTTGAATTTCAATACCTCACCACTGGATATAACTTTCTTTCTTTCTTTTTTATTTTAAAGAGACAAAAGCACAGAAAAGAAAAGCAAAAAGACAAACAACAAAAATCCAAAGCGATAATATTATAGGCATTCAAAATAAGAAAGTAGGTATTTAGCATTGCTTATTATATTGCACATTGTTATCTTCAAAATATTTGCTTAGATTACACAATGTAGACATGAAAAATTGATCTAATTGCATAAGTATTAATTGTTCTTTATGAAGAACTAATAGAATTAGTAATTTGATCATCTTAGCTATTTTATGTGTGCATATATATATATATATATATATATTTCCTTTTCCCCTACATTTTTTCTCCTTTCAACAATCCAAGTTATTTTTCTCTTTTGAGTAGTTACTTGCTTTTTCACATTATTTATTGTAGAATTTGGATTTTATTTAGACTTGCAGTTTCTTACACCAGGGAGACATATGGTATTTACCCATGTGAGTCTGATTTATTTCACTTAGTATAGTCTCAAGTCTCATCCATTTACCTATAAAAACCTTGATTTGATCCTTCTTTGTAGCTGACTAGTTCTGCATTGCATAAAAATATCACATCTTCATTAACCATTCCTCAGTTGATGGACATTTGGGTTATTTTCAAGATTTGGCAATTACAAATTGTGCTGCTATAAGCATGCATGTACATGCATCTCTGTGGAAGGATGTTTTTAATCATTCTGGAAATATGCTCAGAAGCAGGATAGTAGGGTCAAATGGGACCTCTAATCCTAGTGTTTTGAGAAACCTCCACACTGATTTTCACACTGGTTGCACCAGTCTACACTCCCACCAAAAAGAGGAGAAGGTTTCCTTTTCCCAACAGCCCCTCCAGCATGCATGATTGGTTAATTTCTTGATCTTGGCCATTCTTTCTGGAGTGAGATAGAATCTCAATGTTATTATAATTTGCATTTCTCAAATGACCAGTATTGCTGAACATTCTATTCATGTGTTTATTTGCCATTTGTGTTTCTTCATCTGAGAAGTGTGTATTCATTTTAGATGCCCATTTTTGGATTGGGTCTTTGAATTTTAATGGCCTGATTTTTTTAATTCTTTATAGTAATCCTTTGTCTGAGGGACAGTTGACTAAAATTTTTTTCCAGTATTTGTGTTTTCTTTTCACTTTGTTGGAAATTCCTTTTGACATGCAAATACTATTTAATAAGACAAGATCCCAGTAGTAGATTCTGGGAAGTATTTCCCCTGCAGATTGTTTTTTATTTGTAAACTTTCTGTCTACCCCTTTGTCTTCAAAATTTTAGTTTTAGTACATTTAGTACATTTTGTGTTTCAGTTTTACAATTTAGATCTTGGATCCTTTTTTACTTTAATTTAGTGCATGATTATAGACATGAGCTTACTTTTAGTTTTTTGGCACATAGAGCAGTTTATCCAGAACCACTTATTAAACAGACTATCTTTCTTCCAGTGAACATTTTGGCCTCTTTGTCAAATATAAGGTGGCTGAGTGTATTTGTAATTGTGGCTGCATCTTATATTCTATTCCATTGATTTTCAGGTTTGTTTTTATTCCAGTACCATGCTGATTTTATTACAGTAGCTTTGTAGTATAGCTTCAAGTTAGGAATTGTGATGCTTCCTGCCTTGCCTTTGTTTCTCAGAATTGTCTTTGCTATCCTAGGTCTCTTCTGGCTCCAGATGAATTTTAGCAATGATTTCTTTAGATCTGTGAGGTATGCTAATGGTATTTTGATAAGAATTTTATTAAATATGTATAATAATTTTGGGAGAATAGCCATTTTTACAGTGGGTGTTGTTCCTATCCATGAACAAGCAATGTCTTTCTATTCGTTGAAATCCTCTTGATTGTTTTCCAGAGTACTGTAATTTTCAGTGTATAGTCTTTTACTTCCTTTGTTAGAGTGACTCCTAAGTATTTCATAATTTTGGATGCTATTGTGAAAGGTATGGTTTCCCTTATTTCTCTCTTAGTGAGTTTGTTGTTTGTGTACAGGAATGCTATTGAAATTGAGTTTTGATTTTATATATATATACATTACTGAATTTTTTTATTATATATAGCAGTCTTTCAGTGGAGTGTTTGGGTCTTCTATGCAGAGTATCATATCATCTGCAAATAATAATAATTTAACTTCTTCCTTTCCTATCCTTATTCCTTTCATTTCTCTCTCTTATCTAATTTCTTTGGCTAATTTTTCCAGAACTATATTGAATAGGAGTGGTGATGATGGACATCCTTGTCTTGCTTCTGATTTTAGATTGAAAATTTTCAGGTTTTTTTTCCATTTAATAAGATGTTGGTTGTTCATTTATCATATACAGCTTCCATCAGATTGAAGTAAAGATTGTCTATTCCGATTTTCCATAGGGTTTTATCATGAGTGAGTGTTGGCCTTGGCAAATGCTTTTTCTGAATCTAAAGATGATCATGTTATTCTTGTCTTTGGTGCTATTGATATGGTGTATTACATTTGTTGATTTGCATATGTTGAACCATCCCTGCATTCCTGGAATGAGTCCCACTTGATTGTGATGTATAGTCTTCCTAAAAATTTGCTGCACTCTGTTTGCCAATATTTTATTGAGAATTTTTGCATTGATATTCATTTGGGAGATTGGCCTGTAGTCCACTTTTTTTTGGTTGGGTCTTTCTCTGGTTTTGGTATAGGGTAATAATTGCTTCCATGATTAGTTAGGGAGAACTATTTTCCTTTCAATTTCACTGAAGAGTTTGAGGAATGTTGGAATTACGCCTTCCTTGAATTTTTTAAGAATTCCTCAGGGAATCCATCAGGACCTGGGCTTTTCTTTGTTTATAAGGTTCTAATTACACTTCCGATTTCATTAATTGAAACTGAGTTATTCAGAAGTTTTACATCTTCTTGATCCTGCTTTGGTAATTCATGTTTCTAAGTATCTAGCCAAATTTTGTGTTATTGAACCTATGAGAGTAAAGTTTTTTGAAATAGGTACTAGTGACTTTCTGTATCTCGACATGGTCTGTAATGATTTCACCATTTTCATCCCGTATTGAATGAATTTAAGGTTTTCCTCTTTTTTATAAGGTTGCCTGGGGGCTTACCAATTTTATGTATTCTTTCAAAGAACAAAATCTTTGATTTGTTAATTCTTTGTATCGTTTTCTTAGTCTCAACTGTGTTAATTTCTGCTATGATCTTTATAATTTCCTCCCTTCTTTGTGCTATGGCCCTGAATTGCTCTTCTTTTTCTAGATGTTTGACACAAAACATCACATTGTTTATTTGTGCTCACTCTTTTTTGTGATGTGAGAATTCACCGCTATAAATTTCCCTCTGAAGACAGCTTTCATTTCACCCCACAAGTTCCAGTAAGTTATATTTGCATTTTTGTTTTCTTGTAGATATTGTATAATTTCTTCTTTAATTTCCTCTATGACCCATTGATTATTCAGGAGAGCCTTATTTAATTTCCATGTGTTTCTGGAGTTTTTGCAGTTTCTTTTGCCATTAATTTCCAGTTTCATGGCACTACAATCAAATAATATGCAGGTATAATTTCAATTCTTTTGCATTTACTTAAGCATGTTCTGTGGGTTAGTGTATAGTCTATTTTTAAAAATGTCCTTTTTGCAGCTGAGAAGAATGTGCAATCTTATGTCATTGGGTGGAGTACTCTGTACACATCTACTAAATCCATTTGTTTACAAGTTTAATTCAGTTCTGTTATTTCTTTGCAGATTTTTTGTCTAGTTGATCTGTCTGTGTCAGTATTGTATTAAGCTATCCCATTATAATTGTGTTATTATTTGTTTCTTCATGTGTATTAATATTTGTCTTATATAGCTGGGTTCTCTCATATTTGGATTATATATATATATATATATATATTTATATATATATATATATTGGCTTGAAGCTCATATTGCCTGCAAACAGAATGGCTACCCCTGTTTTTTTCTGAGTTCCTATGACATGAAATATTGTATCACATCCTTTAATTCTTGGTCTATGGATTTTCTTTTGGGTTAGGTGAGTTTCTTGTATACAGAATATGGTTGGATTTTGTTTCTTCATCTATTCAGCCACTTTGTTTCTTTTAATTGGTGAACTGAAGTCATTTATATTAGTGGTTACACTGATGTGTATTGTCTTATTTCTGTCATGTTATCCTTCTGCTGTTGGTTCTTTACCTTTCCCCTTTATTTAATTTTTTGTCCTACTTGGTGTTTTTTTTTTTTCTGGTTTGGGTCTTGAAGTGATAGTCATTTTTATGTCTATCTAGAGTATCTTCCAATACTTTTGTATGGTTAATTTTGTGGTCACATCAATCTGGGTTGTAAGTTGTTTTCTTTTAGGATTTGGAATGCTACACTCCATGCTATTCTTGGCTTGACCATTTGTGTTGAGAAGTCTCCTGTGATTCTCATGGGCTTTTCTTTATAGGTGATTTGTTTCTTTTCTCTGACAAAATTTAATATTCTGTTCTTATGCTGGATTTCTGGGATGTTGATTATTATGTGTCTGGGTATAGATTTGTTTTGGCTATGGCTAATTGGAGTCCTGTATGCTTCACTTATCTGTATGTCAGTTTCTTTTACCATGTCAGGGAAATTATCCACTAATAATTCTGTAAATAGTCTTTTTATATCATTTGTGTTGTCATCATTTTCATTTACACCTATAAATATTATATTGTTTTTCTTTGCATCATCTTATGGCTATTGAATTGTTATTTCCTGTTTGCTTGTTATTTTTAAAAGATCTTTCCTTTCCTGGTCACTTGCTGAGATCTTGTCTTCAAGGTATGCAAGTCTATCTTCACATTTTTTCAAGAGGTTTTGCCAGCTTTTTCTGGAATTTTTGATTTCCTGGATAATTCTCTGAATCTGTTTCATACATTCTAAATCCTTCCTATATTGTTTATTCAAAGTTTCTATCATTTTCCAATGCTCCTCTATTTTTTAATACTATGTCAGGGCTGGGGATGTACCTCAGTGGCATAAGCGCTTGCTTGCCTGGCAGGCAGGCGCAAGGTTATGAGTTCGATCCCAGGTACCTAAATAAATAAATAAAATTTAAAAAAATAAAACTACATCTCCTTTAGATATCTTCAGCATTTCTATCATTACATTTATCATTTCTTGTTATACCTGAGAGATTATTTCTGATCTGAGTTCCTTTATGGCTTCTTGGAGTTGTGTCTGTACTTCATTTAAGAAGTTCCAGGTGTATGGTTTACACTTTCTTCTATATCTCTCAGACTTTTTTGGGATAGTCTGGGGTTTTGATATTGTGTTTTTTTCTTTTGTTTTGTCACTTTCCTGTGTTCTTCCCAGGGCAGTTGTATGCAAAGTCCCAGTTGCTTCCTTAATTGGAAATGGCTGTCGTTCTAGAGGGGATTTTCCTGGCTGAGTGGAGGATGTTAGGCAGGCCTTTCCAAAGTCCTGCTTGGTGCAGCAAGGCTCTATGGATGGGTGGCATATTCTGGCAGACCTTCAGTAGGCCCTACCTATTGTACTGATGCATTCTAACCAGTTGAGGCTGTTGGGTCGGACACTTCTGGGCCCTGTGAGGAATACAGAAGCACCAAGCGTGGTTGAGGAATACAGAAGCACCAAGCACAGGTTTTATCAGGTACAATGTGGCATACTGATGCTCCCCTTATGTGTGGAGTACTCTGGGGAGACTTTCAGCAGGCTCCATGTGGTGTACTGATGCTCCCCACGTGGTTGGTATTGCTAGATGGGGCTTTATGGAGACCTGTGTGGTTCATTGATCCTCTGAGGCTGGCTTGGGTCATTGTGTAGGGCTTCACCAGGTCCTGCTGTGTGCATTCAGTCTCCTCACCTAGTTGGGGTCACTGGGCAGACCTTTGGCAGGCCCTATGTGGTGCACTGATACTCCCTGGCTGATTGAGGTTGCTCTGGATATAATTTTCCATGCAACCACTGAAGTGAAAAATTCCCAAATCTCAAAAAAAATATTTTCCATTATGAAGTGAAACAGTACACATAATAGTATATAGCAAGTATAAACAATAGAACAAGATAATTATGAAAATATTTAAATATCTGATTTATCTTCCTTTATAACAGATTATGTGTTTATTAAAAAATTAATGAATTTTCAGTAACACATAGAATTATGATGTTTAAAAAATATCATATTCTCCAAAGGAAGACTAAGACTCCCAATGACAAAATCAATGATTTGATTGGACAATTATCACCCCATATTATAGATCAATTTTCCTATAACATGATGAGATGGAGATCTGAAGTATTAATTTACTTCTACACAATCTCATGATACTACCAGTAAAACAAAAATACATAACACAATATTGAAGTGCTAATGCAACTGAGACCAAAAAAAAAAAATCTAGTAATTTTCTAGGTGCCCTGAACCTGGAAGCACATGGTGCAGAGATGTCAGGATTTGAGGGAAGTAGAAAGAAACTTTTTATTTCAGCAGGGACTAATCAGTATATGTGTAATACCCCTAGGCAAGATATGTGGGTAAAACTGATATCAATTCTAGGAAGGGACACATCCATGGCTGCTTATATTCTAGCAGCTAAAGCACAGGCAGAACTGAACACTATACATTTCATTTGATGAGGGAAAGAGATAATTTGAGAGAGTGTATGCATGGTGTGATATGTCTCTGCAGCTGTGTGTGTGTGTGTGTGTGTGTGTGGTAGGTGTCAAACACTTGTGTATTTCATTGTTCTAGCTTTCCTTGTTTTTTATCATATGCTTGCTTCTGCAATGCACAAACACACAATCAAAACTTTCTCAAGGGATTAAAACCTAAGCTGCCTTCATACAATAATGATGTTTTTACTCTCACAGCTTTATCCCATAGGGCTATTTACAGCCTCCCTTAGTGAAATTGTAAGTATAACTGAAGCAGCAGAGGAGCATGTTTTCTACAGATTGGTGTAATCCTTTTTTACCACATGCTATTAAGATTTCCCAAACTGAATATTGCATTTTAAACCTTGTGTGACTTTCAGCTACAAATATCAAGCATTCCAGAAGCATTCTCCTTAAGGAAACAAAATAATATCTTTTAACAAGCTGATGTGTTCATGTTATGCAACACTCAAATTTATATGATGAAGAAAAATCTAAATTTTCCTCATTAGAAATGTTGTGCAGAATGAAGAAATTATACTAAAACTCTTACCACTTACTAGTGATTGAATGTTCCTCAATTATACCCAATTTCATTTATAAAATTCTAATCCAAATAGCCTAAGTGTTCATAACTCAACACTAGCTATTATCAACTTTTGTTACTTTTAGTTGCAATGTGTGTCTTACCAAAACTAACACTTAAATCTTCTATCACAATTTGATTTTCACTAGACTACTTTTACAAATTATTGTGATTTTTGCCAGTTTTTTCTTACAGAATTTCTTGTGCTTGAAACAACCAATACTCTCTAAAGGCAAATTATGGCAATGTTCTCAATGACCCAGAATATCATTACTTCAATATTAGTAAATTACCCTGGCATTTTTCATTGGATTCCTCAGAGAGGAGACTTCCTGACAATCGAGAACTATGTGGATGCAGTTCATGGGAAATGCTGACTCAATGCTGAGGTAGAAATGTGGGCAGCATCTCTGACCAGAGGCAAAAGTTGGCCCATGTGTAGTCATAGCAAAGGTCTTCAGGCCTCTATGAGGTTTCCTGAGGGCTCTAAAGCTGGGGAGACTACTAGAATTGATAAAGAATTTGATTTAGTCTTTGCAATCTACCGTGAGAGAATATAAACCAAGCAGGATCAACCTGTGGGAGATGTGATGTTGCGTGTAGCATCACCTGTAACTTTAGACAGTCATACAAGAGACTTACTTGGGGTCATTCAGTCTATATATCTCCAGGAAACTGAAGGGAAGAATGCACCAACCCTAAATGGAAGTGATTAAGCAGGCAGATCATTTAGTCATCACGACATCTGGTAAATATTCCTTCTCTTCATGCCAATTTCCATTTTGGGAGTGCTTAAAAGCTTCTAATGGCAATCTCACCATGACTTACCTCTGCTGCAACTAAAGAAAGGTAGAAACCAGAAAGATTTATGTATTTTTGCCAAGGCATTCCTAACACTGATAATTTTTTCTGACACAGAGAAGATTACTAAACTTGTATTCAATGAATGCCTGAAAAGTGAGGAAATAAAAAATTGAAAGAAATACATTTGGAGGTTTTAATTTTTATTCTGTTGATGCAGTATGATTTCTTGACTGTCATAAATCAGCCTTACAATGTTCCACATATTATGGATTTCTGAGATTCCTAAGACTTATTATTCTTTTGGGATCACATCAATTATGGGTCCATACTTTGGCTATGGAGTTTATATCTTTAGTAAATGAAGGTAATGGAAACCTATTCCTATGGCAATCTGTTGCCCTAAGTGGGGGACATTCAATGAGAAAATGTATTAGGCTGAGTAAAATAAAAATTTGCTGAGTCACTGAGATCAAAGAAAAAGTTAAAATATAAAAAATAAATATCCAAAATGTGAGATGAACTAAGAACAGAAATAAAGTATGACTAATCAACACAATAAATGCAAATTATGTGTTTTTCCTTTGTTTTTTTATTAATATATGTTTGAATTATATAATGTTTATATTTCCTATGTGGATTTGGTGCATGCACACAACACATCCCAATATTTTTTTCATCTCCTTTCCCTCCCTCCTTCCCATTCCTGCCATCTCTTGATTTCCTTCCTGTTTGAGAAGGATCTATCTACTTACTTAAAGTTATCTATATTTCACTTTGCTCTTTGTGCAAAATCTATGTTTGTCTCCTAAGAGAAATGTTGTCTTTAAGCTTGTATGTCTTATTTATTTCTCTCAACATTATAGTCTCAAGGTGTATCCACTTTCCTACAAGTGACCCATTTATCCTTCTTTATGGCAGAGTAGTACTCCATTGTGTATACATTCCACATTTTCTTTATGCATTCATCTGCCAATGGACATAAAAGTGCTTCTGTACTTAAGTATACAGATATCTGTACTTAATAGTGACAATATGCTGAATAATGCCAAATGCAAATGAGTAATGTCATGTGGCAAATTTTCCTTTCAAAATGGTAAAAAAGAGGAGTTTGAGAAAGTTTCATTTTTATGAAATTTACTTAATTTATTTTAAGCTATTTTCCCTTTATTCATCATTATTTGTATTCCTCTCAATAATCCATGTTCAGTCATTTCTTTCTGAGGAATATTTACTATTCTTTTTGTCAAGAACAAAGATCTTATCATGATTCACTTTCAACTTATATATCAGTTCAGCAAGGTCTTTTGAATTACATGATGTCAGGTATCCCACAAACAAGTTACATAACATATATAACCTATTTTAGTTTATTGTTTAGCCCTTTAAACTAGTTTATGTGTTTTTAATATATTATTTTTTCTTCTCTGTTAGTGTTTCAGATTCAAGCAAGCAGGAAATGTGCCTTATATGCCACTGTATTCCCAACATCTAAGATATCTCTAGCACATAGTAGATCATAGTAGATTGTGAAACTAGCAAATGCATAAAAAAGGAAATGTGGAATTACAAAACAACAAACTTTAGAAGTAAGGTAAAGTGATTACATTATGAAATCCAGATTTTTGTATTTCTAGTAGTATAATAGAGCAATTCTAAACCTGGAGAAATTTTTTCTTTTAGGGATTTTCATCAACCTCTCAAGACATATTTGGTTCTCTTGGCTATGGAAGAAACATGTCCCTGGTTCCTAGTGAGTCCAGTTCAAGAATGATGCTGAACATCCTTTGATGCAGAAGAAAGTTCCTTACAAAAAAGAATGATCTAATTCAAATAATGCTAGTACTGAAATTAAGAAACTCTGATGAAGATGAATCAGAATATGTATTTTTAAAACAGTCATAATGATACCAAACATGGGTGTTAAATGTGATACAATGGCTAAGGAACTTCTCTTCCTGTCCCCTCCACTCAGTTGGTTCCCCTTCCCATTTGAGCAACTTCTTCCCACTTCATATTACTATTATATGTTTTGGTCCTTATTTATACTTACGGTTTCTCATACCAGAGAGACAATGTAATAATATGTTTGAGTCTGATTTACTTCACTTGAGAATATGGCCTTGAGGTGCATTTATATATCTAGAGATCTAGTTTATCCTTTATAGATGAGCAGTTATATATTTAATAAAGAAGCCCACATCTTCATTAATTGTGTGATAGACATATGGGCTGGTTCCAAGTTTTAGATATTACAAACTGTGCTGCTATAAACATGGGTATGCATATATTGCTGTGGTATGATGCATTTAATTCTTTCAGGAAGATACCAAGAATGGAAATACCTTGATTAATTGGTACCTCTAGTCCTTATTTTGTGAGGAATCTCCATACTGATTTCCACAGTGGCTGCACCAGTCTACACTCCCACCAACAGGAGACAAGGCTTGCTTTTCCCCTACAGTCCCACCAACACCTCTTCTAGGCTGATTTCTTGACAATATCTATTCTTTCTGGAGAGAGATGAAATCTTAGCATTGTTTTAATTTGTATGTTTTGAATAACCAGTGATGTTGAGCAGTTCTTTATATATTTATTTATCATTTGTACTTTTTCATATGAGAAGTGTGTATTCATATCTGATGCCCATTTTGGGATTTGGTTTTTAAATTTAGGAGTTCTGAATTGTTTAGTTCTTTATATATTTTACATATTAGTCTTCTGCCTGAGGATAAACTGGCAAAAATTTTTACACAGATGTGGTTCTTCGTACATAAGAGCAAGGGATATCTCTTCATTTTCTGATATCCTCTTTGATCTCCTTTATCAGAACACTGTAGTTTTTAAAGGAAAATATTTTAGTTCTTTCATTAGATTGATGCCTATTTCATTTTTTTCAATGTTTTTTGTGAAAGGTATAGTTTTTCTAATTTTTCTTACAGGGTGTTTGTAATATGTGTACAGGGGTGTTATTGATTTTTGAGTGTTGAATTTATATCCAACCATGCATCTGAATTTGGATATTGAATATAGAAATCTTTTGGTGGGGTTTTTGGGTTCTTCTATATAGAGTATCACATTATCAACAAATGATTTTAACTTTATTTCTTCTTTTGCTAAGCCTATACTTTATTTATTTCTCTCGTCTAAATGCTCTGTCTAATGTTTCCAGTAGTGCTGAAAGTGAACGTTCTTGTCTTGTTTCTAATTTTATCGTGAGAACTCTCAGTTTTTAGTCCCTTAGCATGATATTGGCTGTTGGTTTGTCAGAGATATTTTTTATTAGATTGAGATCAAAACCATCTATTCCATTTTCTGTAATAATTTTAACATAAATGAGTTTTGGAGTTTGTCATATCTGCTTCCTGTTTCTATTGAAATAATCATGTAACTTTTGTCTTTGGCTCTGTTGATAAGGTGTGTTACATTTTTTGATTTGCATATGTTGAGCCATTTCTGAATTTCTGTAATGAATCTTACTTCCTTATGGTGTATAACCTTCTTAATGATTTGCTACACTCTGCCAGTATTCTGTTGAGGATTTTTGTATCTATTTTCTTTAAAGTGATTGTCCTATAGTTTGCTTTTTTGGTTGAAACTTGTCAGATTTTAGTATCAAGGTAACATTTGCTTCCAAGAATGATTTTGAGAGTATGATTCCCTTTTAATTTAAAGATTTACAGAATAGTGGCATTAAATCTCTAAATTTCTTGTAGAATTCATCAGTGAATCCAAAGGAATCTGTTTATCTTTTTTGATAGGCTTTTAATTAAAGCTTCAATTTCATGACTGATATGGGATAAATTAGTTTTTATAACTTCTCGATTCAGCTTCAATAATTCATGTGTATGCAGGTATCTTCTTATTTCCACCATTTTCCCTCTTACTAGAATAAAGATTCTCAATGTATGTGTTAATGATCTGCATTTTTAGACTCTGTTGTAATTTCACCCTTTCCATTTCTAAGGGATTTTAGTCTTTACTTTTTTGATAAATTTGGCTAAAACTTTATCAATTTTGCTTAATCTTCCGAAGAACCAACTCTTAGATTCAAATTTTTATTGTTTTCTTAGTCACAATTGCATTAATTTCTGCTCTGATTTTTATAATTCTTCTCTCATATGAATTCTGGCCTTGACTTGTTCTTTGTTTTTCTAGAATTCTGAGATTTAACATTAAGTTATTCACTTGAGCCTGCTCTGTTTCCTTGATGTGAGAGCTCACGACTAAATTTTCCTGGTAGAATTACTTTCTTTGGTACTATTAATTCCAAAATGTTTCATCAGCATTATCATTTAATTGTAGAAACTGTCTAATTTCTTCTTTAATCTCATCTGTGATCCAATGATTGTTTAGTAGGGTGTTATTTAATTCATGTCTTTATGGAGTTTTTATGGTTTCTTTTGTCATTGATTTCCAACTTCATTGTTCTATGAGCTAGTATGTGGTCTGTGTTGGAGAACATGCCATGTACAGTGGAAAGAATGTATATTCTGGTGTTTTGGGATAGAACAATCTGTAGATATCTACTAAGTTTATTTGTTCACAGGTTTGAGACATGTCTGCTATTTCTACATTAATTTTTTGTCTAATCATTCTCTTTATTTGTGATATAGTTGTATTAAGGTCCCTTATTACAAATGTGTTAGCACTTATTTGACTTTTCATGCTTGATAATATTTGTTTTCAATAGCTTTGTGTGCTGGATTTTGCTGCATATATATTTATTATTATTGGAGTTCTCCCTTGACAAGTATGCAGTGAACTTCTTTGTTGCTTATGATCAGCATTGGCTTGAAATTCACTTTGTCTGCAAATATAACACCTCTCCTTGTTTTTTTCCAAGTTCCTGTTGTATAAAGTATTACTGTTCTTACTTCTTTACAACCACATTAAAATTATATAATTACACTGGAAAATATTTATCTATATTGCAGAATTCCTTAATTTATGTAATAAAAAACTATACCATTATCCTTATGTGCTAGATACTATGCTAGAAAAACAACAATGAAAAACAAATACTAGGCAAATACTCTACCATTAAAAACATCAACTCTTGTTTGTTCTTGCATTTATACTACTTATGAAGTCCAAATGTGATCAATGTAAACATTCTTATTATTTTAAACATTCTTATGTAAACATTTTAAACATTCTTATTATTTTAACATGTATTAATTGATGTTCAAGTGTCAAGAAATATAAGAAAAAATTTAGGCTACATATATGAAACTGGTGATGTCTCTTAAGAATCTTATAGTATATTGGGATAGGGAAAAAAGAATATACTACATTATAAGAAAGTCACAGATATTTTCAAAATGGACAACATAGCAAATATGTAAACGGTACAGTCTTCTTCAAGTCTGTTTGGAAAAAAATACAAGAGACAGAAAAGCACAGATCTCAGAAATTAACACCAAACTTCGGCTAACTTCCAGCTAGACCAAAAGGCTAGGGAAGCATTGAAGATTGTGGGTTTAGGAGAGGGGTGAGTATGACCGCACAGTTTAATTAGGAGAACACATTTAGGTCAGGAGAGAGCCTTGAAAGTTTGTTCTTGCCTGAAGTTAATATTATCTTTGTGCAAATTTCACTATAGTGGATTAGAAGCTGGCAACAGCTTCTTGGTCCAATACCAAAACCCTTTTACAGTAGAAATGGATAAATAGCTAGCCTTAGGTATTTGTTTCTTTCAAATGGCTCTTAGAATCTTGAAAATGGATGGAAGATCATCAGAAGTCTTAGGAAGCTTGCACCCTCTCTGTTCTACTTATTTCCAAGAGAAGATACAGTTGGATGTCACCTGCTGTATGTCTTGTTTACACATGAAGATTTCTTCCCTAGGTCTTACTCACTAACTCAGAAATACAAGGTTTAGCAACTGGAGCCAGATGTTTTGTTCCCCGTTACACTTACAAGGTAGAAGTGTTGTTATCTCAAAACATAACCTTGTGAGATAAATTTCAAAACATTAAGCTAAAGATAGCAATCTTTTTTTTTTTTGAGGGTTTTATTTATTTGCTTGCTTGCTTGCTTGCTTGCTTGCTTGCTTGCTTGCTTGCTTTTTGAAGATGGGGACCTCCCTGGGTAACTCAGGATGGTCTCCTTGAAATCACTAGGGGGGCCAGTGAGACCTGGAACTCACCATGATCGTCCTACCTCAGCCTCTCAGCTAAGTGCTGCCTGCTGCGATGAGATGAGCCTCTGACACCCGGCCCCAGCCTTTTGGGTAGAGATAAGGCCTGGCTGGAACCTCTGATCCTTATTTCTTTGGCTTTTCAAGGGAAGACCCAATTTTGCTTCTGGGTGAGGGCCACCAAGCCTGGCTACCTCTGATCCCCTGACGCGAGGGAAACAGCCTATCGAGTGGGCGGAGTGGGCCGTGACCGGTGATGCGGGGGAGGAGGTAGAGTCCTGCAGGCAGGGAGCAGGGAGCGTGGCACCGAGTAGGAACTACAGTGGATTTCGTATGGTTTGGATGTGAGTAAACTGGGATGTGGTGCCTCACCGGTTGCTCTGCTGGTGCTGTCAGGATAATGGAGCCAGTGACTGCTTTTTGCCTGACTGAGCCTTGTCAGAGGTATTCTTCCTGAAGTGGTCATTGTTATCCCATCTAAACTATGGAATCATAGCGATCCAGAAGAAATTTTGGGAGGCAGCCTCTCCCTCATACCCCCATCCTCCTTGTACCTACCCTGGGATTACTGGCTGCCACCACACCCTACCTGGTGAGAATTTCTTTTCAGAATCTACGTTGCATATTAGAAAGCTTCACATTTCCCTTGCCCAAAACGGGAGGAACACTGTCCTTGGTGGGCAAGCAGTCATGTGTTTTGTTGTTTTTTGTTTTTGCCTTGACAGGGAGGCAGGGAGGCAGGGAGACAGGGAGGCAGGGAGGCAGGGAGGCAGGGAGGCAGGGAGGCAGGGAGGCAGGGAGGCAGGGAGGGAGGAGGGGCCTTGCTACGTAGTCCAGGGCAGCCTTCACAGGTTGGCCTCAAACTCAAGATAGCAATCTTTTAGCAGCATCATCCCAGTTTCCTCCATCCTAAAACTGGCCTCTGGTAACCAACATTTTACTCACTGATGGTGTGTGTTTCATGTTTTCATGCTCCACACATATATCAGATAATGTAGTATCTGTATTTATGTACCTTCTTTATTTCGCTTTTCACTTCCGTTTAGCATAATGACCTCCAAGTTTATCCACACCATTGGAAATTATAGAAATTTTTTATTTTTAAAGGTTGAATAATATTATATAATTTATATATTATATTTTCTGTTTGTATTCAATCATGCATGAATAGATGGATTTCATTTCTTTGTTATTTTGAAAATGATGCAGTTAAATTTAGAGTGTGGATACCTCTTCAACGTACTGATTTGCATATATATCTAGAAGTGGAATTACTAGAAAATATGGTAATTCTATGACTAAATTTTAAAGGAATTTTTTATTTTTGTAAACAAAGTAAACTACATTAAGTAAATGAATATATTAATACTGTATAGTAAGTATTCCCAAGATAAGAATGATTATTAATAAACAAGGAAAAAAATAACAAAAATATTCATGTTAAATGAATTTATGTTAAATGAATATGCATACATGTGGATGTATTATAATTGATAAAAACAAAGATATAGAATATGATAGAAGAAATCAATGAGCAGAATGATCAGTTTTCCAAGGGTATGTAAAAAAATATAAAAATTAAATATTAAAAATTAAACTTGACAAATATTTAGGATTAAAATAAAGTTAGAGGGCAATATACAGTCAATATGAGTTTCATGCAAACAGAAAGAAAATAAACAAATATAGTCATATATACCTTTTTTGCTGACAAACATAAGTATTGGGTTCTGCCTTAGGTCCCCAATCTCCCAAACGAATGTACGGCAGAGGTTAAATAAAAAGAGACAATTGTATGATTTCTTAGGGGCTCCAGGAGGATCAAAACCCTTTAGTTGAGCTCGTGACTCCAAGGGCTAAGACAAAGACTTCTCTGGATCAGTTCACTTTTATAGGTCCAAGGACAAAAGGCGGAAAAACTGAGGAAAGCACAGGAAATGAGAAGGATCTTGGGAGTCTCTTCAAAGACTTCTCCAAGTAGTAAATTATGCCAATTTAGGAGAACTGTTCTAACTCCAGGATAATATTTATGGTAGAATTGAGACTGCTGGAGTAAAATTCCTCCAGGTGCAGTTCTATCTTGTTAATTGGGGTTGGAGCCAAGTCTCCACAGCTGTGGCCTTATCTTGCCCTTTGCAGTGTCTCTGGCCTCATAGATCACTACAGATCTCAGCCAGGATCACTGATTCATAGTGGATCACTTACTATGGATCAGCTCCCATCCCCAGACAAGGGGCCAAGGCTTAGGATAGACTCACAGATAAACATAGAAAGCCAATTAGTAAAATTCAAATCCTGCTCATAGCCACCTTGTAATGGTCTCCAACACATAAAATATTTAATAAAATAAATAAAGATTAAAGATCTCAGTTTGAAATAATTCACAAAGTGAAAAGTATTTTATAATTTCAAAAAACTGGCATACACTTATAAAATCAAAATGAAAGAAAAGTTGCCAAAAGTAATAGATAATATACAAAGTAGTAAGACTCAAAATGATATTGTACTTTACAACACAATATCACAAATTTTGGCTCCTGTCTACTGTTTTCCCAAAGCTTTGTGTGGTCAGAGATGTTTCAGAGGTTTCTGAATGTAGAGTGTGTCACTAATTTTTAGTCTAGTGCTGGAATAAGGGTCAATGATTGCTAGATTAGTCCAGTGATTGGACTGGCACTGTCTTCATCCTGGTAGGCTGAATACATCCTCAATAGGCTAAATAGAAGGGACAGAAAGAGGCTTATCTCTCTCTCTCTCTCATTACTTTTGCTGTTTTGCCACCATGAATTGTTGCCCCTTTGCCATGTGCCAGTTTGTCTTGGAGCTAGCTGATTATGGACTGAAATCTCTATGAACTGAGCTAAATAAACCCTTAAGTTTGGGCACTGGGTGCTTTGTCTCAGCATTGAGAAAAGCAACAGAGAATTTGGTGCTACAAGTGTGGTCATTGCTGTGACATTACTTGGCCAAATATGACTCAAGAGACTTTGGGACTGGCTTGTTACAATGGGAAGAGTCAGAAAGGTTCTGACGTGCTAGCTGTAAAAGTACAGCTGAAACATCATAGGCTGTACTATATGAAACATTCTAGTCAAACCACAGAATATCAGAAGACTGACAGAATCCTGCTGGTAATGACTGCTTTGGAAGTTTCAGATATAAAGAAGGACTGCATTGGTTATTGGGCTCCACATGATGTGTGTTATGAGTTGGCAGAAGAAAGCCTTGGAGGCCAGCTTGTGTCCAGAGACTTTACCTAAGAATGAGATTCAGGGCAGAAGACTAGTCTTATAAAAGAAATTTCAAGTCAATAGAATGTTGACATGGTGACATGGCTACTGTTGTGCTTTTAGCCAGATCTTTTTTGAAAATCAAGTGTAAAGAGCCCAGGAGAATGATTTAAAAGATTGTGAGTTTGGCCAGAAAAGAAGCACCAGTAAAGCTGCAGACTGAAAGATAAAGCAGAGGAAATACTGACTACTGAGAAAGACTAGGAAAAAAATGGCATGATAAGCAGCAGTAGGATTCCTCCCATTGCATCCTCAAAATTGCAAAAGTGAAAGACTGCTTTGAGAAGGCCACAAAACATCATATTCCAGAATTGCAGCAGCATAGAGAACTGTTCCTTGGAGTTGGATTCAGGGTACTCAGTGATCTAAGCATTGGAACCCAAAAGTTAAGAGACAGGAAGCCTAGCTACTATTTTAGCTGGCAGCAAAGTTTGGAATCATTCACTTGGCACTGGTTTTAGGTACATATAGATTGCAACAGTTGTGGGATCAGGAAGACTTCCACCTAGATTCCAGAAGAAAGCCTGGAAGGCCAACCTATGTGTGCCTGAGAGGGTAATGTGTGAAGGGATGATTGTGAAGCTGAAGATGAGTGGCTATGTTAGAAGTTTAGAGACACCACAAATATGGATTTTCTGTGAAAAATAGAAAAGAGGGAGTATAGGGGACCTAAGGGATAAGCTATAGAAGCTACAACCACTGGAAATCCTGTAGGGACAGAGCCACCTAAACCCTTTAGGAGCGCATATCCTTCCAAATATTGCCTCAGGTGATGTACATTTAACTACAGGATTTAATGTTGGATTTTGGACTTGCTCTAGTACCATTCCTTTGCATCCTCTTGTTTTAATTTTTGCAATGTAAATGTTATCTTGTTCCATTGAATGTTGGAAGTGTTTAACTTTGTTTTCATTTGTAAAAGAGCTTACAGCTAAGACTTTGCCTTAAATCTCAGGGGAGATTTCAAAATTACTTTTCATCAATGTCAAAATTGATAAGGCTTTGGTAAAACTTGGAGATGGACTAAATGCCTTTTGCACAAAGGAATGTATATGAGTCTTTGGGTAGCCAGAGGTAGAATGTTTTGGCTTGTATTTAGATATTCCCCCAAAATCTCATACACTCAGAGGTTTTGTTTTGTTTTGCTTTGCTTTGTTTTTGTTTTTGTTTTTTGGTGGTGGCTGAATCTAGACTGTGTGACTGATTCATAGTGCAATGCTGGGAGAGTGGATGATTGCTAGATCAGTCCACTGACTACACCTGCATTCCTCTAATCCTGGTAGACAGTATATAATATAAAGGTCAGAAAGAGGTTTGTGTTTCTCTCTTGTTGCTTTTGCTGTCTTCTGCCATCATGAAATGTTGTCTCTCATTATGTGCCACTCTTCCTTGGAGTTAGCTGAGGATGGGCTACAAGGTCTATGACAAGGGCTAAAATAAACCTTTCTTCATTTTGGACATTGGGTATTTTATCTCAGCAACAATAAAAGTGTCTAGTACAGGACTATTCAGCAAGTGCTATATATGTCCAACTACTGGGCTTCTCAGAACAGATATTATTATAACAAACATGTAAGTAATTTTTTTTCCATTTCAATCCTTATATACACATATTTTCAAATGCAGATATAGAAGAAAAACTTAAATTTATTTTATTTTTTTCTTTAATGTAAGAGAAATTACTCTAAAAACAAATAAATGAATAGATTCTAGATATCAACTTTGGGAAAGGAGCCACTCATTGTTGACATTTTGAGGATACAAATGAAAAGTGAGCCAAAGCCTTCTACCATATATCAGAATTTATCTAATTCATTTTATTCTAAATTTATTTCACATTAAATTGTGTCATTTGGTTATTTTTAGAGTTTTATTCTTTACCTATATAAATGGAAATATGATATTTCCTCCAAATTATATGAACTTTAATTAATTAAATATCCTCTCTTACAAATAGAGGAAAAGTGAATGGAGCAATCTAAATAGTATTAGTAGAAATATATATTTAACATAAATGAGACAATAAGTTGATAATATGACATCAGTTTAATAATCCAGGATGAAATTCTTAAGAGATTTTGCCTAGCTCTGAAGATTTATATGGGCAATATAACTAGATCCCAGGTAAAGTAGAAATAAATATTTAATTAGTGTATAGGTGAGCAATATTTATGCTCTCATAAGTATATTAAACCAGTATATCAAGACTACTCTATAACTAATTAAATATTTAATATTATTCAGTGATTTAATGGTATATCCATCTCAAACATAAATATAGAATGTTCTAAGAGGCTGATCTTTTCCAATATTTTATAAGCTGGTACTAGGATTGTAACTGGGTAAAAAAGGAGTAGTCAGCACTGATATATATATTTCAGAATTGCTTCTACACCTAACCACAAGCATTACAAATCTACAAAGGAGATACAAGGAAAACCTGAATTTAATTGCATATATCACTAAAATAAAAGCATTCAGTTATATATTTATGAACAGAATTTATTTAATCACTTTTCATTTAATTTAACATATGGCATTCCTTGTTTATTTGATCATTGCTAAGACTAGCAAAAGAAATAGGAATAAAAAATATGATTGCAATACTTCACTGTCCTTCAGCATACTTGTGAGAAAGCACAGAGCAAAGGATAATAATTATGTCTTTAAAATGATTAAACCCTAATGTTGAAAACTTCACAAGTGATGTAATGGTGAAATAAATTTCTGGCATTTTAATCCAGACACATTAAGATTAAGAGGATGTCTGTAAATCATCTTTATTTATGCATTGTTCTTACATAGTAAAGCACTGTCCAGATTCAAGAGAATTTCCCCCTGATCTGAGTTTATTATTTGCCCAGTATTTGTATGTTTATTATAACTGTGGTACAAAGTTTACAAAATCTTTGTATTCAGACACACATAAAAATGTGGTTAAAAAGAAAGCTAAAGATGACTGATCAGTGAGCAACAAAATACAAAGCTTCCCAGTAGAAACAACCCATATGCCAGAATAAAACATCCTGGAGAGATCCAGACAGAGGGGGATGGATCCTCTTGACACAGGAAGAAATTAAAACATAAAAAAGCTCATCAAACATGCAGTCTCAGGGCTACAACTGGAACAGCTAAAATTACTGGACACAGAGTTTTCACTGCGACCTGCCAAGTTCATGCCAGACTGAATTCACAAATTCATGCCAGCCTGCAGAGCCACAGAAACTTGTTCTTGCCATCTCTTGCAGGAGCCACAGCCACGCTGAAGTTGGGGGTTGGTGAGCCCAATGCATAGCGGAGCCAGTGAAGGGACTTTCATTTATCCACGGTCAATGCTGGGAATGAGACCTCCTACACAGGAAGGGCATGACCAAATGGGCAACATGTTGGAATCCGGCAGGAGGACCCTGAACTGGGAGCGACAATGACTTCAGTTGGTTGGTCCCTCCCCACAGCAGATTCATGGGATTTGCTTGGACTGGGTCACTCCCCTGGCCAGGACCAAATAAGCCTTCCCAAATTGATTTCCTGTGCCTAGCACACACTAACCTGGTGAAGGCCCCTGAAGTTTGGCTGGCCCAGTGGGGAGGGGCTGGCACACACAACACCTGCTTACACCTCAGTGACAAGAGCAGGCAGGAGAGAGCAGAGGTCCCTCACCAGCATGCTTCAGAGGAACTGTGACCAACAGGGAAGGGGCCTGGGACCTCCACTGTACACCTTTGTGGAGCAGGTCAGGACCATGACAGGAAAGAGAGGCAAGAGGAGGCCTCCAGCCCAGAACCCTGAGATCACTGATCCAGGAAAAGGAAAAACAAGGGAGACTGAGGGCAGCAAACATGCAACATCAGACATGGCTTCAATAGACATTAAGAGATATTTTTGGGACCTTGTAGATGAGATCAAAACTGAAATATTAAATCAGGTAAAGCAAGATATGAGTAGAGTAATAAAAGAAATGCTAAGCATCTTTCAGGATGACATAGACAGAAAAAGGGAGGAACACAAAAAAGGAGGGAAACACTTGATAAAGAATATAAAGAAAATATAGAATACATGAAGCAGATTCAAAGAGATTACCAGGAAATTAAAACTCCATTGAAAGCTGGCAAAATGCCTTAAAAGAAACTAAGGATAGACTATCAAAACTTGAAGACAAGTTTGCAATGTGTGATCATGAAAGGAAAGATCTCTTAAAAATAACAAGGAAACAGGCAGTGACAATACAAAGGCTAGAAGATGACAAGAGAATCTATAATTTAAGAATAAGAAATGTGAATGAAGAAGCAGGAATACAAACAGGCTAATTACAAAGGCTATTTACAGAAATAATTAAGAAAAACTTCCCAAGCATGGAAAAAGAAAATAACAATTGGTATGTGAGGCATACAGAACTCCAGCCACCTACAACCAAAACAGAGCTACACCCAGACATATAATAATCAAGATACCAGAAATCCAATATAAAAACAGAATATTAGAAGCTGTCAGAGAAAAGAAACAAATCACATATAAAGGAAAGCCCATCAAGATGATGGCAGACTTCTTGACACAGACCATCAGATCAAAAAGAGCTTGGAGCAAAGTATTCCAAGCCCTGAAAGAAAATAACCTCCAGCCCAGATTGAAGTACCCTGCAAAGATGTCACTAGAAATTAATGGAGAAACAAGATGCTTCCATGACAAAGAGGAACTGGGGGAGTTTGTGACCGCCAATCCAACACTACAGAGAATACTGAAGGACATTCTAGAGAGAGAGAGAAAAAAAATACCAGGATTTAGGAACAGTGGCAGAAAGGCCTCAGTGAGCAGGGCAAGCAGTAGTATGATGGAGAAAAATAGACAAGCAAAAGCAGAAAAATAGCATAGCAGAAATGAGGCAGAGAAAGATGGCTAGAATCTCTAACATAGATGGCCTTGACACACTATATTGTTAATAGTGTAACAGGATTTCAAACCCACATTACACACACCACTCTGCTTAGATGGATTGTATTCTGCTCCAGTCATTCTACCTGTACTAGATTTGAGGGCACAGAAAGTAATCCCGAAAATAATAGAATATAGTAGAGTAATCATCCTTAATTTCCTATTAACTTAATCTAAAGCTCTGTATAACCTACACTGTTTTACTGATCGTAATCAAATCTGGTTTGTTAGATCGCTGTTTTGTATTAATAGATTTTATTCAGAAATGTTATGATTGATAGTATCAAGTCTGAGAGTATAGGCAACTGCACTTAAGATGACAAGATTCACTAGAATATCCACTCTGGTTTGATTATTACTTGCTTTTGAAGTTTTATACTGTCTACAATGTTTTGTTTTGACCAATATTGTTATGTACTGCTATATTCAATTATACTGCTATATTCAATTATACTGCTATATTCAATTATGCCTGATGATATAGACAGTTCTACTGAAGATAATAAGAAACAATGCAGTAATCATTGTAGACCACCTTGTACTATGGTTTTATATGACTTTTTGGTTTCATGTCTTTATAGGAATATGTTTGGTTTTATCTTGCCATGTTTTGTTTTTCCCTCTAATACAGAAAGGATAGAAATACAAGTAGAGAAATACATGTACATACATAGCTGTTTACACTCTTACTGTTTGAATATCTACTCTGTATGCTTCAATTTTATAACTTGAACAACTATTTCTAAGAGGACAATATGTAATTTATCAACTAGTGATTTCTTACGGTTTATCTTTTTTTATGAAATTCTGTATTATCTCTACCCTTTACATTTTTTCCTCTTTAAATAACATTTTAAAAAAATTTAAATGTGGTTAAACAATTCAGAAATTTAAAGGTTCTATAGGAGTCATGATAAAAGCAGTAGCTTGCTCAGATGTAATTAAAATTCACACAAACTAGATAATTGTAACAGTAAATCAGTTATTCAAGTTTGCGTGCATTTTTAAGTCAAAAGATTATATCAAGTTCAGGAATAATTTAAGTAACATTTTGCTACAGACTTTTTTCACTTGACATATGAAAAAATATAAATAAAACACAATGCTTTCTTGGAATTTCATTTTCATGTGAAAAAATGTATGCATCATCATGATATTATCCTAATATTGATAAACACTTTAAGTGTCTGTGTTTTCTGGCCATATACTGAAAATAATTTCAATATACCATAAGTTGCCTATAGAATAAACCCTCCTCAGTTCAGATGTATAGTGTTTATTTTTATTCCACAACTATTTAATACTATTCAAAAAAAGACATTAAATTTTACTATATTTTTAATGACTGTGTCTTCAAACTGGTAACAATATTTAACAGTTGCTTAAAAATTAACTTCATTATTTTATTTGATAGGTTATATTTACATGATACATTATATATTTGATACATTATATTTATTAGTTTCCATAAAAATGAGGCAAAATATTATCTTAAACAAAGTCTTGCATTTATTCATCTGAAAAGCATAGTAATTTTCTTTTCAAAGAAACAATATTTTAAAAGCCATTTGGTATACACAAGGAAAGAAGTTATTTTTAGTGCTATTCTTCTCCATAAGTGGAATAAAATATATTTTTCCTTCCTCATTTCCTACCAAAAGGGCAAATATTAATGTTTTCATCTATGTTTTCTAGTAGCACAAACATTCCAAAGAGCAAGATGTAATTAGCAATTAAAAAGTCACCTACCTGACTTCTGGAACGAAAATCATCAGAGACTTTTTCACAATTCCTTAAAACTTACTTGAATAGTTTATTGGAACAATGACTAATATGGTTAAATATTTTGTTACCTAGATGAATTTGTGTTTAGGGGGCATCCTGACACACATGAACAGTTCACACTAATGATAGTAATTGAAATATTTAAACCATAATGATCTTTTCTAGTTGATTATTATTGCTCCTTTCTTTAGCTTTTAGTCCTAGTGTGTTTTTAAATTATGTTACCTTACGTTTTACATCTTACAACTGGCCAGGCATGGTGGGGAATGCCTGTAAGCCCAGCACTTGGGAGGCTGAGGCAAAAGAATGACTGTGAGTTTGAGGCCAGCGGGGCTACATAGTGAGTTTAAGGCCACCCTGGACTTCCTAGTGAAGCCATGTTTAAAAAAAATTAATGGCTATTTCTCCTTTAGATTCTGTTCTCATTGAAGGAACAATATATTGTATCTCTATATCCTCAAAACACTTCTTGAGTGTATAATAAACTGTTCTCTGCAGTCGCTTATGTTAATTAAGGTACTTTCAAGCATAAACAATGGAAACTGACTTGGTTAGTTTTTGTAATGCAAGCAGAATCTCTTGCTGGACTCTGATCCGAGTTTTGGCATCACACACAGAAGTCAAGAACCGTAAAGCATATGCCAAGTAGATATGTTTCCTGAGGTGCTCAATCACCTATGCTAGACATGGTAAGAGAAGTACAGATTGTATGCTAAGCATCAGCGTCTATACCAGGCTGAAAAAATGATGTGGAAAGGTAAAATTTCTTTGGAGTTAGCTGACAGAATGACATGCAATTTGCCCGTGCTGGGGTTGTGTCCTCCTATCTAAAAAGAATAAAAATATACCATTCAGCAACCTCAGCAGTGCTCGGGGTAAAGCATGTGCTTAGTGTATGTAATGCCTTGTGCTCAATCTTCACCTCAAAAACAAAAACAAATAAGTAGAAATGGAGACCTTAACAAGAGTCTTCTGAAGGCTATGGAATTCAAGAACCTATAAGTGACTCACAAAGGAGTGTCAGAATCCGGGGTTTTAATTGGGAAAAGCTGGGATTTATATGGACAATATAACTGGATCCCAGCTAAGTAGATATAAATATTTAACAAGTGTACTGGAGAGTGCTGCATCTCCAGAAAAGCTACACCAAAATGCTTGCTTGGAGGGACTTTGATACAGATCTGAGGCAGGGGGCCAACTGAAGATTACTTTAAAGAAACCAACCAAGAGATAAATGATAAAAGCAGAGTCATCTAGGTTATTGGAGCTAGTACTGGGTCTAAATTTTTTGGACTGTTACTAAATTAAATGTTGGAAAATCTATTTTAATATTAATAATTTCAAATTAATTTAATAGTAGAATAATGACAAAATATTTTGGAAAAGATTACTATTAAAGAGAAAACAAAACTTTTTAAAAAAATCTTGTTGATAGAATAATATTGATGAACATTTATTAAGTAATCACTTCTTAACTTGCGACAGTTTAGTGTTTGGCAACTAGAAAATAATCCCAGATGATAATTTATATCATATAAAATAAAAGAAGACACATTATGCTCATTTGGTCCTTTCTAATACTTTTATTAAATATTAGCAAGAATCCAAACATTGGTGCCCAAAATGCTAAAATTATATTTGGATATCATCAAATGACAATCAAGTTAGAAATGATGAGATCATTTCTCTTTGAAAGTAATGATAAGGTTATATATACAGAGCTCAATCAGGAAAGAAAAATTATTTGTCTTCCTTGTTTGTCTTTAAGAGAAATTTAAGCAAAAAGAGAAATACCACAGGTTGAGAACTGAGAAACTAACACTATCATCCACAAAAAATAAAAATAATTCCTTAAAAACACATTTTGCTACTCTGAATTTTAATCTTACCACAGTTATAAATTCTAAATTTATTAATTATAGGAAATTAAACATACTTTTGTTGATATTACTTGTTAAATTTTTCGGTACCTGAGTGGTATTTCAGTCTAGGATTTATCCAGTGTGACTCTGGCAGTATTCTCTCATGCATAGCTCATCAGCCTCTGGCTTGTCTTTCCTGTCTCCGCTCATATCTTTGTGACTTCTACTTTCTTCTTTTATTTTTGTAATTTTACTTTACCTTCAACTTAGTTTTTGTGGGGTTTTTTTAGTTTTAAAAAGATTTATATTTACAGAACCGTTGTAGTGATGGTAAATCAGTTTCCACATTCTTCACCTAGACCTACCCACACAGACTCCCTTCCAGTTATTAATTTAATAGGTTACTTTTTCCCCCGGTATGGTAAATACAAATATAAAGGTAAGTACTATTACTGTGGGATTTTTTTTTAATTAAAACATTAGAGAATATTGAACACTTCTTAGCTCCTCACTCCTAAATGCCTTAGCACATATCTGTCTGCCAAGAAAAAGGATGTCCTACTTATATTTGTAAGCAACAAATGTAAGATACTAAACAGAATTGGATAAATGCCCATGTCTCCTGATAGGCTATAAGGAAAGATCTCTAGTCATACACTTAAACTAAAGGTCTCTCAGGACTACATATACTCTTGAGGCTTGTTCAGTGAAAGAATACAAAGTAGAAACCAGTTCTACATGGTTAATATCTCTTTCCAAGTTTCCAGGCACTTTATGTTATGGTACAATCCCTTAAGAGAAATGTATGAGATCTGAATAGCTACCAGAGGGTTATACAGCACACTAGAGGAGGTACATGGATAAAAAACATCAATTGCATGAAAATACTTGGCATCCTAAAATGTACCAGAGATTAACATTGTACTGAATGTGTCACTGTGCTGAGTGAGCTGGATACGTGAACATGTATTTCACAAAAAAAAGGCATGAAAATATGCACAGGCTGCTGAGTCTCACTCTCATTCATAATTTAATTCAAAATTGTAAATCAAAACTACACTGAAATACTATTGTTCACCTATTAGGATGATAAGTATTTAAAATTTTTGAAAACACATCTTTGAAATGCCAGTGGCAACATAAATACTCATATATCACTTGTGAGAATAAAAAATTTGAGTGGAACTTTGTATTTAGCAAAATTACATGATGTGTGCCCTTTAGTTTGGCAATCTCACTTCTAAGAATATATTCCAAAGACACACTGCCAAAAGCACTGCCACCAACAAAAATCTCTGAGAAACAACAAAAGTTTCCAGAAAGACTTATTTATTATTTACAAGCCTATTGACCTAAGCATTATTTATATTTGGTCATTATCTAGTCATTTATAAAACTAAGTACTTTAGTTTTGAAATTCAAAATTTCTTTTGGAAAAGGAATGCACATATACCTTTATCTTGCTATGAGGTGATCTTTTAGATACACTGTCACCTGAAAGATGGAGGAAAGGAAAGTACAGGAACTATACTAAGGATGTATGTATTTTAAAATAGTAATGCCAGTAAAAGCAAAAATTCTAAAGGTGAAAATACAGAGTAAGTACATTAACTGCCAGAGTGCTTTGAATATACATTGCTTTTACATTTAAATCTGAGAAAAAGTTTTAATAAACTAAATTTCTGTGTATCATTAATGGATATGCCATACAAACAAAAAATGTTAAAGTAAGCATTTTCTGCTTTTAATAATCTTTCATGAGTGATAGAGTTATTAATGCCATGAGACATTTGAGGGCATTATAAACTATTGCACACAGGTTATGATTTTTGAGAACCAAGATTTCTATGTGGGCATACACAGGAACAGATTATAAATTTTTTTTAATTTTATTTTGAAAGAGGGTAAAACTAAACAGAACAAAACAGATCATAATATCATAATAACAATATAAGAGACACAGATTTCAAAGCAAGACAACCAGAGATCTTTACTGTCTATCATATTGTCTCTTGTTTTCTTCCAAATAGTCGTCCATATCTTCACATACAATGTATTCATACAAAACAAAATAGTATAAAACTGATCAGAATAGGATGATGAAGGCATTTTAGGTCCTCAAGACCAGACAATAGGGAAGTCAATAATGCTACCATAATGTCTCTCGTTCTCTTCAAAATAGCTGTCCATACCTTCAATGCATGTTGAAATTTGAAACAATAAAAAAGATTAAAATCACTCGGAACAAAGAATAATAGTATTGCTGGATTTCACATCATGACCCTATGGAATCAGCACTGGGTACCTTAGAGTTTCTTTTTTTTCAAACTAGCTGTTTATTTCATCGTGCATTATATAATTGATACTCATAAACTTTTTAGAAGTTCTACACATGCATGAGTCTCTACATGTATACCTATCCTTTCTGTATTAGAAGGAAAAACAAAACAAGACAAAACAAAACAAATTCCAAGAAAAACATGAAACAAAAAAAGACATATACACAACACTAGAAAAGAACTCAGAACACTGCCAATGTAGGCCTTCAAAACAAGGCGGTATGAGCATAACTAGAGTTGTTATTTTACATAATGATCAAGAGCTCCTCAAATCACTATACAATAATATGCACAATTATTCCAATCCAGAATAGACATAAATTAATGAGATTGATCAAACACCCTTCTAGTACTAAATTTAAATTGGAAATATCAGGAATGGACAGTTGAACAAAATTCATGTTATATTTATGTCTCTTAATATATACTAAATAGGGAAGAAACAATGACAATCCCTGATTTAGCAATAATCAGAATTGATACCATGTATGTAATACTTACTATGTGCCAAGCCTTTTTAGTATTTTCATATATCTAATAATTTAGTATTCATATAGTTCCATTACTAGAGTCATTATATGGGTGAAAAAAATAAGAAAAAAGAAATAATAAAAAAGTAAAAGAAGATCAGATAGGTTGAGTAGTTACTCAGTTACATACACAGTGGTGGTATACACAGGCTTTGAATCTAGGCAGTGTGAATGTAGAGCCCAGCCTGTTAATCACTGTGTATCCTGTCACCCAATATAGTTCAATCATGCTTTATGAGAAGTCACTGATACTAGACCTGTCATAGGAAATATCCATCATTTAGAAAAGAATGTTCAGAACTATAGAAATGATTTAACCTGTGGTAATGTGTAAAATAACAATTATTGTTGACATGTTTTTATTTATTACTCTCCTCCCACACAAATACCTCCTTTTAAGAGACTAAAGTACATATTATTTAATAGAGAGCAAATCTCCAAACCAGTGAAATGCTTAGAATTTAAATCACTTAAAGTGGTAAAGTATATGTCTACACCATAGAGGTTAAACAATCTACCATCTTATCACAAATTAAGGATTTAGCACAATGGGGATTCAAATCCATATCCTTCAGCTGTCAAATATTGTATTTAAATACTCTGGCACAAGTATCTAGCTATGAATCAGTTACACAGACTCTTTAATTTTCTGTTCATTTTTTCCCATAGAAATAGGAATAATTAGCACTACCCAAAAGACTCAGATACTTGAGAACATAATGTACAGCATTACACTTACCTTACCTTTTACTTTATTTTAATGTTCCATCTCCCATTCACATTTATGTTTTAGTTTATATTTATAAGAGTAATGATGATTAAGGTCATGGAGTTTAAAAGGGGGCAAATTAGAGAAGGCAGAGAAAAGGAAAAGACAGGACCCTTCCTTTCCATTGCTCCTACAAGAAGAAGTTTTCTTTTTTAAAAAGCCTTTAGCTATTTATTTTTAAAATTCATTAGTGAAGATCATAGATAAAGACAAATCAAATTCCTAATTAACATACACAACTGTACAGGTAGTGGTGACATTTTCAGCTTTACATATAAGAAGATAGTGCTTTTTACGTAGCATAAATATGTATAAAATCCTGTAAAATTCTTAAGAAACCAATTTACTTTTCTTCCACAATGTCCTCATGGAGTTACACCTAGTCTTATCATCAGCTTTCATCCAATGCATTGGAAGATGAGATGATTTTTCTTTTGTTTCTTGACCAGGAATCACTTCATCCTGCAAGCTTTGCAAGAAGACATGTGAAGGAAGAGACAAGGGTTCGTCATGGTGGCCATGATGGAGAAAATCAGAAGGAGATGTGGTCTTGTTTGTTTGTTTGTTTGTTTTAATTTGGTACTGAATTAAAAATATAAAGAAGAATTCTGAATGTCAATTATAAGGATCCAATAAGGATCCAAGTTTCTAAATGTCAAATATTTTAAAAATCATGAAATTAAGTAGGTATGCAATGTACTTATTAAAACAATAAGAACCTGCATACATTTGCCTCTAGTTAGAAAATTTGGTAATTTTATTTATTTTTCCAGTCCTCTGGGATTAAGGTCAGTAATTATATTTAGCATATTTTATTGGAAAAAACATCACTTCTCGGCCTTTTGGCTAAGATCAAGTTTATTGGAAAAAGCACACAAGATTTAGTATGCCTTGTGATCTGTGCTGTCACAATGGTATCTAATATCATTAGATATTGCAAAATGAGCTTCTAGTGCAGAAGGTTATCTTTAAAATCTTCTATGAGTTGTTGAGTTTTGTCTCAAGTATTCTTTTGTAACTTGAACTAGTTTTATTTCACACATTTAATAAATAAATACTTATAGAATAATTATTTATCACTTTGGAAATAAAGTTTGGGTGGATGAGTAAATTGACTAACATTTTCTAACCCTTATCTATTCCTGGAGAGTAATTTGTTCAACTATGTTCTAAACTGCATGTTTCATTTGCATCCATTTTTACTTCCCATGATACAGAAAACCGTCTTAAATAGATACATTCAAGTAGTTATGTGACAGAATCCTAATTGTTCCCAAGAGCATATTGAAGCTTCAGTTTTTCTAAACAACATTAATGTCACTTGTCTATTGACTGCAATATTCTTTACAAGAATAAGCATCTTCCAGCAGCTATAGTAACAAATTATGTATAGTGATAATTTCATCTGTAAAATGGTAAATCTGATTGAAAAGGCTTGGCAGATGTGAAAGTTTTGTTGTCTCTAATTCACCTTCATAAGCATAAGATCTTTATTTTCGACTATTTTATTTAAGAATCCATTACATTGTCCATGTATATGTTATAGAACTTTTCTTTATAAACTAATATATCTGAAGCACTTCAGAGAAATAGAAATTAATATAGCCATGCCACTAATGTACACATTGGCTCCATGACCTCACCAATAGTAATTTTCCTCATGCTTTACAAGTCCATATGAAATGTGTTTTTAGCAGTCTGGTCCACTTTAAGAATCACATTCTAAAAATCAGTTACTGACTCTTGACTATGACATTTACAAACAAAACAATAAATTACATGAGTTTCTTCATATAAGTGCTTTATTATGAAAAGATTAATTTGGAAATCATTGGGCCATACCATAGAATAAAAAATTAATTTTACATAGACATATCATAGTATAATTATATATAGAAAATATTTATAATAATCTGAAATGTGTTTCCTTTATTAACTTCCAAGAGTTCCACATTACACAATAGAAGGATCAATCATTTGTGGCTGAGAAAAATAACCCTAGCACCTCGCATCAACTTTTTCTGCAATCTGTCTCTTGACTTTGTGCTCATTTCCTAAGAATGGATTACAAATTGCAATAGATTTTGAATTCTAAATGTACTTGATAAAATTTTTAAAACACGTAACAGCATATACAGGTATGATAAAAGTACAATGAATGATTAAATTTTAAAATATAATAATAAAAGTTATATTGCTATTAATCCACTGGAAAACAGTTCCTGCCATTTCTTATTCTTCTTGTCTCTTGCTGAAATATTCTGCAGCTTCTTTCTTGAACATCTTTAGTTGCACAGTTGTGCTTGCCTTGATGTTATGAATCAACTTAAAATGTTTAACTCATGGTCATGTTAATTTTGGGGAAGATCTGGAAGTTACATGGTGGAAGATCCAGTGAATAAGGTTAGTAAAGACATATCGCAATGTTTTTAAGAATTTGAATTTCTGCTAGATGGCATACAGCTACACCATTTACCATAGTTTTTAATCTTGCCTGATATATTACTGTTATCCATTAGCTTTCTATTTTTTATGCAACAAATATCAAACAGGTTATTTTGATGTTACTCACGGAATACTATATGCTTATTTCCTAGTTGGTTTTTATCTTTCTGTGATATTATGAAGTCTTATATAAACATTTGGCTTCTTTGGCAACTACCTAGTTAATCAACCTCTAAAATACCCCACATGACTCAGTAACTGAAGACCCAAAAGTATTTCCTATATTTAATGCCTACTAACCTTCTTATCACCGATGGTATCCATTTCTCCTTATTCAGGGCTTTCTTCACCAGTTAGTTATATTACACCAATCACGTGTTTGCTGTAGATATGAAAAAGAGGGACAGACAGAATGTGACATACCTTTGCCTGGGTCTTTATTGGAGTTTTTATTGGAGTAAAAAACAATGTAAATGATCAAATTCATACTGGTCTATGGCTAAGAGATTAGTTCTACTTACTTGGCGATAGATCAAAATTGAAGAAATCCACATTGACTGATAAGGAATATTAGTGTCTCAGATTAGTTCTTTAAAATAACAGATATAGACATAGATAGATATATTTTTATATAGATATACATATACATATACATATACATATACATATACATATACATATACATATAGATAGATATTGGGCCTCTAACAAATGATTTCACATTTGCCAAGCAGGTGCTGTGCTGTAAGCTATATCCCCGGCCCCACTAACAAAATTTATAGACCATTTCATTTACGTTTAAGGAATTCCAAAGCTATACATGGTAGCTGGCTTTACCTTGAAATCCAACATGACCAGCTGAATAAAGTAAGTATGGATTTGGGTTGCTTAATTAAAAGCACAGGCTTTGCAACCAGACTATCTGGTTTAGAGTCAAGTTCCACTACTTAATAGTCACATGGGTCAGGAACACACTACTATGTACCTCTCTTTCAAAAAGGAAAAATAGCAATGCTTATATTGTTGAATTGTTGCTAGATTTTTTTTTAAATACACCTAAAGAGTTCTTAGAAGTGTCTGGAGGAGACCACTGAATAAGGATCCAAACTGGAAAAGGTTATGTCTGTCAGTGTTCATTTAAGGAAAATAAAACATTTTTTGGCATCATAAGCACAAAGAACTTATCAGAAGGAATCAGATATTTACAAAATTTTTTGGCAAGTCTCAAAGTATGAAAATAAAGAGGGTATCATAAGAGGTTTAGAATATGTCTGCCACCCACTCAAAATTCAAAAATGTTTTAAGAATTCATTGTTAAAGTCATAGTTAAGCAGTAACTTTGCTGTTAGTGAATAAAAATCAAGACAAGAATCTGGTTAGCCATTATGAAAATCTTGGTCACTGAAACCTGCAATAGTACTGTGCACTGCTGTTGCTAGAATACCCTCTGATTCATTTTCACTCTCCAAACAGTGTGTGCATGTCAGTCATTGGCAGAACATAAATGGCATCTGGAACAGTAATGTCTTGTGCACATAAGAAAAACACTGATATTGAGACAGACTTATAAACAAAGGAGAAAGAAGTATGTCTATGCACGTTGCCCATAAAAATACAAAGCTCTTTGCCAACCCATTTGCAAACTCCCCTAGAAAAATAAAGGTCCAGAATGAAAAATAAAACTAGTCCCTCTGAAACTTTGAGCCAAAATGGAGAAAAGAAAAATTATTTACTGTTTCATGGAATGAATTGGTATTTATGATATGTATCCTTTCATATACTTTACTTTGTATTTTTTAAAGTAGATATTTGAGAAATATTGGCCTATGCTTCAAAATTTAAACATCAGAACACATGAACTCATTTCAGAATCACAAACCCCAGAGAAAGCATTTTTATTAATAAAAATATGTGATGTGTACTTTAAAAATAAGAGTTTAAATCAATGATGAAACTAATGAATATATTGAGAATCATTTTAACCATTTCTCTTATTTGAAGTCATGAAATTAAGCTGAAAATCAAAGATTATTTATAAAGTTCCATGAACTACAAGAAGTTAGCTTGTATCCTCTGTGTATCCTCTAAGGGGATAATATATATGATTTTCTCTCCTAAAATGATTTTCTTTTTAGAGACGACTGTAGCTATTTTTTTATTTAATTCTTGTTATGAAATTTAGATTAGCTTTGAACTCGGTATATAGCCCAAGCCAGCCTCAACAAGCCAAGTGTGGGAGTTATAGGTGTGTGCCATTATATCCAGATCATTTTATTTATGTATTTGTCTCCAGAGATATAGAAGCTATATGATCTAGACTTAGTCTTACAGATAGATATAGATGTAGAAGTAGATATAGACATAAAATGTATAGAGATTAGATGATAGAGATGGAGATAGAGAGAGAGAAAAAAAGAGGCAGAGAGAGGCAGAGACAGAGGCAGAAACATATAAGAGGGATCTCCGTGGGAATTTACCCACAGTGCTACGAAGTCCCATGATAGGCCTTCAAACTGGAGAACCAGAAAAGCACATAGCATGGCTATGTCCACACCCTTGAGGAGGACTAGGGAAGCAGATGGAACTCTCTATGAGAGGGCAAAGGCTGGAGACCCTGGGAGCCGTGGGTGCAAATCCAAGAGTTCAAGAGCCAGAGAACCTGGAGTTCTAATGAGAGAGGAAGAGGACAAGAGTATCAGCTTCACAGGACACTATAAATTCACCTCTTCTCTGCTTTTCTATTCTACCGAGGCTCTCAGCTGACTGGATGGTCTTTGTCCATTTTGAGGGTGAATCTTTCCTAAAACACTGACTCAAATGCTAATCTTTTAATATATAGGCATTTTCAAAGAATGCAAAATGATCTTGTTCCCTTTTTACAGGGAATATCTGGTCCTTATCATGAACAAGCTTCTCTCTGGGACTCCGCTTACAACTACTTTGGTACACATCCCTATTTTAAGCCTTTAAGATCTCTCTCTTGCAGTGAAGCAATTTCTTAGCTCTTACACAAGAGCAGCCTGAGAATTCCTCAAGTTCTCTCAGTAAATCTACAAAAGTATGACTATCAGGTTATACAAGTTTAGATTTCCAATTTACAATGTGTTTTCACTGAGCTACACATTGTGTGTGTGTGTGTGTGTGTGGCTGCTCCTTAAGATGACCAAATGGTAAATGTCATACATGTTGAATACTGGCACTATTTTAAAACCTGTAAAGACAAAATGGTACGCATTGAGCATCTTCTTCATTTAAGTAAAACATTTACTTAGTAAAGAATTATATGTATTACAGGGATATTCAATAACAAAAATAGATGTAATATCTAAACATTTAAACAGTAACAATAAACTTTATGGAAGATCAAATAGGTAAAACGTTTGAAGTCAGAAGTGTGGGCAAGGACTTTCTGAACAGAACAGCAACTGCACAGGAAATAACAACAAAGAAATAACAGCAAAAATCAAGAAAAGAGATTCAATAAAATGAAAAACTTCTGTATAGCAAAGGAAACAACTGGTAGAGTGAAGGGACTACCTACAAATATGAAAAGTTTTTGCCTATTATTCCCCAGACTAACATCTACATAAAAAACTCAAAGAAATTAGGCCACCTAAATTAAAAGACCCATTCAAGAAATGGGCACATGAAGTGAACAAACATTTTCCAGAAGAAGTACAAATAATCAACAACGTGAAAGAAATGTTCAACATTTCTGGTCATTAGATAAATACAAATTAAAACAATGTTAAAATTTCATCTTACACTTGATAGAATGAAATTAAGAAATTAAAGAATATCAAGTGATGGCATGGCTATGGTGAAAAGGAACTCCTGTACACCTTATTGGTGGGAATGGGAACCACTACAATCATAAAAATAAGAATGGAGATTCCTCAAAGAACTAAAGGTCAATTTGACCCAGTTATTTTTAGTGGAAAAAGTTAACTATAAGAATCTTAGCTTTCCCTGTACTTAAATAAAAAGCTACAATGTAGATATTGTTTGCAGTAACAATAATACAAAATGTTCATGGAAACTGTTAAGAAACTGAAACAAATATTTACTGTAAATGGGAAATAATCACTCTTTAACAAGCAAAGGAGTAAATATTTTACATTAGAATATAATGTTTTGAAATTAAATTAGCAAAATATGTTGCTAAAAGAATATAGATGGTTTTGATGTAGGTAACATATTTCAGGTAGAAAAAAATGTTGGCACAACTATTAAATAAATAGTGCAACATTTGGGAAAAATTAGAAAGTATGCAAATCTACTAAGTCAATCTTCACATATTTTATCCAAAAGAAATAACCCAACATATGATAAAAACTATAAATAAATATTCATCACAGCATTAATATTGTTAATGTTTAATGTGTTTTCATCATTTTCAATTTTAA
This sequence comes from Hydrochoerus hydrochaeris, assembly GCA_004027455.1. Lineage (NCBI taxonomy): Eukaryota > Metazoa > Chordata > Mammalia > Rodentia > Hydrochaeridae > Hydrochoerus > Hydrochoerus hydrochaeris. The sequence goes on from PVLA01001331.1 coordinate 227,253, forward strand.
AATTCAAGTCATTAAATATATATTATTGATTTCATAAAAATTTATTGAGCAAAAAACATGAATGAGATTAGTGTATTACATATAAAGTTACAAACAATAATAATTCAGTGAACGCTAATAATCTATGTGCTCATACCACACCTTTATTGCACCTTCTTCCATTGCACCTGGTTTCTCCGTGAGCTCTGTATTTATTATACATTCACAGTTTTTTTCTATTTATTTATTTTGGGGTTTTGGTACTGGGAATTGATCTCAGGCCCTTGTGCTTGCCAGGCAGGGGTTTACCTCTGAGCTGTATATATCCCCTGCCCTCGCAAACCTAAATCTTTTTTGTTTTTGTTTTTTGATAACGGGAATCAAACTCATGACCTTGCTTTGCCAGGCAGGCACCTGTGCCACTGAGCTATATCCCTGGTCTTCTTATTCTTAAATAAGATCATATATCTGTGTATGAACATAAATTCCATAAATATGAATCACATTTTAACTGTGCATGATTTCTTTCATTTTCTTTCTCTGTTTTCTGTCCTGTTTTTTTCATTTTCTTTTTCATTTACCATGCATTTGAAATGTGTCGAGGTGTTTATATGTGGTTTCATAGTGGCTTTTAAAGACTGTTAAACAATTTTTATTTTCTTATAAGAATGCACTTTATGTCAAACAATTTTTATTTTCTTATAAGAATGCACTTTATGTCTCCCAGCTTATTTCTCTTCAGAATTGTGCTGGAACCTTCTCAAATGCAACTACAGAAGCACAAAAACTCTCTAGTATGCAACTGGCAGTGGACATTCTGAGCAACAGAGCATGTATATATATTTTCAGGCTTGAAATACAGCTCTATCAGAGCATCAGGTTTATAAGACAAAAAGTGTTGCATAGAAGGCAGTAATGATGATTGCACAACATTAGGAAAATATTTAATAATGTTTACCATTACAATAAACAATGACCAAGATTGTAAGATTTATGTTATTTAAATACAAAATAAAATCATTGAAAAGAAAAGCAAAAATTTGTTCACTGAAATGACTGAACTAATATACTTCAACCAAATGGATAAGCGTTCCAATGGCCTCATTGAGTTGTGTGCTCCGTTACATGTGTAACTTCAGCTTTTGGTTTTGTCAATAGAAAGTAAACCTGCATTTGACTGAGTCTTGTGTTTCTCCATTTACTAAGGAATTCTGGTGTCTCTTCATAGCTTCATTATTTGTTATGTTGTTTAGTACAATAATCACTCATTTTCTCATTTTTTTCATTTTGCCACTTTTCTATCAGATTATTTTCCTTTTAAATTCATCTTTATGTAAATTTAACATATAGTCTGAAATGTTTAGAATTTATTCAGTAAATACAGAACACTCAGTCTAATAATTGCAAAATAAACATTGATTTTTAAGAATGCATTCATGTAATGTTTACCCAGAGGGATCATACTTTTGATATGTGTTTTGCTTTGTTTTAGTTTTTGGTACCAGGGATTGAACTCATGACCTCATGCTTTTCAGGCAGGCACTTATGCCAGTGTGCAAATCCCCAGCCCATATAAAATATTATTGATAAAATTAAAAGAATTTAAGTCAGAAAAATATAGTCTTTGATTTTTGATAGAATTAAAAACAGAAAATACTAAGAGAAAATTGTGAAAATCCACAGAATTTTAACAAAAGATATCCAATTATGTATTAAATAAGAAATCAAGTTCAACAAGTAACGTAACATGAGAAACTGCACTGCATAATTCCTGTAAAATTCCATGTTATTTTGCAGGGATAGATGGTAAAAAGTGATATAATTTGGGAGTCACCTGACTTTCAAGAAAAAAATTTAGTTCTTATAAATGTTTAAGGATTGCTCTAATTTTACCAGAAATAAGAACTTTACTGTTGTTTTCAAATTACAATTTTAGCATTTTTAAAAGTGCAGAATTGCTTGTAAAGAACTGACCTAGAGAACTGGCTTAACCTTTGACAATAGACTTATTGTAAAGTTTCTTTTAGAGGTTAAAGTTGATTATGTAATTTGGGGAGAAATGTAATCACTTAAAAAATAAAATCATAGGTGAAGAATAACTAGTTGGAAAAATGGTTTTTAAAATACATTTTTGTAAGCATTCCTTTTTAAAAAAGAAAGAAAAAGATAAATTACAAACTATTTTGTACTGAATGAAAGTATAAACACAACATTAGTAGATCAGAAACTTATGAGTTTCATTAAAGATATATTTGGGAAACAGTTATTTGTTTCTTGTATTTATTGTCTATATCAGAAAAGAATAAAGACTTTAGAAAAAATTTTTAAAATTCATTTTTCATTTAAAATACTAGAAAGAGGAGAGCAAAACATAGGTAAAAAGTATAAGAAAGAAATTAAGATCAAAGTATAAATCAACGGGACAGAAAATATATAAGCAGCAGAGAAAAGTCTTTGAAATAAAAAGCTGAGTCTTTGGGATAATAAAGAAGACTGCTAAATTCAATCAGACTCACTGAAAACAAGCCATATTTTGACCTATTTCACTCCAAAAAAAAATCTATCAATTAACCAAAATCAGAGGCACAGATAGGAAAAGTAACTATTTTACTTTTGCAAATTTTAAAATCCCAATCATAAAATCTTCTAAAATCTTCTGATTTTGAATCATTTATGGTTGGTTTTCAGTATCTGAGCTTTCTTATTAATGTGATACGTTTCAGCAAAAATAAAGAAGGTATAGTTAATTTCGAGTTCCAGATAAATAACAAATACTTTATTAGTATAAGGATGTTTCATGTCATATTTCAGAGTATTTATAGTTTAGAAAATTATTCTGTGAAACTTTAATTTTATCAGGTGCCCTGTATTAATCTGACTGTCCCATTCAAGACATATGGCTGGTAAGCATTTGAGTACAGCTTAGATATTGCTAAACTCTCAAGAATCTCTAGATATTGAGGCTGATGTATGTAATACACTTTTGAACTATGACTAGATGTAGATATTTCTATCACTATTCTCAGTCTCCTAAGATAATTTATTACAGGTATGTTTTCAACCATAATATATATCATAGGGAAACTTATCTTTCAAGGACTTATAGCCTACTAAATCCTAATCAGTAGTGACAGAATAATCATCATCAGTTAGAGGAACATGCATTAGACAGTAAGATTTAGTGAAATCAAAATCCAAACATTTTGTTTAGTTGATTAGTGACAAAATAATTTATCACTACTTAACTGTATACTTATGAGAAATATATTTATTATTTGAACAGAAAAAATGTTATGGCAACATTAATATGAGGACAAATCTATCTAATTTCCAACCTTAAACCTCTAAGATCAATAGACTTATGGCATGAAATATAGGTTTTTAAAGCACTACACATCATTAAATATTGGCAAACTATCTACATTTCCAATAGTAGAAAATTACCAACTTTATTTTATGGTTTTGGTACACCATGACATGATAAGCAATCATTAATATTTTTATTTTCAGAGAAAACACACATGTACATAAAGGATATATTATCACTTGTTTGATGACAGTATAATGATGAGTGAAGTTAACATTATGGTTTTAATTTTGTAAAAATTAGAGTATGTATATTAAATATGTAGATCCAAATACAAATAATCATGTGAAATATTTCTGCACAAATATATATATATATATATATGCATATGTATCTATGTACACAAAATATCTTATATTTCTGCATAGTCAATACTCAGAGTCAAGATAATTTACAATCTTTTTCTAGAGATAATATTCTCCAGTACATCAGAGGGCAGAATCATTTCATGGCTATTGTAATAAAGTTAGAGTAAGTCCTATATCTCCCTGATCTTCCATGACTGTACATTCTTCTTCATCTCCCATCAAAAGAATTACTTTTAATCCAGAATAAAAGTAAAGTAACTGTTTAGGGAACAGAGGTAAACCAGAACTCCAGTATCCCTATAATAGGACAAAATTTCCTAAATTGTATGTGCCTCTATTGAAATGCATTTTTCTGCATGCACAGATATCATCTGGCTATTATTCCATTATCTTGTAGTGAATGAAATCTTAGAAACTGAAGATACTATCCTGGCTCCAGTTTCAACAACCAGTCTTTAACTTCACCCACATGGAGAAACCTCTCTCTCTTTCTGTCTCATATATATATATATCCTGTTAGTTTGGAAATGGGGTACAATCTCATATTATAGTTACTGACAGAACAATTTTAGAACAATGTGTTTGTTAATTTGAAGGCATTAATCTCCTTGTAATAGTAAAAATGGCCCAATATTTTTATAGCTCCCTGGCTTGGAATGATAAACATTGGTTTTTTGAGCATTGATTTTTTTTAAACACCTTACAGATTGTGGTAGATATACCTATGCCTCATGCTATTTGCCAAACCAAGTTTCAGGGATAATCACTATTCCAGTGAGACATAGATGTGCACTTATTATATATGAGACATGGCAAGTCATGTGTAGATAAATGTATAATTGTTTATAGGCAGCAGAAATACATATTTGCATATATATTTGGGTTACAGGAATACATTGAGGAAGACATATTCTTAATATGACATGTTCTTGTAATACATAGTTTATTTTTACCAAGCTTTAATCAGAATTCATGTATATAAACATACTCAGTTATTTTTATAGGAAAATTTACTGACATGAAACACAACAAAATAGTAACAAACGTTTTCCCTTTAATGGGAAATTTTGGCCCTTTTTTCACTTTCTCTACGTATTAATAAATTTCTTAAAATATCCAAATATTTCCTAAGCTGAACAAATGAAATGCAATTTATTGAAGAGTGTCATCATTTAATAGATTTCAAGAGATTTCTGATTACAGGTAATGTATAAAATTTTTCATCTCATTGGCCTTCAAGAACTATTTTCACTAAAGGTAAATATTACTTCTCCTTTTGGGTCAATAAATCATGATCCATTCCTCAAGAGAAGTCAATATCTACTTTATAGTTTCTCTAGACTCAAAATGGGAACTTTGATAAATGTCTTTAAATTTTTTCCAACTTTCTGATGAGATGTTCTTTAGCATCAACTACAACTGTAGAAAGTTGGGTAATTAATCATGAGGTAGACCCTCATCTCTTGAAAACAAATGAACCAATAAGTAGGAAAGAGTTGAACTGATACATTTCTTCCTTCATAAACCAACACACACAAAAAATAGTTCTTTTAAAGGTTTTTGTTACACTATGTTCTACCATTCTAATGATTTCTTGAAATCTATTGCATAGAATGTATTTCAATATTATCTTCATTGTTCTCTTATTTGGTTAGTATAACACCAAGAGTTCCACTGTGGAGATAGATCACTAAATAAAAGTAAGTATAGTCTGTCTACAGAATAGTCTTTCAATAGTCTGTCTCTGTTTTAATCATAAAAGCATTTAACGGCAAAACAAACTCATGTATACACATACACAACTACGCATAGTTACACACAAAGTGAATTTAAGATAAGAATTACTTTTTCTAGAAACAATGTTATAAAATAATAGTGCAGGGATACCAACACAAAGCTGCTTGTGATTATTCTGATGTTTACTCTCTATTTGATATATTCATTAAGAAAATAGTTTAAGTTTTGCTTGGGGGTATTAAATTACTAAAAATGACTTTAAATTTCCCTACACTAAATTTAACTGTTAAATGTAAGAAAGTTTTATAAAAGTAATATTTTTTTCATTTAGTAACATTTTACTTATTATGTATATGTAACTTATAATGTAAATATTTATTCTGTAAATATTTTACCAGTTTTTAGCAATGATTTAAGATTCCTTATGTAAATATTTTTCAGACCTTGTTCTTGAATTTACCTGTGGCTGGCTTTGTCACTGTTAGGACTAGAAGGCCACTGAATGTAGGAATTAGAAGACGGGTGCACATTAGAATGTGTGATAGTGATAGCCAACAAGAACTTTCCTGTTAAGAATGTGTGTTCCTCAATGTATTCCTGTAACCCAAAACACAGACCACTTGGACCTCAAGTTTTCTACTTGCCTGTTGTACTGCGTTGCCTCGAGCCTGTCTATTCTTATCCTAACTGCATCTCTTGAATTGAGCTTAAACATAAGTTCTTCCAGGTTCCTTGACTGATAAGTGTCCACCATATTCCTGGAGTACTTGTATATGATTTCTTGTGTTCACTTCGCCCCCATAGCTTGCTTATTTAACATTTTCATGCTTATTTTAATCAACATTTCACCGATTGTTAAACTTTTCTGCTATCCCATTGAGAAAAAAAGTTGTCATTGGAATATAAGTGTATAATATTTGCCTTTCAAGCTACTTTTCTTTCGATGGTGAGTTTTCAATAGACGATTAGTGAATGTTGTTGGAATGATTTAAGATGTGTTTCAAGCTTAAGAGATAATGAAATATAGGTTTTATGAGCACAAGTAATCCTCAGTATCTAGGCTTGATACCCAGGTGTGCCACTTAGTAGCATGGAAATGTATGATATTTCAGAGAAGTTATGTTTTACATCAATAAAATAAACTTTATTTAATTAAGGTGTTGTAAATTAAATAAGCGAAATATATATGAACCAACTAAATCATGGATACAATACAAAATCTTTAAATTACACACTATGGATAAGTTTATTAATGTTATTTTAAAATTTTTGCAGTCTAGAATGGCAAGGTAAACCTACAAATATTCCAACACAATCCAAATGTGGAATACAGTATGATTTTAATTTCTGGAACACTATGCTGACATGAACATTGAACATTCTCATTATTTTTTCAAATTATTTTCTGACTAGTTCATAATTACAGGAGTTATTCTATTTAAGCAGCTGCAAATATATGATTCATTAATCAATTTGGTAAGTACTTCTAGAATGCCCATCTGCACCAATTACTAGTATGTTCCTTGGGGCTAGCCGGAGGAAACCAACAGCTAAATTTCACGCTCTAATGAAGCTTATGGGGTGAAAGTCAATAGAATTAAAACAAATAAATACATAGGAAAATGCCAGACATCAATCGGTATTAATGTAGGAAATTAAAACAGGGTAATGAGATAGAGATTACCAGGGTTACAAGCTGAGATTTAGATATCAGGCAAATAGCCTGATGTGGAAAACAACATTCAATAGAGACATGAATTGAAAGAGGATCTGTCTTGGGAATATAAAACCAATGTAGATTCTAAGCAAAGAATAGTTATGTAAAGACCTGAAGAGGGAAATACACCTCCCATTGTTAACCAAAAGTGCTGCAATAATTTTGGAACATAGTAAGTAACAGTGCGGGTGTTTAACAAGAGCTGGTATCTATGTGAATTCAAGAGTTTGACAATCAAAGTGAAGAAAAGCTAATGCTGTTGTTGTTTTTGTTTTGTTTTACTTTGCTTTGTTTTTAGTGTGCTGGCATGGTTTAATTTTATTTTTAGACATTATTTAGGTCACGGCTTAGGCCATGCTACAGACAATAGAAATAGAAGGCAAAATGCTAAGGAAGACAATTATTAGAATAACTATCATCATTATTTAGCAAGAAATCAAGAGAGCCACAATTATGTAATAATGGTCACAATGGCAAAAAAAAAAAATACATGGACATATGTGGAGGTGGATTTACATTACTTGCTCCTAGGTTACAAATGAGATGAAAGTAAAAGGGTGCAATCAGGTTAAACTGATGATTTGGAGTTAAAGCAATAAGATTGATAGTGATATCATTAGACTGTACAGCTGAAATTCTGATGAGAGTCAATGACTTAAAAGTCAATGACTTAAAAGACTTAAGAAACAACCTAATATTCATATTCTGTATTTATCAACATATAAATTTGGTACCCATGATGTGTTTAGGAAAAAAGTTATTAATATCTAGTTTCATATCTTTGTTCTAATTTTATGTAAATATCAGTCTGTTATTGATATCTTAGAGAGTCAGTGTAATACCAAACATTATTCTTCTTTTATATTCAAAAACATTATATGAAAGCAGGTATACTTCAGTTTCAGATATTTTTTCACTATGACATTTTATCAATAGTCATCTGGCAACTAAGCCTTTTCAGATATGAGGAGGAAATAGATAACTATAAAGTTACTTATGACAGGTACTGTATTGAATTGATTAATGAGTTCATGCTGTTCCTCAGTTCACCATGAGCATTCATTCATCATCGTGGATTGCCATTAAGATTACTAAAAATTTTACAGAAGAATGTTTATATGTAAGTTCAGTGAACAACTCTAGTTCTGCAGGTGTATAATGTGAAATACAATTTCACTGTACCAAGAAAGTACCTAATTTAATTTTCATGTATTCTCGAAATTAGATAATAAAATATCCAACCTCATTTTCTCATTAGCATTCCAAATAAAGATGCTCTTTCTCCAAATCTAGAAATAAGAAAACAGCCTATTTTAATATGATTTAAATTTCTGGTTTGCAATAAATATAAGACTCACATTTGAAGTAATCACATTTTATTGTATATATTATTCATTTGCCAGTAATTTCTATCATCTGGAGATTCTGTAGGAAGAAATAAGGAAAACCATGTTGAGAAAGAATTGGAAAAGAGAAGGCATTTCAAAATGGAAAATTAAAGAAATAGAGTTTGGCATGTACAAAGGCATATAGGTTGCCGTGATTCCAGAGGTATTTCTGAAGGAGGTTTTTTTGAAGAATGCAATATGCATACTTGAGAAAGCTAGAACTCATGGAAATTAACATTAAGAAAAAATACTGATGTTAAAAATCTTACCTTTGGTATTACATAAGCTTTGAGCTATGAATTCTATTTAAAAATAAAATAATAGGGTTTTAAAGTCTCTTTTGGGGATTTACATAAAGTTGTTGCTCCACTTACTAAACTCATTTAATACTAACCTACTGGGTAGCACTCATGAGATTTGTCCATGTCAGAAGCACAATGATTGGATATATGCAGTTTGATTGAATTCCTTTGCTTAATTTTAAAACACGAAGATGTTATTTTTTAATATTTTGGGCAGTTATACTTAGATAAATACTAATATTCTATTTTACTCCCCATTGGTGTGTTTTAAAGTGCTATGCTACAAGAAATAGTTTCTTTTTATACACCTTCTTTTAGAAAAAGGGTGTTTTTCATGAAGTCATCTCTGTACATTGGAATCGAAGTCTGCTTGCTTCAGAATAATAGTACAGGGATAGCAGGGGGTATGAAAATTAACTGCTGGTTTCTAGGCAGTAGCACTAATACCACAATGAAACTCAAACTGTTTAATTTTTGGCAACTGACTAGACAGTTGCCAGCAAGTGATCCTCATTTTTCCTGACATTCCATTTATGACTCTGTTTTTATCAACTACCACTGTGAATTTATAATTACTAACAAAGTATTGCAGTACACTGCCAGATTTAAATGAATTTCACGGCACACCAATGCAATTACATGCCTTTTCTTCAAAGGCTAAATGTGTGTCAGCTCCACAGTGCACCACATGGCAACAGACGGCGATATTTGACGAGCTGGTCTACTAAGTTAGTGAATAGTGCCATTTTGTTTTCAGTTATGTCTGCTTAGAATGGGAAAACTGATCTACAGTGGGGAAGAAATAAAGGACTTTTATTGTGCCCATTTAATCTTCTGTCACAATTATAAGTCACACAATCCTTTTGAGTCTAGTGCATGATTACACATCTTGATTTTAGGCAAGTCTTATGAGCACTCATTCTTATCTCACTTGTGGTTTATAACAGGAGATGGTGAGGGTCCAAGGGCTTATAAGCACCAATTTCTGATTTGTCAGTACTAAAGGTTAAGGATTCCTGCAGATGTATCAGGAAAGAATCAGTAAGGCAAAGAGCTTAACAATTGTGTTCTATATACAGGATATAATATACAGGTTGCTACATTACCTGAAAATTTTTTAAGAGCTAACTGTGTCTAGAAAAGGCCATAACAGGATCATCCAATTATAGATACATAAAAGCTCAGACACAGGGCCAGAGACAAGTACTTGGGACAACTTGTCCAAACTAGTTTTGTGATGTGCTCTTCTCAGGCAATGCCACTTTCTTGTTCATTATTTCAGGGTTCAACAGAGCCACAAATTAAAGTGTTATTACTTGCATACATTACTCTCAAGTTGACTTTGATGTTAAGCTGGGATTCCTCACGTCATTATCATTGCAAGAAAAAAAGGTCAAATTTCTTCCCCCATCGTCCCCAGGGAAATACCAAGAACTAGAAATGCTCACATTTAGCTAGGCTCGAGCTTCCCTGCTAGTCCCTGATGGTTCCTAATGGCAGATTGCCAGTTGCTTGGAAATATGTATAAAGACATTTCCCCACTTTGCTTTTTCTTCAAACTTGGAAATTTAGTTATAGAGAAAGCCTAGAAAAGAGCTCTAATTTTTAACAGTAACAACAACAAAAACATGATTCCAGACAAATGTGTTTAAAAAGAGTTATCAATTTATTCATATAAGGAATATCTAAAACTTAAGTTATTTGCTGTTACTATCATTTTTCTGCTCTGACCTAAAATACCGCCTCTTGCTTTATAACCATTAGCAGAGATTACAGTGATGCATCACAGAAGCTAGTTCATCTTCCTCATTATACATGAAAGATAGAAATTTAACATATGTCTGAGATCAGAAAAGATCTCTCTGAAATTAGAGAAAAATCTGTTTTTTTTAAAGTATTGTTCATAGAAGATCATGTTGTGTGATACATAGTAATTATTGTAAACCCAAATAATGAGTTTAGTTATCAAAGTATTGTAATCCTCTTTTTAGTTTTCCTCGCAATCGAAAAGATTATATTTGTAATCCCATTGAGACATCATTGGAATCCCAGTAAATTAATTTCAATCTACCACCACCAATGCAACCCACTGTGAGAGTAAAGACACCAAGACATATTCCGAGTTAAGGGCAGCCAAGGGGTCCTAAATCCAATCCTTGTGAGGACATGAAGACCAAGGCCCTGATCCTAGGCCTCTCCCAGCATTTGTTATCTTGTGAAGAAGGGGTGGGGGTGGCTCAAGTTGCTCACTTAGTTCCCACCATCCTCACTGGAGCAACTTGAGCTGGCTGGCCAGGCGCAAGATTGGCATCTTTGTAAATTGCAGAGATAAAGATATGTGCAAGGATCAATTTACATAATCCAAATTAGGTAATAATGGAATTGCTTTAGGAGGCTAGTGCTTTGGTTTTTGATATGTAAACTTATGTGCCCTGCGGAGTCATAGCCTCTTTATCTTGAGGCTTATACCCAGTTGACATTTTTGAAACTATTTGCTCCAACATCTCGCCTGATTAATGCTGTACATACCTGTATTGTATGGAGAACACTAAACACTATTCAGGGAAACAGGACTGTCTGTTGGCTATAGAAACTGCATGTTATCACCTCCGCTAGCCTTATTTGTAATGCTTACAGCCAATTGAAGAGAGAAGGAAGTACCGTACCCAGCTTTTTTTTTTTTTTTTTTGTCTTTTTGAGACAGGGTCTCGCTATGCAGTTCAGGTTGGCCTTGAGCTCACTTTGTAGCCCAGGCTGGTCTCGAACTCACAGTGATCCTTCTGCCTCAGCTTCCCAAGTGCAAAGATTACAGGCGTGAGCCACCACGCCTGTAGCCAGTTTTTTACATATCAGTATAAGAAAATGAGCTTCCAAAGAATCAAAGTCACAGCAATTGTTTTAGATTAAAAGGGAGTCACTAGAGTTATCCCTCACATCAATCAGTTATTCCTTGGATTGAACTCTTTCAACAGAAATTTGGAATTTATAATGTTAATGTTTCTTAATGGAATCATACTTAAAAACTAAATCCAAGATGGGTATAAAAAAGCAAATGATTGTTTCTCCAGCTACCCATGATGGCATACTAGAAAGACTAGAAAGGAAGTTTTCTTTTTTCCCAACTTTATCCTTTTTCCCCCTATATAATGTCAAAAGAAATAGTCTCCTATCAATTTCAAAATATTTGGTGTAGTTTAAGCTTGATTCTTGTATCCAATTCATTTCAAATCTCCCTCTTTGACCCATACTCCTACAACAAATCAGATCTGTCACTTACATACAGATTTTATACTGCATACCATTAAGGCCCTCAAATAAGTAATAGATTTGCTATTAACTATCAAATCATCCATTTACATTGGTAGCAAAGAAAAGCTTCTCATGTACAAATTATTATTTGTGTCTGGGATATATTTCACACATTCCACATTAAATTTTGGAAAATGTGTTTAATTTGTCTATAGAGAGTATTTTAAACTTTAAAATGTTAGAACATAATATTAGAAAAACAATAAAAATTATAAAGGATTGTGCTGCTGTAATTTTATACTGTTAATTTTATCCTGAGTATACATATATTACTATAGAACTTTTTCAAGACGTTTCCCAGATGAGTTTAATTGAATTAAGTGAATTTGTATTTTTAAAAAATATATTATTACTATAATTTTAATACATAGTGATTACATTCCCTCTCTCTCCCTTCCAATCTCTATAAAGTTGACATCTTTGCTTTTCAATATAAGTTTTTGATTTTGATCTTTACATTATTTATATTTTTGGGTCTCTCATATTAGATAAAATAGGTAATATTGATCCTCTTGTGACTGACTTGATTTACTTAATATTGTGATCTAGAGATCCATCCATTTTCCTACCCGTGTGTCAAATTTATCCTTCTTTATGACTGAGTAGTACTCCATTATGCACATATACTACATTTTCTTTATGCATAGATGGGCTTATACACAACTTCTATAATTTGATTCTTCTGAATTGTGCTAGTATAAATAGGGATTTGCATGGATCACTGTAATATAGGACCTTTGCTCAAATGGAGTATCAATTTTTAGTTTTCTGTGGAATTTCCATACTGATTTCCATAGTGGGTGTACTAGTTTACATTCCCAGCAATAATGCTCCAAACAATGTAAATATATCACAAACATATAACAGTTTAGAAAAGGGATATAATAGAATGACTTAGTCTCTCATACACCATCTGTTTTATTACTATTGCCAAGCTCTTTTTGCAAAATCATTACAATTTTTGCACAACTTTTTCCACAGAAAAAAATAGATTTATCATACTATATATATATGCATATACAAACATATATACACATATATGTGTGTAAAATCAAAATTTATTTATATAAATATAATATAAAAATTGCTTTATATCTTACTTTTTCTTATATGTCTTTGTTTTGGTTACTTTTCTCTCATTGCTAAGACAAAATACCCAACACTCTGTGTTAAAGAAGGAAAGATTCATTTAGCACACAGTTTGTGGAGTTTTCAGTTCATAATCAGCTGGCTCCAAGGAAGGGTAGCATGGCATAAAGGAGACAATTCACAGCACGGGTGAGACAGCAAAAGCAACAAGAGAATAAAGAAGAAGAGAGAGCAAGCCTCTTTTTCTCCTTTATATTTGGACTGTTATGAATTCATATCTCCAATACTAGCATTAGGCAATGAATCAATCACAAATTCCAGATTCAGCCATCTCTGAAAAACCTGACCCCCCCCATGACCACATGAGGCTTTGGGGAGATACCCAGACACAAACCATAACAGTCTTCACATTAATGTATTCTGATCTCCATTCTCTCTCTCTCTCTCTCTCTCTCTCTCTCTCTCTCTCTCTCTCTCTTGATACAGGTCTCACTATGTACTGCAGGCTGGCTTTGAACTCATTACATAGCACAGGATGACCTTGAATTCTTTACAATCCTCCTGCCTCAGCCTCCTGAGTGCTGGGATTACATGCATGTACCACCACACCTAGCTTCCATTCTTTTTAATAGCTATATATATTTCATTATGTGATATACATATTTATAAAGCAGGAAATTTTTTGCTTATTACCACTTTTTAGTTACTTTTCTGAGTAGTTTTAAGCTTACATAAAAAATAGAGCATGCAATCATTTATTACAGATGTGTTTTAATAGGGTTGCCTTCAAGTCTATGATTTGTATTCTCATTCTCTGAATAGTAACTTTCATAGTACAGTTTTTACAGTGAAGGGAGCCCAATTGTTAATCTAATTTTGTTCTCCAGCCTTTCCCCTTCCTAACTTGAAATGTTAACAGCCAATACTTCAGCATATGATACTGCTTGCAGACAAAGTCTTTACAGAGATAACTAAGCTAAAATGAAATCATTAGAGTAGGTATTAAGAGAAAATTCGGACAGAAATACATACAGAAGGAAGATCGTATGAAAAGATTGGTATAAAATTACTAATCATATGCCATGAAGAGAGGACTGAGGAAAAAAAACTGAAAGGGTTGGGGATTTAACTCAGCAGCATAAGTGCCTGCCTGGCAAACACAAGGTAACGAGTTCAACCCCAGGTCCCCCCTCCCCAAAGAAAGGAGAGGCCTGGAATAGGTCCTTCTCTTGTGACACTAGGAAAGAAATAATATTGATGCTTTCAATATAGAATTCAGAACTGAAAAAAATCAAGTTTTACAATTAAACTCTCCAGGCCATGGATCTTTGTAAAGACAACTCCAGAAGCAATATGTGAATTTACCATTTTTTCCTTTATAAAATCATTCTCTTTTGGTGTTATGTCTATAAAGTCATCAGAAAAGATAAAATCAGCTAGATTTTTCCCATGTTTGTGTTTTGTTTTCTTTTCTTGTCTTTTTCTTTTCTTTTTTTTTTCTTTGTATCTACTATCATAATATTACAAAACCCTTTTGACTTTAATGTCGTTCCTGGCAGTTGAAATTTAAGGATATGCTATTTCTACCAAATATTATCCAAATATTCTATCACAAGATTATAATTATTTAGGATCCTACCAATACTTTAAATGCATCTTGTTTTTTACTTGTCAGTACCTAATATCTTTCATATATTATTCATTATCAATCTCCCATGTTAAATTGTATTGTGATTATTTTTCATGTATATAAGTGGTTCTAAACTTTAAAATACTTATTGGTCATTTAAATTCCTTTTTCATTAAAGTATCTGTTTATAACTCATTCTTCTTGATAACTTAATCCTTTTGAGTAATTATTTTCTTCTCTGATTCATGTTTAAATTTTACTTTTTATTAAAACTCAAAAACAAAAATGGGCTATCCTTTGGAGGTCACTGCCACCAGGAGGACAACCAGACCCCAGCCTTTCCCTGTGAGTCAGTGCCATTCACAGACTGTGGGGGAAGAGACCAAGAATTCACCAAGAAGCAAGCCTTCCCTTGGACCAGCATCATTCATGAGCTGTCACAGCCAGAGGGACAGCCAGAACCCAGCCTCTTCCAGGGCACAACAGGCTAGGAAACAAAAATAGCCAACTCCCACCCCATAAACAACTGGCTGATCCAGAGAAACACAGGCTGTGATGATAGTTATTGATGTGAAATGCAATTTGGTGCTTGTAGTGTTTGGTGTTTCACTGACTGCAGGTCTAGGGCTGGCAGTGTGCACACCTATTCAGAAGATAACAATATACAATGTATCATTTATGGAGGATCTCCTTCTGAAAGTGGTAGCTGTTGTCAATTCTCTATTATCTTGTTTCAAAGTCCACTATCATTTTCATTGTTTTGTTGGGTTGTGTTTTATTCTGTTTTGTTTTGTTTAATTTTATTATATCTGATGGCATGGGCAGCTATTTCAAAGATAACAAGATCTATTATGGAAGACATTGTGGACTTACTATTGTCCTGTTTTGAGTTCCTTTATTGCATTCATTGTTTTGTTGTTACTGGATCTGGTAATAGGAAGAACATATTTACCATTACCTGAGACACAAAGTCTGGGAAGTAGTTTTAGGGAAGCAGGCCAGCAGAAAGTTATGTTAGGTGTGCTAATAATGAGCTATAATTTAAATATATGCAATAGTAAATGTCAAGTAGAATGTGGAGTGTGTTTCTCTGGAATTCAGGAGAGAAGTCTGGGCTGAACACATAAATTTAAAAATTATTAGAATTAGAAGCAACATTTGTAATGATAAATACAGGTAAACACCTAAGACACAGCACCATGGTTAAAAGTCAGAAATATGATAGAAATCAATAAAGTGTCTTTAGAAATAAAGAGTGAATTTCAGGAGGAAAATCATGAGAGAATTCCATGTTGGAAGAATCCAGTAAAAAAAGTAAAGAGAAGCAAAGGATTAACCACATAACTTATTGTTTGGGGTGGGGGACAGTGCTCTCAAATGAAAATGGTGTGACATTGTGTGGAAAAAATTTAGACCTCAGTATCTATGGGTAGAAAAGTGAACTAAAGCTCATACTCTAAATGTGAAAATTGTTAAGAACATCTCACCTTAAATTATTTCATTTCCCCTGGGAGAAAGGGGCAGTGCCTCTCTTGTCAGATTGGTTAGACCTCCTTCCCGGGAGGACAGGACTGGCAGGTGAGTTGGTGCCCTCCTGGCTGGACTTGGCAGAGAGAAGTAGACTAGTTCACATCAGGACTTGTGGACAAGGTCCACAGGGATGTAGTAAAATGCCCCTGCCCAGCGATCTCGCTTCCCAGTGGGAAGTCAGAGAGAAAACACCCTAGCATGTACAGCCAATAGTTTGGGATTTGGGACACAAGGACAGAATGCCCCAGAAGCCTCCCTCTTATGAGTTGCCTCCCAAGGTAGCAGTGGTTGAAGTGTAGTAGCTGGTCAGGATGAGAGACTGCGGAGTTTTTCACAGCATGGAGAATGGTGAGGAATGCTGGGAGCAGACCCAGCCGATACACACTTAAGAAATGAGAGAACCTAAGGGGTAGACATGATGGTTCATCTGCTGTCTGAATAAGTGTTGTCTGGGGACCATCATCTCATTGAATGCTTGCATTGAACACTGAAAGCTGACCACTAAGACAAATAACAGAATGCTCAACATTTAATGAGTTCCTCCACCTCTCTCACACAAACACAGAAAAAGGTGCTTAACAGCTCAATCGTCAAGGAAATGCAAACTAAAACCATGGGAGAATTCCCTCATTCCTACAGAATACCTATAATCAAAATACTTCAACATCACAAGAGTAAGTAAATGTACAAAGAAAGTAGAACCGTTATACTGTGGCAGCCTATGTGTGAAATAATTTAGCATTTCTCCAAAAAGTTGAATATAGATTCACTACCCATGTCAAAAAAATTTTTATTTGTATTTTGCTTTTTGTTTTAATGAGAATAACACATGATAAAAATATAAGTTTAAATCAAGTCCCATTATTTTAATGCAACCAATAAGAAAAATTTAAGAGATAAGAAAGGTTATTTGGCAGAGTTGATTTCTCATTCATGATATGTAAAATAATGGTGTTATTTTCCAATCATGGTACCTTAAATATAATAAAATGTGGTGGCATGTTATTATATGTATTGCGATATTTTTAAGTTATCATTTTACTATTCCCTGGTCATTTCATTCACTCTAATTCCTTCTCCATGACCTCACAGAGAATAAGTACCCACACTAAGAGATAAATATGGAAATGTCAGTTTCCTTATATGTTTACAAGCACATAGCCTTCAGTGCAGTTTTCTAATAACTGGCATCAAAAATTCCCACAGGTCCAGTGATCTTAAAGAGGATAAGCATTCCCTAGTAACTCTGTAGAATTACATAATCCTAACTGCAATTAAAATACACTGAATCTGAAAACCTAGAGAGAAGGCTCAGGTGTTCGTTTCTAGCAAAGCCTCTAGATGATTCTTTGAACTACTGCCTGAGACCATTGGGTTTATACAAGCCTTCCCACTTGCCAGTTGTATCTTATTTTCTACTATGACAAAGTCAGAAAATTCTCCCTTCTACTGACTTAGCCTCTTGCAGTACATGGAAGCAGTGGAAGTAGACAGTGAAAGCCTCTGATGCTCATCATGCTTTAAAGCTGTGTCTTTTCAGTGCAATTATAGGTACAATTAATGCTCTGATCTATGAAGCAGCAACACTTAGTGAACGGAGAAACTGATAAAGTAAAAGAGAGACAATGCATAGTGATAGTACAAAGAATAGAGCAAGAAATGTTACTTCCCCTTATAAAATAACTCACCAGTTTGTGTTTTATGTGATCTCTTATAATTCATTCAACAAACCCACAAAATAGATGATTTTGTTGTTTTCAATTTAAGTAAAAAAAAAGTTTACCCTTTTAAGAAAGAATCTACATCTTAGCATTTACAACTGAAAGCATAATTTGATATTTGGGACCATATGAATATACAACTCTGATGACACTGAAGACCGACATTTTTTCTAACTCTTTTCCCCCTTTTAAATTCCTCTCCAGTTTTTTAGTTGAGCTATTAACAAATGTAATAACTTTTCCTCATGTTTCATTAAGACTATTTGCATCTCTGTAAATTGAAATACTATTGTTACAAGCAATAGAAATTGACTTTGCTTAACTTAGATAAAAAGAAATTTGTTGAAAGGATATGGGTTTGGTGCACATAATCAAACAGACAGTTTAAGAACTATGTTCAAAAAGATAGCCTCACATTTCCAGTTGGCTGGAATGAATTGACTTTTTGCGTGCACTTGCTTGCATTTTGTTTTTATTTCTGTACCTCCCTCCCTTTTTATGTGAAGGTAGGTGATCTTCACTGACAGCCTTTTCCAGGTCATAGAAGGGGAAGAAATTCCCATGAGGGAAATCCAATAGCACTGGAAAGAGAGCTGCACTTCAGAGGTAGTGAAAATGACAAATACCTACTGACCAATACTTACTCTCTTTATTCAGCTATAACTTGGGTACTTCTTTCTTTCTTTCTTTCTGGGTTCACAAACCCGTTTCTGGGTTTTCCTCATTCAATAAATGTTTATTGCAAGCCCATAGTGAGAAATACTAGAACCTTTGGATACAAGAGAGGCAAATCCTCAATGATCTCAGCACCTAAAATCCTGGTTTATAATGGTACTAACAATAAATGATTGCATTAAATTGATGAGTAAAGTTAGTTACATGACTTAATGAATTAAATAATAATCTAACAGAAGACTTTACAGTACTAAGATAAAAAATGTGGGGTGGAGGAAACCTCATGAGTAGAAAAAGATAGAAGATAATAAATTTAGAAGGTCTTTAATTTAAAGGCATTTCCTAACAGTGGCTGTATTCCAGGAAGTCAGAGAAAGAATATGATTTGATTCCACAAAATTCTTCCCTTCAAAACTTATCTGCAACTGCAGACCTATCCAAGTTAACAAAATTAGCAAATAAGATAAGCATCTTATAATACTCTTACAATGCATATTTAGCTACAAATAGGGCATCTTATAATACTCTTACAATGCATATTTAGCTACAAATAAGGCATCTAACAATGCTTAAAGTATAAATAATGTCTCTTCTAATTTTACAAAAAGCTGTGGATCCATTGATAAATGAAACTATTTTGATGTATTTTAATGTCCTTTTAATCCTGGCATTGTAGTTGTAGTGAAAAATGTTTTAATGTGATAAAATACACTAGTACACTGAGAATTTATTTCTTGGAGGTTTTGTCATTCTTGAAACCTATTTGGAGTCAAGACTTTTCTAGTAAAGTGACACATTTTCCTGAGGGAAATTACTAGGTTGTTCCACCCAAGTAAAAGCAGAAATGAAAGGAGTAGAGAGAGAAAAAGAGAAAGAATATCTCAAAAAACAATGCAATATCAGACAAAAATAATACACTATTGATCAAATTAAAAAGAACTTCAGGAATTAAAAAAAAATTCTGACTCTCAGGCACAATGAATAGCAAGTAACAGAGATATCTTGAAGTAGTAATGGGTAATAATATGAAATTTCAGTTTTTCAGAAGCTATAGTAATTCGATGGTAAAGTGATAGCAATAGTTGACTACTATGATTTTATTATCTAGCATCATTATTTCCTGTATTCAGTATTCTTTACAGAAAAGGTAAAGTTATGAAAATTTTTCAGCTTCACACAAAAATAGTTGAAAATATAAATCTGAACTGAAAAGCCAAACTTCAACTTATCTTCTCAGAAAAGAATCCATTACTTCCTAATTTGGAGTTAACCAGTAGCAGGGAAAAATCTTTTAAGAGGACAGACCTTTAAAATAGCAAGATAAATAATGAAAATTCAAGAATATCAGGAAGAAATTGAGAAGAAAAATTTCAAGATTTTAGCACACCAAAAGTCAAATTTTCTCCTGGTCTACTTGAGATAAGCTGCCAAAATTAAAATAAATAATTCAGCTTCACTGAAGTAAGGTGTAAAGGAAACCAAATAGATATAAGGAGGGAGGATATTGAGGAGGTGCATTTACATTGTGTGGAGGTAAAGGCATTGAGAGATAGGTGTCCCCATACAAAAATGAATTCACACAAAATCATTACATAAATTTATCAAAAATTCTACAGAAAAATAGCATAGCAGTAAAAATAAATGAAATCCACTTTGCAAAGCCCCCAAAAAGGACAGTTTAAAAGATAATTGTGAAATAAACCAAGGAATGGTTAGTAAAATATATTTTAACATATCTCAAAGATATATGTTAAAATAGGAGAAGTATTTGCAACTGAAGAGTAGATATTTCTAATACTTAAATTTTTTTTAAATCAATGCAAGATAAAAGAATATGAAAAGAAGAAATAGAATATGAATAAAAATGAATTACAAAATTTTAAATATATGAAAAGATTTACATCCTCATTTATAGTAAAGTAAATGTAAAATCAAATTTCATAAATATGGCTATTTTTTAAAATTCATAAATATAGAAATACCTGAAGTAACAGAATATTAACAATCCAAGTGTGACACTATTACACATGAACAAAAGGAGGAAATAAGAGGCATTTGTCTTACTGATAAGCTTGGAATATGCTATGGTGAATATAGAGAGGAATTTGGCACTACCTAAAAAATACATATCCATAAAATTTTTATCTTGAAATTCGACTTTCAGGAAATTATACTTAAACTACATTTAAAAATATGTAGAATGACATGTGCATCTAATATCTCATTATAACATTATTTTTCTTTTACTATCCTTTCTTCTTTTTCTTTGAGATTTTTTGACATGTAATTCAAGTAACATAAAATGTCAGTATTGTGGATTTAGATAGAGTTTAGTTTTTGTAAATTTTTAGTCAGCACAACCAAATTTCTGAAGATTCTTATCTCTGCCCTGACCAAAAACCTTTCTATTTATTTGTGGTCAGTCCCCACTCCCACATCAAGCTTCATGCAGAGTTGAAAGTGTTTTCTGGAAATTTCATATAAGTGATAATCATATAATATGCAATATTTGACATATGATTACTTTCACTAAACATGATGTTTTTCAGATTCTTTCATGTTCCAACATGATGATTATTTGTTTCTTATCATTGTTGAATAATATTTCATTGTATACTGTTGTAGTCAGAGGATTGCAAGGAAAAGAATTACATACAGGACACATAATTTATAGTATTATTTATGATGGCCACCCCAAGAGTCAAATACATGAAGTACAGGAAATCTGTCCATAACTAAAGACCTAAAGAATCCAGCCAATGGCCTGGATCCATGGCAATATCCTGCATGACTCCATCTGAAAATCTAGAGCCCAGGCAATGCATTCCATGAGTCCAACTGGAGGCTTAAAGCCCATGACAACAACCTTTGCAAATCTGTTTTATGGATCCGTACTGAGAAGGCCCAAAGGTCGCTGGTGGAAGCTAGAAAGTCTATGCTACCAGGATGAAGGATCTGTGCCAGTATGCTGAGGGTTCTGCACTGGAGCCAAGAAGTGACACTCAAAATAAGAACTAGGGCTCCCCCTGAAAAGTACCATAGCCATCCTCAGTGACAGTGAGGTCTTGAGCTCCTCTGATGATAATTGCCAAGTTCAAATCAAGAAGCCAGTATGACAAGCTTCTCCTGGAGATCGAACAGTACACCATCTTCCCGTTTGGAGCCAGGAAGCAATGCTCAAAGTAACGATCAGATCTCCCCCAAAGTGAACTGCAGCCATTCTCAGTGACAAGGTTCCAAGTTCCTCTGATGATAATAGCCGAGTTCATATCAGGGAAGCCAGAATGACAAGTTCCTCCAGAAGAACCAACAGCTTCATAAAAACCAGTAACTCCAAACAACAATACTATGCAAAACCAACAGCACTAACTTCTTCTTCTTTTGTTCTCCTCTTATGTTTGCAAGAGTCCTCTTTTGGGCCCCCTACTCAGCACTATGCTGATTCAGTTCAACTGGTGTTTAAGTGGATCATCAGTTTTCAACCCGTTACATATGTATACACAACCTTTTGTTACCCATTTTCTAATGGATACACAATTCGATTGTAATTTTTATCTAATTGTTTCTATAAATATTCACATTCATATCCTAATTTCTTTTGAATAAATTTACAGAAATTGAATTAGTAAGCTCATGGGATTTTTAATTGTTTTATTTTATTTTAAAGAGAAAAAAATGAAGAAGCAAAAAAACTTAAAAAAACAAAAGCAAAATGACAACAACAATAACAACAAAAATAGCTACATAGATTTTCAAAACAAGATGATAGGAATTTAACAATGGCTGTTGTACTGCATACTGTTATCTTCAAAATAGTTGCTCAGGTTACCAGATACAGGAATAAAACAAAACAGTAAAACAGAACAAAACACTGGATTTCAAGTATAAGACAGATGTAAATCCCCCACAGTTGCCACAATGTACACTGCTATCCTCCAAACAGATGCCCAGACCACAGTCCCCAGTCCACAGGTCACTCAAACAATACAAGCATCAAGCTATTCCTTTTACCTCAGTTGCTATCATCTTACCCTGAGTCCTCCAAATCAGCCACCTGCCTATAGGGGTCAGGGAGGATATGCTCCTCTAGTTTCCCAGCCTGCACACCAACTGGCTCTTGGGAAGGCGTGGTTGTCTTCTTGCTGAGTCTCTTCCTAATCCCTATGGTAGACTCTGGTTCATGGGAAAGCATGGTTTTCTACATGAGATTGTCATTTAGCATTTTAATTTAAATTAACAAACTAATTTATGAAATAGACACAAAATTAAGCATCCCCAAGCAGTGAGTGAGAGATAGTTTTTCACATTATTGGAAACTTTTGAGAAAAATACCAGATGTACTAATACACTAAATACAACATGAGTCTTAAAAAGAGAGAAAAACAGTTCCCAAAGGAATAGAGGAATAATGGCTGAATATTTCTAAACTCAATGAAGTATCAAGAAATCCAGAAAGTTGAGACAACTCTAAGATAAATTCAAAGAGGTATGAATTGTTGAAAATCAAAAATAGAAAAAATCATAAAAACATCCAGAAAAGGTTGACCAGTAAAACATTTATCAGAAATGAGAAAGATCAGAAGGCAGCTGAGTGATGTAGTCAAAGCACCAGGTAGACAAAAATTATGAATAAGAATTCTACATGCACAAAATTATTTAAAACTAAATATATGCTTGATTTTAATCATCATCATATAAAGGATTTGCAGATAAATATTATAACAAGTACTTTACTGATCTGAAAAACCCCTTTGTTTAATGTTAGATTCAAAAATAAAGATATATATTTTAATTAATGGTGTCAAAATCAACAGTAGTCACTAAGCAGTTTTGACATAGCAGTATGCTCATTTGAGAAAGAGTAAAATCACTGGATCCTCAGGCTGAAATGACTGAATAACCACAGAATGTCACTGATTTATTAAGCACAATTTAAAGAACTGACTCCTAGTTGAATATTTAGTAATGTTCCATTGGCACAAGCTCACACGGTCAAAAAATACCACCACCAAAACCTGCAAATGCACTTGAAGGAAACCATAAAAATCAATAGTTGAACACTTTTTACAGAGGAAATGAGAAAAGAAATGAGGCATCACTTCTGTTGAGAGGAATTTGAATGTAAAAATTATTTCATTAGATTTGTGCTATGCATTGGAACATGTTTTAGGAATGACTTAAATACTGAATTTCACTTTATTATTTTTATTCATGTTAGAATAATACATTATGACATGGATATATTTGCATGTAAAAGAGCTCCTTTGATGAAGGAAAATACATAATTAAAAGGTAGAAGTTATCCATTTTCCCTTACTAATTATTTCTAAAATAATCATGAGTTCTAAAACTAATAGTGTATGCACTAGATGAAACATACAAGTGTGATATAGTTTTAAATGGCATTGTTTTTAACTTTGAAATTAAATATTCATAATGTAATATCAGTCAATTGGGACAAAGACCCTAGACCATATCAGCTAATAAAAGAATATAACAGTAGAAGTAAGAAAAGAAGAAGATGAAAACAGAATAACTTTGATAATGTCACATCTGACTCCTGGTCAGGGAACCAAGGACATTACATGTTGGGGATTAGCCCCACTGCCCTGCCGTCCAAGCAGCCCACCAAGATTATAAACTCAGCCAACCCCAATACAACATCCAACTAAAGGAAAAGATACTTTATTTGTAGACAGGCAAAGGAAGGGAGAGAAAAGCAGAAGATAGATAGTATCCTGATAAGAAAGAATCAGGGTAAGTGCATCTGGAAAGATGGAGGATCCCATGTTCCCTTTCTTCTCAGCTGCTTTTCTAGGGGGGTAAATAACTCCCCCTCTCTATTAACTTGTCATTACCGGATTGGTTTCTGGCCACCTCTGGCTAATGTCATTTTTTCTGGCAATCTACATGCAGCTTCTTTCTCTCTGCTTAACTGCTGTGGTGGATTAACTAATGGTCAACTTGAAATATCCAGCTGAACGGAGTCAGTATGGTTCTTGTTGCCAACAGCATGAAAGGAAAACCAGAGGGAAGGATGGCATGCTGTTGCTGGAGAAGCTTGGTAGGCTGTTTTCCTGATATGAACTCAGCTGTCCTAATTATTGAAGGAGCTCAGGTCCTTGATGTCACTGAGGATGGCCGCTGTTCTTTTTGGGGGAGCTCTTGTCATTACCTTGAGTTTCACTTCCTAACTCCAGTGCAGATCTCAGCCTGCTGGCACAGATCCTTTATCCCACCGGTTCGGAATTTCTAGCTTTCACCACTGACCTTTGGGCCTCCCCAGGGCAGATCCTTGATGCAGACTTGCGTGAGACATTGTCATGGGCTCTAGGCCTCCAGCTGAATTTGTGGAGGACATTGCCATGGGCGCTAGGTCTTCAGATGGGCTCTTGCAGGACATTTTCATGGGACCCAGGCCCTCAGCTAGATTCTTTAGGTCCCTAGAATTTAGATAGATCTCTACCATTCCTCTTTATTTGACCTTTTTGGTGAATATTATAAAATAATCCTATAAATTATGTGTCATGTATTAAACATATTCCCTTGCAAATCCTGACCATAACACTTGTTTTTAACCTATCTTTCAAGGTCTTATCTTTAGGATGGGAAGCTACTTTGCAAGAGGGTATTTTATTGACACTTAGCTTAAACTTAGTAAGAGGACAGGGGTTTATGTAGTGTATTCCATAGTGACCCAAGTAATATACTGAATCTACAGTAAATATGTATATATTAGTACATAGGTGTGAGTGCATACTGCATTAAACTTATTAAGCACTCTCTTTGCTTTTTCTATATTTTATTGGAGATGGGGTACTTTATCATTCATGTCCTTGACTTTTTCTCTGCCCTGCCTGTCAGCTCTTTTTCTGGTCTCTTGTTATAAATCCCAAAGCTATTTGGTGTTTGTATTTATCTCCTTTTATCTCTTTCTCTACCCATCCTTGACCTATTTCCAGGGGAAATCTCTCTAGTAAAGTGTGTTTTTAACTCCTTGGGTCAGAATGAGCTAGAAAACCAAATGAGGCCCCTATTCTACTTTTATTCTTTCTTTTTTTTTTTTTTTTTTGGCTATGGGCCCCTGCCCCTACGATAATATTTTCATGTTTCATGGAATGGGAACCAAGTGTTTCTATAGTATTATAAAGTAGATATATTAAAGAGTAGAGATAAAAAACATATTAGGGAAACTTTTAAATATCCTAGATAGGAAAACTGTAAACCAAATGTTTATGCTCTTCTAAAACTTTTCGTCCTAACTTCCAATATGAAGGTATTGGGAAGTAGAGTTTGGGTGTGGTAATTATGTTATCAGGGCAAAACTGTCGTAAATATGGATTTATACCATTTAAAAAGAGACTCGTGAGTTGCTTTATTTTCACTATGTGTTATAAATTAAAAACTGGTGGTCAACTTAACACCAGGTGAATTAAATCAGCAGGGTGCTGAGCATAGATGTTTCACCTGAGGAAAGTTGCCAGCATAAATAGAGACATAGAGAAAGAGAAGTTAGGCATTGAGGAGTTGAGGCATTGTAGGTTCTCCTACGTGTTGCTGTTTGAGCCGATGATTCACCTGGAGAAGCTTTGGTCATTACAGCGAGCATTGCTTTTTGGCTCCAGAGAGGAAGACATGTCCTGCTTAATCTCTAGGATGAACTGGTCATAATGGCTTCCTGGCATGTACTCGACTGTGCTTATTGTAGAAGGAGCTCAGGGCCTCCATGTCGCTGAGAATGGCTGTGGTGCTTTTCAGGACAGCCCTGGTCTTTGAGTGTGACTTCTTGACTCCAGTGTAAAACCCTCAACCTACCAGCACAGCTCCTTCACCCTGCTGGCATAGACTTTGTAACTTCCACTGCTGACCCTTGGGCCTTCCCAGCACAGATCCATAAAAGAGACTGGCATGAGTCCTTCTTGTGGGCTCTAGACCTCCAGTTGGACTTGTGGGAGGCATTGTCAAGAGCTCTGGGTCTTCATCTGGACTCATGCAGGACAATGCTGTAGAATTCAGGCCCTTGGTTGAATATTCTGTGTCTTTGGTGTCATGGATAGATTTCCTGCACTTTCTTGTGTTAACTCTGGGTGATCATCATAAAGTAATATTATAAATTCCATGTCCTATTTTATTTGTTCTCCTCACAACCCCTGACTACAACACTATATGAAAAAAAAGGAGGTAGACTTTCATTAGACATTTAATTTGCTGACGCTTTTATTGTAGGCTTCTTAGCCTCCAGAACTATGAGAAGCAAATTTTGTAGTTTACAAGTTGCCTGGACTGTAGTGTTTTTATATTTCTCTAAGCAAAATTAGGTGAAAAATGATATTTTCAAATTTTATAGATGTCAGATATACTCCTGGTGAAAGTGGAAGGTAACATGTTTCCAAAGATCATACACTGATAAGTAAATTAACTAATTAAAATAAAAAATGATTTGGAATACTTTTAAACAATGAAACACTACACAAAATACAATAGATTGTCAAATCTATTTATTATGCAATAAATTTAAAAGGTAATTAATTGGAAAGAAAAGAATAATTTGCCTTGGTTAGGAAACAAAAATCCAATTATATGCTCTAAATAAAAGTCATCTGAAGAAAGACTCAATTTTATAACAGAAATATCTGTTAAATCACACAGTGTGCAAAAGTGATATGAATTTAAATGTACGTTAAAGAGCCAGGGATATAGCTCAGCAGCACAAGTGCCTGCCTGGCAATACAAAGTCCTCAGTTTGATTCTCAGTGCCAAGAAGAAGAGAGAGAGAGACAGAGAGAGAGAGAGAGAGAGAGAGAGAGAGAGAGAGAGGTAGAGAGAGACACACAGAGAGAGAGAATAAGGTGTAGATTAAAATAAAGTGTAATATCAGGTGTAGTAAGAAAACAACAGATAGACATTTCCACAAGATGTTACCAAGCTCTTGCTAATAATGTATAGAGTGTGGTGCCAAGATCTGTTTTTAGTGTAAATGTAATGGGGCTAAGCAGAAAGATATATCAAATTATGTTAGTAACAAGCTGTCTGGACTGGGTGAACCACCTTTAGCAGAGTTGAGGGCAAAAACTTTAGCTCTTTGGTGAGCTTGTCACCTCTGCAAAGTCTCATAGCTTTCTGTCAAGGAAAAGGAAGTCATTGGTCTTGTGAGAAACAGAGTATGACAACCTCTTTATTCATGTTAAGTAATGTGAATTACAAAATTAAAAAAAAATCTATTTTCCTACTATTTAATGGAGAAGATAAAGCAAAAATAAAAAGATACTCAATGAACTTAATAATGAACCTAAAATGGTTAATTTTGTAGAGTAACACACATTGGCACAAAATTTTAGAGATGAAACAGAACACAGGAAAATACATATTTTTTAAAATGTGCAACACTGGGTAGGAGATACAGCACAGTGACACAAGCACCTATCTGGCAAGTGCAAGGTCTGGAGTTCAATTCCCAGTACCAAAAAATAAAAAATAGGTAAAATGTATAACACTGAAAAACTGGAAAAATATACATGATTTTGTGGAATAATGCATAATAACTTTGAAGATAGTTTATGAAAAGATAAAGGAGGAATATACATTTTTTGAAATTGAAAACACTTTTTCAAATACATAAAACATTTTCAAACTAAATGAATTAGTTTCCAGGTTTGGCCATAATGGTGTACAATAAACTGGGTGGCTTAAAAAAGTTTTTCTTTCATAATTGTGGAGGGTAGAATTCAAAACCAAATTGTTTTGAAGCCTTGCTTCCTTTGACACCTGTAAGGGAGAACCGTGCTATGCTTCTTGCTGGACTTGGCTAATGCCCATCAATGCTTGGCTGACAGCTGCCTTGGTCCAGCCTCTTCTGTCTCATGGTAGTGTTCCTGTCTATGTCACATAACCTTCTGAAAAGAAAGAGAGTCATATTGCTTTGAGGGCCCATTGCACTTCAATGTGACCTCACCTCAATTTAGTTTATTACACTCATAGAGATCTTATTTCTAATAAGGAACACATCAGGGAGTACCAACAGCCAGAGCGACAACGTATCTTTTCTTTTTTTTGGAGAGACTATCCAACCCATCATAGTATATTATTCAAAACTACATGAAAAGTTATGCTTACAAGTTCTTCTCATTCCTACTACTAGGAATTCTCCATCCCACCTAGTCCTTAATTGGCATTCATTTCTCATTTCTACATCCAGTATCATTTTTAAACAAAAGCTAAAGCATGCTCTTGTATGTGTGTAATTTGTGCTTGCTGGCTTGTTTGTTCCATTCTTTTCTTCTTTTCTCCCTTCTTTCCTTCCTTCCTTCCTTTCTTTTATTTTCTTTAGTGTGAGGGTACAATATGCCCTGATCAGCAATTTGAAAATTGATATTTGCAATTTGATTATTTAACAAAATACCACTCTGAGTCAGGACACAGAGGTCCACTTTATTAATTCCATTTTTATAAAAATAACTTAAAGCAAAGTAAAATCTCATAACCAATGATGTAAAAAATTAAATGTTGCATTACCTAATAATTACATTGGGAATACATTGGAAAAATGTATTTTTAATCCCATGAGAATGAATGAGCAACAATATAAAACTTCTCAAAAAGATATCTAGTTCTATAAATAACACTACTATACATTGTGTGCACCAAAATATAAATAGAAAAGAGGATTATATAAGCATTCAAAAATGGTTAGCTATAAAGACCTGTACTTATAGACATCACAATATTGATGAGAGTCAATACCATACTTTTTTCTGACCAGATAAGGTTTAACCACAGTTTGTGTAATATTGAATTAAACTTACAAGTTAATTACATTCTATGATTCCCAGTTTCTTCTTCCATAACAACATACATAATGATTCTACTTCAGGATGCTATTTGAAGATCACAGAAACAATGAATAAACAAAGAAACAATGAATAAAATCCACTTATTCAATGTTTACTCTATAAGTGTTCTGTAATTATTAGCTGTCACCAATAACAACTGATAGTAGGTACAGATATTGCTGTTATTACTTTTATGTAAAATGAATAAAATGACCAATAGATTTTGAAATGGCATTTATTAAAATCAAATACTATTTATTTAAATATTTTAAAATGACTATTTATGTAAATAAAGCCATAAATGTAAACCAACTTATTTTTAATAGTAAAGTAATAGAAGTTAGTGCTAAAACATGATAGCTACCATTTTCACAAGTAAATTACAATACATCAGAGTTATTGAATGAAGCCATTAAAGAAAAAAAATACAATTACAGGATAGAAAAAAGGAAAGGTAATTATGTGTAGATGATGTAGTTACATTAAAAACACTAAAAAATTAACCAAAACATTAAAAGCAAAAAACTTAAAATTTAGTGTTTCCATAATAATTTTAATAGAAATAGATGTAAATAAAATATCCACTCATAAACAGTGCAAAAATAAAATTCTTATTTAAAAGAAAAGTAAGACTTTTGTAGTTTGTATGGGTAAATGACTGTATCACTTTCCTAACAGAAAAAAAAACATGATTTTTAATAGAAAAATATGAATTTTTCCTATAGAGGAAGATTCAATCTTGTAAAGATTGAACAGTAAAATTAAACAATAAAATCAAAGCAACCTACTTGAAGAACAGAAAAGAATTTTTGTTTTTCTTGGGAAAATGTATTTTTTAATCCTGTGAGAATAAATGAGCAACAATACAAAACTTCTCAAAAAGATATCTAGTTCTATAATTAACACTACTATAAATTGTGTTCACCAAAATATAAATAGAAAAGAGGATTATATAAGCAAGGTCTTAAAAGGTTCTCTTGAGATTCTTTTAAAGGATCAAACATTTGTACACAAGTAGAAGAAATTATGAACATTGATTAATCCACATTGTACACATATTAAACTTTGTTATACTTTGACACAATAAAACTTTTTAAAATGTTGAACAATAGGAACCAGTAGTTTCTGTTAGCCTGGGGCTAAGCTATCTCTAACACAACATCCACCCAACCTGATGTTGGCCCAAGGAACAACTTATCCCTCCAAAAGTAACTTCTGTTTTTCTTGTAGTTCCAGAAACAAAGCTTCTGCTTCCTTTTTGTGAGTGTGCCAAGCCCTCTCCAATCCTGAGACTCCACAATTACCCAAGCACTCCACCCCCAGCCCAACTCCATAAAAGCCATTTCCCAGAGGCCCCTTTTTAAGGGACCTTCCACTCTTCTGCAGCCCTCCTATGTCCACAATAAAGGCTTCTTTATCTCTCTTTATCTCTCAACTGTGGCAAAAAAAAAAAAAACTAACAGGAACATCCTCAGATATGGAGTAATGAAAACATACAACATAGAAAAACAGGGTCATCTGTTTTCAAACTGGAGCAAGACTCTTATGCAATAGATTTGTTTCAAGGATGCAAATGAGGTTCACAAATGATATGTTTTAACACTTAGATCTTCCTCATTAAGTAACTCTCTTAAAGGAGAACTATTTCAGTAAGTCCTCCATGGCTTATCTTCTAATGGAAGAATCCTAGATACTAATTAAATGCATTATCAGGAGTATGATGGAATCAAGATATGTTTCCTTTCTTCAAAATATAAACATTTTACAAAATAATTAATTTAATTGTATATTTCAATATATACTTGTGATTTCCTTCATGCACAGAGACCACTTCTTCTATTAACAAGGAAAATTATTTGAGCCACCCATTATACATATTAAATGAACAAAATAGTGAGATCAAAATAGAGATCAAAATTCAACAAAGTTAACAATGTTTTACATGCAATGGAGATACATTTAAACTTTTGATGGACTACATTTATTCTTTCATACCACTTATTAAGGCTGTGGAGTTGCCATGATTACATAGAGGAAATGGACAGATTCTTAGAAACATATGAACTACAAAAGCTGGGTCAGGGAGGTGTAAAAGTGCTGAATAACCCAATTTCTATTAATGAAATTGAAAATGTAATTAAGTCCCTACCAACAAAGAAGAGCCCAGGCCTAGACTGTTTCACTGTGGAATTCTACAAGAAATACCAAGAAGACTTAATGCTGACACTCCTCAAACTCTTCAATGAAATCAAAAGGGAAGCAATTCTTCTAAGTCATTCCTGGAAGAAAATATTACTCTAGTACCAAAACCTGAGAAAGACCCAACTAAAAAAGAGAACTACAGGCCAATCTCCCTAATGAACATAGATGCAAAAGTTCTCAATAATATACTGGCAAACAGGATACAGCAAATCATCAAGAAGATTATACACCATGACCAAGGGGGATTCACCCCAAGCATGCAGGGATTGTTCAACATATGTAAATCAATAAATGTAATCCACCATATCAATACAGCCAAAAGCAAGAATTACATGATCATTTCTATAGATGCAGAAAAAACTTTTGATAAGGCCCAACACCCATTCATGAAAAGAACCTTACAGAGAATTAGAATAGATGGTCTTTACCTCAATATGATAAAGGCCATCTACCACAAACCAACAGCCAGCATCATATTAAATGGTCAAAAACTGAAAACTTTTACCTCGAAATCTGGCAAAAGACAATGATGTCCCTTATCACCACTCCTATTCAACACATTCCTGGAAATACTAGCTAGAGTAATCAGACAAGAGAGAGAAATAAAAGGAATAAAGTTAGGAAAAGAGTAAGTTAAATTATCATTATTTGCAGATGACATGATATTCTACATAGAAGACCCCAAAAACTCCATTGAAAGACTCCTAGATATAATATATAAATTCAGTAATGTAGCTGGATACAAAGTCAATACTCAAAAATCAATAGCATTCTTATACACTACCAACAAAATCACCAAGAGAGAAATAAGAGAAGCCACACACTTCACACTAGCATCCGAAAAAATGAAATACTTAGGAATTAATCTAACAAAAGATGTAAAAGAGCTATAGAGGGAAAATTACAATGCCCTGAAAAAAGAAATTGAAGAGAACCTCAGAAAATGGAAAGACATTCCTTGTTCATGGCTAAGAAGAATAAATATTGTGAAAATGGCCATTCTCCCAAAATTGTTATACAGATTCAATGCAATCCCAATAAAAATACCCCTAACATACCTCATAGATCTAGAGAAATCACTTCTAAAATTCATCTGGAAACAGAAGAGACCTAGAATAGCAAAGACAATTCTAAGCAGCAAATCTAAGGTAGGAGGCATCACAATCCCTGACTTGAAGTTATACTACAAAGCTACTGTAATAAAATCAAATGATACTGGAATAAAAACAACTGATGATCAATGGAATAGATCTGAAGATACAACCACAACTACAAACACGCTCAACCACCTTATCTTTGATAAAGGGGCCAAACATGTCCACTGGAAGACCAAGACTAATAGTCTCTTTAATAAATGGTGCTGGAAAAATTGGCTCGCCATATGCCAAAAACTAAAACTAGACCCATGCCTATCACAGTGTACTAAAGTAAAATCTAAATGGAACAAAGATCTAAATATTAAAACAGAAACACTAAATCTGTTGGAAGACAAAGCACGTAAAAATCTTGAAGACATAGGGGTAGATAGAGAATTCATAAACAAGAATCAAATCACACAGGAAATGCTTCCCAGAATCAATAACTGGGATCACATCTGATGAAAGAGTCTGCATGTTGAAAGAAATCTCCAGCACAGTGAAAAGAAAACTCACAAACTGGGAAAAAATCTTAGTGAACTGTCCCTCAGACAAAGGACTTCTGTCTAGAACCTATAAAGAATTTTTTAAAAAAATCAGACCCCCGAAATTCAAAGACCCAATCCAAAAATGGGCATCTGAGATGAATACACAGTTCTCCAATGAAGAAATAAAAATGGCAAATCTTGGAAATAACCTAAGTGCCCATCAACTGATGAAAGAATAAAAAAATTGTAGTATTTTTATACAATGGAGCACTACTCAGCTATAAATAATGATCACATTGAGATATTTATAAATAAATGGATGCAACTTGAGATCATACTCATTAGTGAAATAAATCAAACTCACATGTATGAATACCACATAGTCTCCCCAGTGTAAGAAATGGTAAGAGTACAGAAGATTTAATGGTAATCATGATTCCCCATTACATTGCTTTGAAGCCTTATAATTTTTTCATCCATTAGTGGGAATGGTTTTATTCTGTTTTGTTTGATTTTACTATGTGTGATGGTATGAACATCTATTTTGAAGAAAACAAGACATTATGGCAGCCATTGCTGGTCTAATATCATCTTGCTTTGAAGTCCTACCATACTTTTGTTCTTTTACTACCATTGGTTCTATCATGTTGTGTCTTACTGGATTTTAATATGTGTGATAGTATAAACAAATTTTTTATGGAAAATGAGATATTATAATAGCCATTGTTCATTTTCCGTTATTTGGTTCAGAATGCCCTGTAATACTTTCATTCTTTTGGTTTTAAACTATTTTGTTATGTTTGATATTATTGTGTGTGAAGCTATGCTCAACTATTTCAAAGAAAGAGACATTGTGGTAGCTACTGTTAGTATCCGGTTGTCTTGTAGTGAAGTGCTATGTTGCTTACATTTTTCTGCTACAATCTTCTTTGTTTTGTCCTCTTTTTTATCCTCTGTAAAATAAAATTAAATTATTAAATTAAATTAAAAGCTAGACCATAGTTTATTTCAAAATAAATTTTGCACTTATGAGAAATGAAAATACTATACTGTCAGAACATCAGAAAAAAATGTCAGTGAACATGTTATCATTAATAGATTGTGAAAAATCTAAAATGGACCCAGAAATAATCTAGTAGAAAGCTGATTTATTTGATAATCTAAAATGAAAGACAGATCACAACAATGTAATATAGAAAACTAAAATACAAATAAAAAGTAGTAAGTCATTGCACCAAACATTTGCATTTTAAAGAATATGTTTAAAATCCTATACACTGTTTTCACAAATTATTTTTTTAATTTTAGAAATATAAAGAATAATAATAAGAACTTCTAAAATTAAATCAACAAGCCAACACTTAACAAAATATTTTAGTTATTGCTAATTTTCTAATAATAGTAAAATTTCTTAGTCAAATGATAAACTGGTACAATATTCCTGATAGGTATTTTGGCAATTTATCTCAAAACTTAAACTCTAAGCATTTTCTATTGCCCTATCCTTTGTCCAAGGAATATATTCCTAAATACAATAATTTTGTAAGGACAATAGTATATGCCAGTACTGTATAGTTTATTATCACAAAATGCTAGAAAATATCACATGTCTATTAACACAGAATGGACTAAATAAATTATGATGTAAATGTGCAGCAGATACTGTGCAACTACTTTAAATACCATCTATATAGGAATTCTCTATTCTACCTCTTTAAAAGAAAACTTTTAATACTGTAATTAATTAAAAGTTTAAATTCAGTTCAACTCACTAGATAACACTGCAATAATCAATAGATAATATCCCTTCAGGACAACTGTTCGTTTTAAGTTTTAACAACAATGGTTAAACTTGAAAGAAAATTTCAGCATGATAGACATTTACAGTGTACCCATGTACATATTCAAGGACACTCATTTATTTTACACATAGATATGCTTTAATTTCTTCCAAGATTCAGATTCACTAGTTATTTACTGTTTTTTATTTTTTGCTTTTAGACTGCATGTCAGCAGGGTTTTCCCCTCCTTTCAATTTCTGTACAAGCTTGCAAGAAACCCCTTATGTCTCAAGAGACTGTCTAAATTTCTCTCTAATAAAAATAAAATCTGGCAATGTAGTTTTCTCCAGCAGCTTTCCTATAGCTCCCTTCACATCCCTCTCCTGTTTCTCTTTAACATCAAGCAGAATCCGACATGAAGCACCTCTTAATTTTCAAAAAATTAAGTTGCAACAAGGTTTTTTTTAGAATTTAATGTTTATTCACATTTGAAAGTGTATGCAAAGAAGTCACTTTTTTCAAATTTGTACCTGAATTACTTCTCTAAAATATTAAAAACTTCCTCTCATTCAGAACAATTTCCTGGTCCTCCTCCTTGACACCCTGGTATAAATTACCAATCCCCTAAGAGGTGTACGTTTTCTAAAATGCATCAAAGCCAATTTCTCCATAAGAGGAATTATCGTACCAACTGTGAAAGTATAAGCCATTTCTAACTTTTTATCACTGACAATAGGTGGTTTACCCTCAAGAAACTGTAATGTGGTTTGCTCAAAGCAGTGATGAGAGCGCAAGCTCACTGCTCCACCACTAGACACAATTCCCTTTCTCTCATGCCATGACCTATTTTGTAGAAAAATAGTAAATACTTCCCAGTCACTCCTGCAGTTAAAATCAACCATATTGCACATTTGTTAGCTGTGAGATGGAAACATAATTTTGTTCTTAGTTGGAGCCTTTGCTGGGAAAATTAGTGGCAGCATGGGGTGCACATCCACCAAGGGCACTCCTACTCTGCTCCTCTTCCTGCGTGAAAAACAAATACAGTATCTGAAGCTGCATCGACTCTGATTCTATGAAGATGAGAACTACACATAAATGATGGTAGGTAAAACTATGAATATACTGAGTCTCACATATGACTGCTGAACCACCATAAAGTCCCAGGACTGACCAACCCTGACTTCTCCTGAAGGAGACTAATACATGCCTTCTAAGTTGATGGATGCCTGAATATGTAGTAGGTTTCCATCAATATGTAATTAAAATGCTATGAAGTTCAACATTTATAAAATGCTCCACTTTCTCTTACTTCATAATTAAACTGGATAGCTCATTTGTTAAATTAATTTCACCTCATATCCTTAACAAACAATACCAGTCTTATTTTCAGAAATTTATTTGCTTGTCTAATTTACTAACAAATGCTAGCTATAAAATATTAATAAACATGTTACTATAAGGGCATATAAAATAATTAATGATTAATTTCATTTGACAGTGCAGTGAACTGCATTGATTTGTAGAACGTCACTTGTAAAACTATTCTCAATTGTTAATATGCTGCACATTAGTTATTCTTTGAAGTAGCCTTATAATAATAAATAAAGCCTACGTTGTTTTAAAATTCTGATGAGCTTTATATATTCTGAAAACCTTAATGACATGAATTACAGGGAAATCTGACATCCTTTTCTGCTTGTAAAAAAATGATCAAAACATATAGAGGTAATATATCATTTATATAAGAACCTATGATGTGTTATAGATGTGTGGTGTGTCAACATTAAACATCTTTCATTGTGTGATTTTATGATTTATTTCTTAACTTTCATATTAGAGAATCATATTTAGAAAAGGAAACTAACACAAAATTCATTATCCTGAAATGTATTTATCGGGGTAAAAGCCTTTTTAGAATCAAACATTTTTCACATATCACAAACAATTAGTGAAAGGAAATGCATACTGTTACCAAGGTGCTTTGCTTCACAGCACATCTTTGCTACAGCATGAACCTTGCTGTTCTAACTCACAATCCCCCTGCCTCAGCCTTCTGACTGCTGCAGTTACAAGAGACGTAATGTGCCTTTCATGTGCATCATTTTCATAAAATGAGAACATAAAATAAGGTTCACTGTCCAGGTAATGCTGAGACTAAGGCAAGGACTGACTTAGTGGATCATATTCTAATTTATTCTCTTATACCTTTTCTTTCTCAATAATACTTATGGCTGTGTGTTCCTTTTTGCATGTAAAATTAGACATTGAAGTGGTACCTACTATCGAGTGAAAGGATATACCAAAACATATTTTTTAAATAATGTGATTTCTTGGGCTTGTGTTCCAAAAGTCTTGAAAAACATATTCATCTTCCCAGACTTTCAAGCAATAGGGAGTTTGATTGACAGTATGAAGAACAACTTTTCAACAAATTAAGAGAGTAATTTTATACTATAATTAGAGGGTTTTTTTTAAAAAAAGATTACAACACCACAATAGTATCCCAAGAATGGATGATAAATACGTCAAGAAAAATTGATGGTTAATTTTTTTAGATTCTTAGAAAGGAAAAAATTAAACATAGGAAACCCACGAAGTCTGCAAAGGTTCACCTTGAGTTTTTGGCTGGGCAGATTACAGAAAATTGGAAGCTCTGGTTTGATGTTGTCGTTGTTGCTGTTGTTGTTGTTACTGTTGTTGTTTATTTGTTTTTCAACTCAAGTAAAATGCAATCAGCAAGTGCTTGGCAAACTTGTCTCCTCATATCAACCTTTCAGATGGAACTGAATGGCAATTCTGGTTAAAAATAATGTGAAGATTTTTAAATGAATGACAGAAACTTTTAGAAAAAAAAAGTATGGATTGATATAAAGTTGTCAATAACTAGACATTAGGACTAAATATAAAATAAAATATACCTTAACATTGTTATGGTTGGTAAAGTTGTTTCTAATGGCACAGGTTAAAAATTTTGAAATCACTTATATGTGTGTGACAAAATTGAACAAACGAGTAAATGGATAATGGGTAGCAGTTCAACTATTGGAATGGAAAGTTATAGATGGGGGAAACTTAAAAAATGGGCGCTCTGCAATAGAAGAAGTTGTATAAAGTCATTTTTAAGTTAACACAAGTGCAAGAGAATAGATACAGAAATAAAGTATGGAAATCACTTTATACATGGATTAGTATACACATAATGTGCCCCAGCTCTGTTGATCAACTGGGTCTAACCCAATAACACCTGATTAGCAATGTGAACATACAGAACCAAGAATTTTACTTTTAAATAATTGCTCAAAAATGATACTAGAAAACAGAGCTGAGTCTACATCTATGGGATTATTCAAAGTAAGCCAAGATATCTTGCAATGCCAGAAGTAAAATGCCAAGATAAAATGATAGAGTCAAGGCAAAGGGGCACTGAAAGATCTCCTAACAGCCAAAGATGGAACAATTTGAACAGAAGAAATAATGCAAATACATAAATTGCATATGCATAAGTCAATATCACAATAAATATGTACAGACAAATTTACAAGGAAGAAGTCCAAATAAGTTATATAAATATTACCTTCTCAAGAAGGTCATATGTAACTCCTTTCTGTTGTGTGGTCTTAGTGATTGAGTCCCAAAAAGTAAATTATGAATAATATGTGTAGCAGGGAGATTTTACAGTGGAAAAACCTGGAAAATATTACCTGATTTGAGTGGTCAATATTCATATAGTTCATGGCAAATCATGCTGATGGCCTGTGTCTGTTATATGGCATGTTATGTTTTCCTGCCCAAAAATCTTTCTAACATTAAAAAAGACATT
The DNA here is from genome assembly GCA_004027455.1 of Hydrochoerus hydrochaeris. NCBI lineage: Eukaryota > Metazoa > Chordata > Mammalia > Rodentia > Hydrochaeridae > Hydrochoerus > Hydrochoerus hydrochaeris. The sequence goes on from PVLA01001331.1 coordinate 266,264, forward strand.
AGACAAATTCAATTGTGACAATGCCTCATGAGTATTTCTCAAAACTGTCATCAAAAACAAAGTCTGAAAAGCTTCCAGAGAAGTCATGATGGATGATTAAATGCAAAGTGGTGTTCTAGATAAGATCTTGTACTAGAAAAATGCTTAGTGGAAATAAAACTACTGAAATCTGGAAAAAAAAAAGCTTAGAAGTCTTATAGTTGGAATAATGTGTCAATTTTGGTTCATTAGTTATAACAAATATACTATACTAAGATAAGACATAAATAATGTGGGAAACCAAGTGTAGTGTCGATGGGAACTCTCAGTACTGTAGTTTCAAAATTTGTACAAATCTCAAACTTAAAAATCAAACTTTTTAAGCGTTGAAGTAATATATATATGCATCCAGAGCTTGAGAGGTAACTACTGAAACCACAGTACAGACAAAATAATCTACTTAATAACTGAAATTAATGAGAACAGAAAATGACTCACAAAACTCGTGTACCTCCCTTAAAACCCCCTCCTCACACCCAAACCACAATTAAGAGCCCTTTGAAGAAAGGAGACAGAGGAATAGTACAGTCTATGATGCATATTAAAACATGATATTTTAAGCCTGTTATATATTATTTGAAGATCTAGAATATAGAAATTTGAAGTCTCCAAATACAAAGACACTATAAAGAGAGGGAATTTTAATTATCCTGATTTGATCAATTCAAGCTGTATTCTTGTGTTGATATATCACAAAGCATCCTATTACATGCACAATTAATTCATCTTAAAATATACACTTAACAGCATTTTAAACAACTAAATGGGGAATTCAAAACTATTTACATATGGTCTATATTCCTGTGCCTGATGTATTTCAGTTGATATCCTCAAATACTCTCCATGTTATTGCAAATGAAAATTAAATACTCCATTTTCTCATTCATTTGTGGGAGCTAAAACATCTCATAGAAATAGTACAATAGTGGTCACTAAAAACTAGATCATTAGTTCCAATGGTTTATAACACAATGTAATAATTACAGTCTGCAATTTATCAATTTTTCAAAATAACTAGAAGGGTCCAAAATTTCCCAACAAATAGAAATGATAAACATTGAAGAAATGGAAATATATGTACCCCTGTACAGTGTATGTAGGTATTGAATTATCATACTCAACCCCATAAACATGAATGACTACTATGTGCCAAATTAAAATTTTAAAGTGTTTAATTCAACCATAGTTGACTAAAAATACTAATTTCAGATTTTATGATAACTCATACATTTGCAAGTGTGTACATCCCTAAAAATACTAATAGAAAAATTGTTTAAGGGGATACAAAAACAGGGAAAATGAAGGTGTTACAGATTTAAAACACTTACAGTTAACTCATCTTGGGGATTCAGTAACAATCTATACTTCATTATATGGAAAATACAGGTTTAGCAATAGATACACCATATCATTGCTGTAAGTGACCTAAACACATTAAGTTTAATCAGAGAAACAAAATCAAATACACATACTAATATAATTTGAGACAAAAATCTGCTGATATGAAGCATCAGAAGTTTAAAACAGCATTGATGTGGAAAATGCAACTCCTTTTTGGAACCCTCTCATGTGAAAAAATTTTGCTTAAATTCTAGAACAGCATTTCAGAATAGGCACACATGTGCATATGTATTTATTAAATAGCAGGAAGTATTTCATTTTAGCATCTCTAAGAAACATTTTATTCCTTCTGACAGTGATTAAGTAAAATACTTTTCCAATAAATTCAAGCTATTTTAATATCATACTTCCTTATACTTCTATCATCATGATTTGCCAGAAACTTTAGAAGATATTTTTACATTGTTTTTGTGAACATTCCCTATTAAGGATCAATAAAAATATCTAGCTCTTTTGATATTATAAATATAAATCCGACAAACCTATTTATATAGGAAAAACTAGCAGCTTTTCTTCCAAAGATTCTAGCTTACCCAATAGGTTAAAAACATGCTAGAAACATTGTTATAGATTAAGAGAGAAGAGAATTTAATTAAGGCTGATATTTGATTCGTGGAGATGATTAGAAATGAGTCATTCAATCATAACAAGAGATACACTTTTCAGTAGGACAAAAGCAACACCATGGGAGAAAAATGATGGTTCTAATCTCCACTTAAGACAAAATTGTACACAGACATTTACATTCATTTGAAGAAGGCACTTGTTGTCATATTTTTCCAACAAAATCTCAATTTAATTTTAAAATATATGAGAATATTGGTTTCTATTATATTCTCAATAAATTCAGACGTGTATCATTCCACCATTTAAATCACCATGTATAGTACTTTTTTAGTCTAATTATAAAGACAATGGTTTATTGGGTAACTGTTACCAAAGAATCAATCTTTATTTAGAAGGCTTTTTTTATTCACATCACATCTTAGAAGCTGAGAAATAAGGGGCATAAAAATACCAATGACAGATAAAACACAGAAAATTGCTCCAAACAAACTCTTCTAGAATACTAAGGTGCACATAAATTATGAAAACACTAAAACTTGATCAAAAAGGAAGGTCTTTAACTTTCATTTAAATGCATGACCAGATGTGGCAGACCTAATGTCAATGGATAAATGGCCTTAAAATGTGGAATATGAGAACGAAATCTCTAGATGTTTTTAAACTCATACCAGGCATGGCTAGATTCCGCCAACAAAAAATGAGTCAAAGACCTAGGGTACATGTAAGGCAATCATTTGTCAAGGTTTATGGGACTATGTCCACCAGGATCTTAGTTGAGTCTGGAAAATAATGATTATCACTTAAAAATTAATTTGCTGCTTCACAGACACCTGTGCATATGAAGACAAATTGAGCCTCAATTCAAAAATGCATACTGTTAAAGTCTATTTCAGTTATGTCTCCAAACTTATTCTTTCTTTAAAATTTATTATATAAGCTAACATATTTTTTCATAATAGTTACAACACTATAAAATCTGTTTCAACTCTGCTATCACAATAATTCCCTTATGCTTGACCTCAGTGGATGTTGGAGGGAGGAGGCTGGATGTGTGTATGCATGTGTAAATGATGTGCCTTCTAGTAAAATGTAAATATTTATTTTAACATTTGTTCAGACCTGATGCTGTCATAGTTCCCCTTGACCACAGGAGATATGTTTTCAGATTCCCAAGAGATGCTTGCAAACTCAAATGCTGATCAACCCTAAGAAGGCTGTTTTTCCTTACAGGTAATTATACATGATAAAGTTTAACTCATAAATCAGGCACAACAAAGATTAATGAAAAGAATCAAGAATGAAATAGTATAATTACAATATATATAGTACTGTATTAATTGTTTTTTGAAACTTATCAATCATGGAATATACTATACAATATTTTCAGACCATAGTTGACTGAGCCTCAGTGAAGCTGTAGAAAGTTAGACTGCAAGTAAAGAGGATAATTATGCATAAGAAACTTGAATTCCATTGAAACACATCTATCACTGTGGCATTTGACTTCCCAAAACACTAGGATATTGGGAAAATCCCAAGACATGGTTGTAAAAATTGTATTAACAAATAAAATATAAAATTCTAAAAAAAAAAACATGAGCAGACAAAGCTTATACATTATGGAAAAACATTAATTGTGTCTCAAAAGGCACTGATAATACATTCTCAAGGATAACAGCTGAAAATCACATAGAACTGTATTTCTTATAAAGCAATTTTATTTAAGTCATTTCATTTTCTGTGTTATTCTGCATGATTTTTATTATTATGACTCAAATTACAGCAATTTTACTTTATTTACTATGATTATTTTCTTTTCTTTGTCCTTAATGTTCTTGTGTTAGTTCATGAATTTCTGACTACTCCCTGGTCTACAACAATAATCTTGGAGTTATTCTTCTGCCTATGGTTTCATAACATTGTTTCGTCCTCCACACTGACATCAGATAATCTTTCTAAAACAAAACTTGCAATGATCTTTCAATGACTGTAAGCTTTTACTTCCAGCCTCTTCTACATTTCATGCCCAGGTTCTAAGGACTTTCTCCTCCACTTGGTCTTTTGTACTAACAAAATTAGTGAGCAGGGTGAGATACTTTATTCCTCTATATTGTTCACCATGCTATCCTCTCTTCTTGTATCTATGGCAACCAATATTCCTCATCCAAATCTTACATAGTTCTTTCATAGTTCTTTCCCTTCCACACGTACAGAACCAAGCACTTCGTTTTGGGCATCACTATTGAATTCTATGTACACTTTTAAAAACAGCATTCAGAGGCTGGGGATTAGCTCAGTGGCATAAGTGCCTGTCTGGCAAGCACGAGGTTATGAGTTAAAGCACAAGGTCATGAGTATGATCCCTGGTACCAAAAAGTAAAAATAAAAAATAAAAAACAGTATTCATAATTTTTAATTTAATGACTTTATGCTAATCCTTCTAAGTAGCTATTTGAAAAGACACTGGACCCACTTATCATTATACAACTAACTCAAAATACACACAATCATAAACCTCAGTTTATTAATATAGGAAAAATTAGTTGAAAATTTCAATTGCATACATTTAAAAAAAAATTTTAGACAGGATTTTGCTATTTAGTTCAGGCTGATCTTCAATCAACTATGTATCCCAGGCTGGCCTTAAGTACATGGCAGTCCCCCTGCTTCAGCCTCCTGAATGCTGAGATTACAGGCATGCATCATCACTTCTGGCAGGCTTGTTTACATTTGAAGGCTAATAATTCTCCAACATTATTTGTAAGAAATTAAGTATGATATGCTTGCTGAATACCTGCTTAAATCTCAATACTATTTTAAGTAATTTACATTTTATTTTATATCACAATGTCTATAAGTAAATTACTTTGTTAAAACTAATTTTACAGATAAAGTAACCAAATCTCAGCTATTACCAAAATTGCTTAAGGGCATACAAATAGTATGTGATCTAGGCTATGATTCAATACCATGTATTTAACTGCATATTATGCTTTCTTAAAAGTGGTGATGGAAGAAGGATGAATGAAATCACACTAAATATAAGGAATTTAGTCTTTTGTAACCTTAATGTAAGAAGGCTATTGATATCACATTTAAAAAAAAACAGGAATGCTTTTACTTTTCTCCCTTTTCTTGTCTTCTTCCATGGTGCTGTCCCCAAAGAAAAATCTTCATTTTTCAGCGAGATTTGTATAGAGTAGGAATGAATTCAGTGCTAAGAAAATAAGGAACATTTAAGTTCTTTGCAACCTGCCAGATTTAAGCCTGAAACTATTAATCTAACTTGTCTCTGCCTGCCACTAAGTGTCAAAATGTACATGTGTCACATAGCAAAAGATTAATTTTATGAATTAAATCTAAAAAAGGAAGTTTTTCAAACCATACTGTGTTGATTACTTTTCTCTCATTGCTGGAACCAAATGCCTGACACCCAAAATGAAGGAAGGAAAGGTTTATTTAGCTTACAATTTTTGGAGATTTCAGTCCATATTTAGCTGGCTCCAAGGCAGGGTGGTGTGACTGAGGGGCAGCCTTTCTAAAAGTGGCAAGAGCAAAAGGGCAAAAAGGGAAAAGCAAGCTGCTTTCCTTCCCTTATACTGTATGGAGGTTATCTGCCCAGAACGGGAGCAACACTCACACCACCAATCCCAGCACTAGACATGAACCAATCACAAATGCTACATTCAGCTGCTTCCATAACAGCATGAGACTTTTGGGGCACATCCAAACACAAACCATAACACATGCTGATTTTTCTCTTTGAGCCTATTAACACTGGTTATCTTTACTTCTGTTATTCTTTGCTGTAACTTGTTTATGCAGGTAGAGTTGATATGGTACAAGACAAAAAAATTCTTCCATTCTAGTCTCCAAAAATGCAACCTTGTGATTTTCTTGAAACTGCTAAGGAAAAATTATCAATGAAGCAGAGGAAAGCATACTAAAATATACCTGTGAAAATACACACTTTCTGAATTAAAAACGAAGGAAAGAGGCAGACACACGAGGAAAAAACTGCAAAACAAACAAAATAACCCAAGGAACTTGACATTTCATTTAGAGAATAATAATATGATCATCTGTGTTTAACTAAAATTCAGTTTCAGTGTACAGAACTGTTTCAAGGGCATATTTAAATTGTTTGCTTTTTAAAGGATGCTCTTTAGAAATCTAATTAGACATAATCCTTTGAGATTTTGTATGGGCTGCAGACAGGCTCACCTTCCAAAGAAAAACAAAGCTTTAATATGAAGTACAGAAACATTATACTAACTTCAAAAATCTACAAACTAAGACTAATAATTCTACCTTTGTATTTTATTCCAACTACTTCTCCTTTTTTTGACTCATATTAATATTTAACCCTTAAATATACCAAAAACTCATCATTATCATTTGTTATCATATCCAATGAAATTTTTAAAAATAATTTTCTTTAAATAAATAATCAACAGAAATAAGAAATATTAGAAAAATATCATGAGTATAATTTTTAAAGTAAATATAACCTTCACAACCTTTTTTATAACAAGTATATTTTGAAACATGAACATCATGAAGAGCAAAATATACTGTCACATTTCCCTTAGCAAAACAGCATAGTACATGTCTTTTCCAGTAAAATTTTGCCTCAAAAGGATTTCTTAATTCATGAAGAACTATCATATTTTCCTTTGTCCATGGAAATATATTACTCACTTATATATACTTTAATTTCAGAAAATTCAGCTAAATATTGCCTTCTGAAGATTTATTGTCTCATGGTCTGAGATTTCTTTTACATGATCCATTTAACCATCATTAGATTATTGTTATATGTCTCTTTGAACTCACCTTCTGATTCATTTATAATTGTAAAACATCTCAGTCAGTTTTCTTCTCTGTGCCATTAAGGAAGAACAAAATTCTGAATTTACAGTTCTGTTCAATGAGACCTAAAAGCAGACTGCAGACATGGGGTCTCTGAGGTTCTTTTATACTTTTTCAAAGAGAATACCATTTGTTGAGCAACAGAGTAAGAAAACTGAAAATAATAGACCTTTCACCATTATGTTATCCTTTTCAATTAACCACAGAATAATTATATTTTTTAAAGGGGCATATAATATTTTTCTGCTTATGGAGCCCATGTTCTCAGTTGGAGCTACTCAGCTCTGTGATTGGAGCAAAAACAACTATTGTCAATTCAAAAATAAATGTGACTACAAAAAGCTATATTCATCAAATTCTGGGTAAAGTTTTTCCATAGAGATAGAACCACATATACACTCTATTGGGAAACAGATATTACACATTATATTATGACATATTATAAATTATATACATTCCAGATATTATAATATTTAATGTTATAATGTTATATTATATACTATATAATACACATTTTAACATTAGGATTACCTGTATATCATCATATATGTGTACATTTATTATATATTTCATATATCATATCTTGTATATATTTGTCTAAAATGCATTAATCCTTTTCCCAGAAGTAGAGATAAAGTCTTTGAGCAATGGATATCATGTAACTTAAACATAAAGATATAAAATCAACACATATTACATGATAAAGGAATAACAATCTAATTATTGTTATTGTTTTGGGTTTTTTGTTGTTCTTGTAGTTGTTGTTTGTATGTCTCTTGTTTTATGTTTTTCTTTTCTGTGTTTTTTCTCTTTAAAATAAATAAATAAATAAAATTTAATAACAACAAGCAAAATTTCCTCTCAGTCCCCATACCTGTGAATGCAGATGATTCCTATCTTCTCATAAAATGTTGTTATTGTCTTGTTTTTGTTTTTTAAATATAATTATAAGTACCTGATAACTAATGACAAAATGACACGTGCTGAAATAGAAAATTATTTCAGCATACAGAAAAAATAAGATCATCGAAGTCTGATAATTTCACTTAGATTTAAAGATATATGTAATGAATCTGAAAGTTAGACTGAGTTTTATTCTATTTTAAAATAATTACATTTCAATTGGTTGTTGGGATGAATACTAAGAACCAAGTTTTTGAAGTGTCACAAATTTATTACAAATTGGAAATACTGGGGCCGGGGATACGGCTCAATGGTATAGCACCTGCCTGATAAGTGCAAGATCCTGAGTTTGATTCCTGACACACACACACACACACACACACACACACACACACACACAAACTGGAGATGCTAAAAGATAAAATTTGTATATGAAATGATGGTAATGGTGATAGTAATAGATACTGAAGAACAGCAGGTATTAAGTATATATATATATATATATATATATATATATATATATACATTTTTTTTTGAACTGAGGATTGAACTCATGACTTCATGCTTGCCAGGCAGGTACTTGTGCCACTGAGCTATAGTGCCAACTCCAGGTATTAAGTTTATTTTATGTACACAGCAACTGGTTTAATACCGCTGATTATACAAATAACCTGTTTGTATATTTTCCCATAAAACACAAGTCCTGTGTACCTGAAATCAGTGAGAATCATTTAAGTCAGAAAGTGTGAGAAAAATGCCGGAGGGTGGACATATTTGGGCTTCAATCATAGTTGATTCAAATAAATATTTACTAGTAATGGGGACTACCTAAGAAATATACAGTAAAATAAACTATAATATTAATAAGGACAGGATTGATATAATTAGGGTAAGATCATTAACAAGGATGTTTCTGAGTTTGGCTAAGCATGATACTCTATTAGGAAATATATAAAAGGGGAGGGTAGAAGGCATTTCTGAGAATGGAGACGGATCAAGTTTCTACAAATTCTTTGATAACTGAAAAGAACTCTTGTGATATTCAACACAAAGGAAAAGAAGCAAAATTGTATGAGGTTATATCCAAAAAGACAAATAGAATTACTTGATTAAAAAGTAGCAGTAATTACTTTGGGAGATTCTGAGATATTCTTATGTTTGTAATTAAACCTGATCTTAATTTCACATTTACCAAGATTTCTGCAAGAGCATTAATCTTTTACTTGTTGGCATTTGCCAGATGTCTGTCTGTAAAATATAAGAAGTAAAAGCATCCCACCCACTAGTTTAACAGCTTGACTTAAGAAAATATGAGACAGCTCTTGATGGGAGAAGACAAACAAAAACAAACATAATAGGCTTTAATCAAATTAGGAAAAAGTATGTTTAATCAGTTAGATAAAGTGTTCAGCTTGAAGGCAAAGAGCCATGGAAAAACAAAGAAAGAAACTCAACTTTAAGCCAAACAATAAAAAATTTAATGAAACAGTTGTAAAAATTTTACTTTTGGTTAGCAAGAAGTTTTGTATGAATTATTTGATTCTTTTAAACTCTATAGAGACATTTCTCAAATAGGTGTGTAATACTTCTCAGAATGGATTCTTTGTTAATTTGAAAAACACTTCTTTTGACCCTTTAGAGTAAAAAATTTACTTCAGAGTACATTAAGCAAAAAGTGCCTAAGTTGTATTTCATGTCATCTATCACTGGTATGTGCTAGTAGCTTCATTTTTATGTATTACATACTAATGTTGATCATAAAGATTTTTTGAAACAAATTACAGACAGTAGTCAGTACTAAAAACTTTGCAATAAAACAGTGAATTTTGGAAAAACTATAGGTCAACAGAAACAAAATTAGATTAAGCATCAGAAGCCTTGATATTTACTTGTAACTTTGCCACTATCTTGGATAATTCATGCAACATCCTCAGACTTAATTTTTTTTGTTTGGTTTTTCTCCTTAAACAGCAATGAAAGTATTATTTTAGCTTCTTCTTTTTCCTATTACAATGAATGAATCTAAAAATATGCCATGATCATTTCTCAGTGAGTCTATTCAACTTCCCTTACTATTTCTTTACTCTGACAGATATTAGCAACTAACAGTATGTTTTACTAATAAAGACAGACTCAAGCACAAGTTTTTGTGTCATGATATAAACTCTTCACTAGGCTTCAGGGATAAAGTTCCAAAACGGTATTGTGCTTAATTATCAGGGACCTGGCCAAGATCCTCAACTGCATGTAGGAGAGGTATAGTGAAGAATAAAATAAAAAACAGAGGCAAATTTAGTAATGCATGATAGGGGCCTGGCAGGTCAGTAGCCTCAATATGGACAAAGACCTGGATACTCTAAACCAGCCACTATTTATTGGGTGTGTACAATGCAATGGGTATATTCAATGATAAAGAGGGCTAGAGGAAGATTGCACAACAGCAGAAGATTCAGAGGTTGATGATTTTGCAGGCAAGGGACAATCCTGGGATGTCTCAAGAGAGTAGAGATGATTTTATGCTAAGAAGGATCTTGCTCTGGAGTGTTCTTTTTCATTTTAGTAGTCTTTGTTCAGTCTTAGTGGGTGGGAAAGGATGGCCCATCCCAAGAATTAATGGGAAGCCTTAAATGGATGATATCATAATCCCAAGTCCCCATTTATCCCTTAGGGAAGTATGCAAAATTACTCATGAATTCATGGACTGCAGTACTTAATGAAACGAAAGTTAGCAAGATCAAGATCTCCTAAAGGACAGTGGTTAGCAAGAAACAGAAAGGAATCAACATATTGACATTAAATATATTTTAAAACAATTGTAATATAAATTCTGGAGAGCATCTATATCTACAAGAATCCTGATTTTTTAGCCTTGTAAAGCTACTCATTATAATAGGTGAGTCTTCTCCACTATAATCTTTCTTTTTAAGCAACTTTGCACAATATCTTAACCTCTAAGATAAATATTTAATACAGAATTTAGAGAACTTGAATGTTTTAAAATTATTTTTCTGAATTATATTGCAACTGAACATCTTTGACTCATATTTATCAGTTGTTAGCTTTGAAATTTCTCTGCCATAAAACTGTGCCAGATTAAAAAGACTGAAAAGACACAACACTTGAATACAATTCTGGATTGGATGTAGGAAAAATGCTATTATTATATATAATATTACTATATCAGATATTATTAGGATAATTGATAACACTTGAATATGAATTTTACTTTAAAACGTAGTGTTATTCGATAGGTGAAGTAGCCAAGTGACTAAGTGTGATCATTGTATTGTCATTACATAGGAGAATGTTAAGGTACATACACATTGAAATAGTATAGCCAAACTAGGGCATGCTGCCCACAATTTACTATCAAATGACTCAAGATAAAGCAGCAGTTTGGATTTGTAGCTATGCATGGTAGTTCAACATTCTGGGACACTAAAGCAGGAGGATCACAAGTAAGAGCATATCACCATAATTTTGTTTTAAAGGCTGAGGATTTAATTCAGCACAAAAAATTCTGTGTTCCATTTCCATTACCAAGAAAACTCATTTTTGTGATAAGTAAACCTTTAGGGAAAAATAGGGAGAATGCAAAAGTGGTAGAATATTAAGTAAATTTGAGTGAAAGATAACTATATAGATATTATTTGCAATATTATTACATTTTTTGACAGAGTCTTGCTATATAGTTCAGGTAAGCCTGAAATTCAACATATAGCCAGACTAGCCTCATGGCAATACTGCCTCAACCACCCAAGTGCTGGGACTACAGGTGTGTGCCACCACATTTAGCTGTAGTATTATACATTATTATAAATTTGAAATTTTCTTGAGGTATGGGTTAACATTTGCTAATAATATGCCTATTACCATACCCATATTATCTAATAATCCGTATTACTTAATAATAAATTATTATATCCATATTACCTAATAATAAATAATTTCAGTGTTTAAATTTACGTTTATGGCACCAATCCTAACATCTACATAGTTACATAACCATTTCTGTACTACTTAGTACACTTTCCCACAAAAGAAAGAGTCATCAATAATCATTCTATTTTTGTTTAAGACTATTTTATTATTTTCAAGGGCAGTGCTACAAACACTTTAAAAATATTTTTTAAAACCATAAGCTTGTACATATGAAATGATGCAATCATGCAATCCTCTGAAGGCCTTTTGTAGATTTGACTTATTCAGAATTGATGTAAACAAAAAGTCAACTTTTAAAACTATTTTACTATGCTAACTACTGTACTAAAATCATTATTTTCACTTAGTTTAACACTCTACTTACCAGCTACTGTTAGTTTAGAATTATTTTGTCTTTCTTTTGAGGAGATCATCATTTGGATTTGTCATAAGTACCAAATTTCCAGATATTGCCTTGATTTCATTGATAAGCAGGGCAGACTGAGATCATACATTTATCTCAGACATTAAAATTTTAGCATGGCACCCAAATGTCATTGGGTGGCACCTCTGTATCTCATGCAAACCAATATTAATTGTTTTTTTTAAAATGTAAATCCAAAAAATGCATTTCAGCATGTAATCCAGCTATTTATTCCTAAAACAATGTGTTAGTTTTCACAGTTATGACACACATAAAACTCCATAGTTTATTTGTGATCTAAATGACAGTCTGACGAGAGCATTGTTTATAAGAAAAAAATAAGCCAGGAATGGTGGTGCAAGCCTGTAATCCCAGCAGTCCGGGGGGCTGATGCAGGAGGATCACAAGTTTGAGCCCAGCCTGGGCAATTTAGTGAGACTTTGAATTAAAATAACAATGAAAATTTTTAAAAATATGCTGAGGATGTAGTAGCTCAGTGTGAAGGCCCTGAGAGTTCAATCTCCAGTACCAACCTAAGTGCCTAGTCTCTGTGTCTGTCTGTCTGTCTGTGTCTCTCTCTCTCTCTCTCTCTCTCTCTCTCTCTATATATATATATATATATATATATATATATTTATATCTTATATATTTATATTATATATATTTATTTCAAATATATTTATATTTATAATTTATATTTATAAATTTATATCAAGTTAGAATCTAATGTATTATAATGCATTGTAATGTATTATATTCCATTATATACCTTAGGTTAGAGTTTGCATGGAACATGACTAAAATGAGCTGACATATGCTGAACCCTTACATGGAAGACACCGTTTCAAAAGGATGCTTAACAATTTATCCTAACCAGTAAATAAGAACCAGCGTTATTCAGAACGGGGAAACAGCACTGTTAAGTGATGGGTGCAGGAATTAAACCTGGCTAGGCTGGCTCCAATTCTCACAATTCATGCTGTGTAACTTCAGGAAAAACCTTTCTTTCAGGCTTCCTCGATCTGAAGACAGAACACGCATATAATTTTATCTTTGAACTCTCTTAGAGATGCATATAATCCTCTCTGTATAATCACACTGGCCTAATAATCTTATAAGTAAGATAAATGCCTTGGGTTTATTTGATGAATGTATAGGAATTACACTACTAGTGCCTACTTTCTACATTTTTCATTTAAAAAAAAAAAAGGCTCAAACTATACTGTAATTTGTTTCCTTGCACCATCTAGCGGATTAAAATGACAACTGCGGCCGTGGTAGAAATGCACAACTCAATGATATAAGTCAAATTTTCAAATGTCTCCAAACTCCCTAAAATAGTTTAGCGTTCATAATAGTTCAGGTTATTTTTCCCGGTTTCTGAAAGGAATCATTAAAACACAGGCGCGGAATTCATTAGTGAAAAGTTAAACTATAAATCAAGAAATATGAAATAGCACCCTTGCAATCTTTTTTCCCAACGGCGATGAGGACAACGAAGAACACTCAAGCGCTTGCCACTGCTCCTGCTAAACTGCGGGCTCCCAGGCACGCTGCGCGCTGGGAGCGTCTGCGCCGAGTAATGCGCAGGCGCGCTACAAGCGGAAGCGGGGAGGCGGGGTCGGGGGCGACGAGCAAGCGAGAGAGGCTTTGGCTGCTGCGCGAGGACCGAGATCGTCGCCGCATCCCAGTTCAGGCGCTGCTCAGATCTCCGAATTCGCCAGAACGTCAAAACAAACCGAAAGACTTGGGGCTCCCGAGCCTTTGCCGCTGTCTCTGCTTCTGCCGCCTGAGACTTCTCCACTGTCGCCGCCGCCGCCGCCGCCGCCGCAGGAGGACGCGGCCCTGGGAGGCCTCTAGGCCTAGGCGCCGCCGGTAGACCCCGACGTGTAGCTGCCGTGAGTAAAACGAACGCCCTCTGCACAGCCCTGTACAGATTAAAATGGAGGAAATTTCGTTGGCTAACCTGGATACTAACAAGCTAGAGGCCATCGCTCAGGAGATATACGTAGACCTGATAGAGGATTCTTGTTTGGGATTCTGCTTTGAGGTGCACCGGGCTGTCAAATGTGGCTACTTCTACCTGGAATTCGCAGAAACTGGTAGCGTGAAGGATTTTGGCGTTCAGCCAGTGGAAGACAAAGGAGCGTGCCGGCTCCCGCTCTGCTCCCTTCCTGGAGAACCAGGGAATGGGCCTGATCAGCAGCTGCAGCGCTCACCTCCAGAATTCCAGTAGGTGCAACATGAGAGAGTCTGGGAGTGACCAGGACAATGATATAGATTGGTCCTGTTGCTTGAAGGAGTAAGCTAAATAGAAAAGAGAAAAGAGCAGAAAAGAAAAGAAAACAAAAGCCCTGGTTTCCTCTTGAAGATCCTAACATTTAAAAAAATTACTAAAGTGCAGAACTTTGAAATTCGAATGCTTTTTAAAAAAATGTATCTAGTGCCAGCTCTGATAACCTGGGCCAGAGCGAATGTACAACCTAGGGACCGTTTAAACACACCTGAATATACACAAGATCCCTGTACTGCCCTCAGTACACATGTGAGCAGTTGAATGCCTAGCATATAAAGTCGTTTTGTTCTTCAGACTGTCTGTCTGCTTGATGTCAAGAGTTTCCTTGACATTATGGACATTACTGATAATCAGACCATCAGTGGGACTGCTCCTATGATCTCCAAGCCTCTAATTTGCGATTTTGTGATACAAATGGAAGTCAGGTATGAGATCTGGATACTATTACCAACTTAGAATAACCAAGAAAAAAATCCCAATTGAATTTGGTAGGGAACCTCTGTTCCTTTGACTACAAGAAGAAAGGTTCAGAATCACCTGTTTTTCAAAGGTCCAGCAATTGCAATGATTTCAGTAGGTTTGAGGACAAGGCCTAAACTTTGGTTGAGCAGAGATTCTTCCTTTTTCTCCCATTCAGTGATACAGGCATAACAAAGAACAACTTGGTTGTACAGACAGACTGAGGATTCAGTTGTGATTCTATGCAGAGTTAGTAGGGACTTCTGCAACTACAGTATGCACCATCTCAAACTGGAAGATTCCGTGGACATAAGTTGAGCAAGGGCATTTCTTTCCTACTCTGAGTTACTGGTTACTTAGCTAGTCCATGGGTCCAACTTGGTCATTATGTCCGGTTACTACTCCTGGGACAGGACTGAACTATAGAAGATATAGCTGTGCAGGATGGAGTTCTTTGGAAACAGTTTGGAGGGAACCTCTTCCAGCTGCCCTTAATGTGAATGGGTTAGTGCTAGGAACCAAGGGGGCAAAAATGGTTCATCTATTAGCTGGTTGCAGAATCCTGTTACATGCCACTGTTCTTTAAGTTGAACATTTAGGGCTCTGCTATGATGAACACTCAGACTCTCTACCACTTTCTCTGCCCCTCATAAGAAGCAATCAGTCATTTCCTCTTGGTCCTCTTTGGATCACGCTGACAGCAAAAGCTGTCCTTTTTTGTTTTGGGAAGTAAGGAAGAGACCTCCAAAACCCCCTGGCTTTAGGAATGGAACACAGGAAGATGGAAAGTTAGAGTTGCATATCAAAACTGCCCTCTACTCCCTGAACAAGAGTTCATATAGTGTATAGGAGTCTTGAGGTGAACAGAACGGTGCTGCTTTATTTGAAATGTTTTCTTACCTCATTCTGTGCCCCAGTAAGGGGCCCAGCCTCATCACTGGCTTGGCCCCATGCTCCTGTCCACTGCTCCACTGCCTATCTGGTGCAGCTCATGACTCCAGGTGCTTCTTGCCACTCAGACTTTCACCTTGACCAGTTTGAGTTTATCTTGCTTAATGTTTCTGAAGTCTGCCCAGTTTCTCATCCTTGGCTTCTGTTAAGTTTGTATATTCTCCCCTCCCACCCCATTTTTGTGGAAAACTCAGAGGAGACTGTCTTATGGCTCCCTTGTTCAGATCAGAAGGAGAAGAACTTAGAAACTTCTGTATTTGTAAGACAGTGTCATGCCTAAGCATTTTTCTGTAGGACTGCCTTGCTAGTATGCCCTTCTGCTTTGTTTTGATGAGTTTTATGCCACCTCCCTTTGGATACTGCCTCTTGGGAGCTAGATAGAACAGTGAAGGTTGACACAGGGATGGAGTTGTTCCTTGATCCACTTTCTCTTATCTTTGCTGTGTACATATCTTTTTTATCCCAGGAAAAACTATTTGAACTCTATGGACTGATTTGGATTATATATTTTAGAGAGTTAAAACCAGAGTAATTGGGCCTTGAGACTATATTGCCTTCTCCCCCTAGACTCGTCCTGATCAGGATTGAGTCCTAGTTATGACTGACCTTCAATCCAAGAGTTATGAGAACTTTTCAAAAAAAATCAAACCTTGACAGGAATAATTTGGAATTAGCTTTGTCCTCGACTTATAGTGACGTCTCCTAAAAGAATCCAGAGGGGAAGGAGGGCTTAAGACTTTGGCCTACTTCTAAACAATGTTTTAGAAACAAGATGCATAAGGGAGGAAGGCAGTGATCCACTCTTATATAGGACACTCAGATTGTGAGTTTACTGTTTGTGTGTGTTTCCTTTCCAGCTTATACTTCTGGTTAAACAAGGGAGGTGAGGTACAAAATTTTGAGTAAAGATTGATTCACATTACTTCCCTCCTGTTTTTTGTTTAGTTTTGTTTTTCCCCAACACCACCACCATTAGGGCAATAGCACTCTGCCCCAGAAAGGTACAAAGTGGGTAGCAAGCACCCTGAGGGGACACATTACTTTTTAAAGGAGATGTTGTTCCCTACAGTATAGTTGACAGTGGTTAGGAACTCTCCCTTTCCTTATCTGCTTTCCTTATAACCTCAGAATTCCTATCTTTCCTTCTTCAATTAATTGTATTGATCACTCTGTAATCCTATTATGTATCTTGAGTGTGTATGTGTGTATGCGGGAAAGGGATTCTTTAAAATTTTTGTGGTTTGTGGCTTTTTTCCCCATAATTAGTTCCTAATGCCGCATGCCCAGGGGCCACTGCCTGGCATTATTGCATGCTGGGATTACTGGGGGAGGGTAGTATGAAACTTACCACTGTCCTTTATTTTGGAGATTCTTATTTTTGCATAAGTAATCCATCCTATACAGATAGCTGATTTAACTCTATCTGTTCCCCTTTATGGCTGCTGGTGTAAATAAACTGCATCTTCTTATTGCTAAACAGTAATAATAAACAAATTTTTAAAAATGACTTTTTTTGGACTGTTCATTTTTAAATGGTATATGTTTTACAGTCAGTAACATAAAATAAATGGTGAGTCACTGTTGAAACTTGGTACTTTCTCCTGAGTGCAGGTTGTATCAGAATTCATAAAGAAATTGTCAAACCTTATTTCTCAATCTCTATGAATTTAGCTATATGCAAAAGAAATATAATCTCTTGTTTATGAGGCAGGCAGGTGGTAAAATAAATACAATCCAGACATGTTACTAAAAGTTTGCTATGGTAGTTCAATACAATTTAAAGTATATGTATTTTACCATTCATTTCAAGCTAATCTTGCCTTCAAAAGACAAATGATTCCCAGCAGAAGATGATTCCACCTTTCTAAAGATAACATTTTCCCTATAATTTTGAAACTATCCTAATGAATTAGCTTTCTCATTTTAAGAATAATTCTGAGATTTTTCATTTTTTTAATTTATAATCTAGATTCTGACCACTCTAGAAATTGTACATAATTCTCATAGTACTGGATAAGATTTTTTTTTGCTAAATGTCCTAATCAGTAGTTTCAGAATGAATATGATATTTACATCAATAATATTTTCATGTAAATGAGACCAGAGGAAAAAAAGATAACTCAGTGGATTGACTGTCTATGGGAGTCTTGCAGATAATTGTCCTGGTAGAGTCACCTTGCTTTCCAAAAGCCCTGGATGTGTGTGTCATTGTCCATTTTAAATAAGACCAAGCTGCTGGTGATTTGAGTTGAGAAATTGTAAAACTTTGACCTTTAAAAAAGGATATAATGCAGCCATAACAGAAAATATCTTAAAATGAAATTTCACCAATAGTAGTTTGTCTTGAATCAGATTTTCCTTGCTTGTCTTGAAATTTACTATTGGGATCTGATATCAGCTAGCATTCAAACATTGCTGAAGCAAAGACTTCTGGATCCTGTTCTGTCAGTTTATGTTTGAATTATGTTTAGCGCTTAGTTCGTTTTCTAAAATGAGATATAAATAAGATCTCAATGCTTTATTGGGTTTTTAAAACTGATGATACTATGTTTTAAAAAACATTCTATTTTGTACTTCCAAACAGTAGCATCTCTAAAAATCTCATCACATACCTTCTGAGTAAGTATTTAACTTCCTAAATTTAAGTATACTTAGCCTGTAGTGTCAGATCAGAAACCTAAAAAAGGATTTTTTGATGTTCACAAAAATAAAAAATGAAGTATCTTGAAGTATAAGGAGTCAGAAAGAATTTGCTTTGTATATTGATAGTCAATAGCATTGCCTTGTGTTAGGAATTGGCTGAGTTCTAAAGGTTTTTATAATTTGTTTTAAATAGATGTTTTATGAAATCTGACTCATCTCTGTGCAAAGCACAATATTAAATGTATTTTCACAGTAGTGTTCAAAATAACGAATGAAAATATCAGTTGTCAAAACAATGTGAAATAATGTTAGACTTTGAAAAGTTTTACTATATTGTGAAGGATATAAGCTTTTTATCTTCATGTTCCAAAAGATGCCCTTTATAACATTTTGGAGGAAAATATTAAAGTGATGTGCTTGTATGAAAAAGAGAACTGCAGATAAACCCACAAATTCTTGTTTATTTTCATTTTCTTAGTTTTTACTTATTTTTGCATTACTGAGGATTGAGATCAGGGACTGCAGAGATCCACCCCCAGTGCTTATTAAATTTTTGAAATAATGTATCACAAGTTTGCCTAGGCTGCCCCCAAATTTGCCATCCTCCTTGTCCTGCCTCAGCCTCCTGAATAGCTGGTACTGAAGCTGTATTAGATCATACCTAGTCCTTGCTGCTTTTTTTTTTTTCTGAAAGCATTTTCAATTCTATTATTTGAGCTTTATTGGAAATATGTAAGCAGAAAAGGAATATTGTGTTGATTTTAAAAATGAAGAAAACTCATTTTTGTCCATAGCTAAAAAACCAAAAAGTGTTAGAACCAAAAGTAGAATATTGGTGTAGGTACTTCTAGGGTAGTGCTCTTTATTGAGGCAATATAAATTTTAATTTAATAAGTAAAAGCTAATTAAAACTACAGTTAAAATACAATAACCTATTATGACTAGAAAAACTTTAAGGCAATGAATTTGCAAAAAATAATTTGTTTTAAAAAAAAAATTCAAATTTTTTAAATGGACACATCTATAATACTAGGAAAACCCATTCATTTGCTACCCCTAAACATGAGGCAAGAATTTTATAGACAGTATGGCAAACAACTATCAGAACAATCATATAGGCCAAATAGAAGATAAATGAGAAAAAAAAAACCCAAACATTGGTAGCAAATCAACTCTTGTAAAATAAAAATATAATTGGCAAACCAGGTGAATGTCAAGAGAGCAAGATTAGAAAAGTATATTACTATTCCAAAAAAATGTAAACACTAAATACACAAAATAGCCTGCTAAAATCCAATACCTATTGATTTTAAAAGACAATGGATAGGTAATGCAATTGTATATATACATAATGGAATTTTATTCAGTCGTGAAGAATGAATTCATGTTGCAGCAGAAAGGATCTTGATAACATAATGTTTTAAGTGAACTAAATCAAACTCAGAAAATTAAATATTATAGTTTCTTGAGATCAAACCCCGTTAAGTAGTAAAATAAAGGAGAAATGATAGACCAAGAGATGAACTCTCTAGAAATGGGGAATGGGAAGGAGGTAAAAGAAACAAAAAGTAGGGAAGGAATAAAAGAAAAAAGGTGTGAAAGAAAAAAGAAACGAGTAGAGAAGGAAGCAAACAGGATAGAAAATGATCAAGATGTAATTTGTGTATGTAACAGTTACTCAAAATGAACATAACTGTAATTACACAAACATAAGCCAATAAAAAAATTTTAACAGATTTTTTTGTAAAGATGATACAGAAACAGGTTACATAACTTCTATATGCTAATATGAAACATGTATAAAAAATCTACAGCATTTAATGTGGTTAATTCTTAATTCTGTGATAAATTTTCTGAAGCATTCTTTTTAAACACAAGATGAAATAAAATTCTCTTGTACACAGATGATACTTACATGTATTCTTTTAGTGACTGTACAAATAATACCATAGGAAATACTGAGAAAATGAAATGTTACTGGATATAAGATCAATATCCAAGATCAGAATTCTAACATTTAATGTTACATTTCAAATGCAATACAGCTAAGTAAAATGACCATGTGACATAATATAACAAGAAATGAATAAGACTTTATGCAAAAATAATGAAATTTTCTTCAGATAGATGGAAATATCTGAAATCTGGAGTGATAGGTTTTTGTGTAGAAAGTGCAATATCCTTGTTCCAAATATACAGATTGAGAGTAATCTTGATTATTATGAACTGAGTATTTTCATACTTTGATAAATTCTAATGTTTATGTGAAAATGTTTCACCTGAAACATAAAACAATCTGGGATACCAAGTAACTCTTCATAGAAACTGAAATGGAAGTAAAAGAAACATAAGGAAAGCAGTTGCTAGCAAGGGGGAGAAAGAATAATATAGATTGGATAAAGTAAAAACAGAATTGCAGAGAGGAAATAACGTTTGTATTAACAAGAACCGAAAGTGACTTGCAAGAGTAAGAACTAAGTTTACAAAGGAAATATTTATAGGTGTTATGCCATTAAGCTCTCTTAGTTCATCAAAAAGAACAGTTTGTGCTGTCATTGTTTGATCACTTTTGTATCTAGATTTTGTAACCTGAACAACTAGTTCTGAGATAAAAATATGCAATATATTAACTAGTGTTAATTCTCTACCTTTTCTTTTTTGAAATTCTGTATCATTTCTACCCTTTTTGTTTTACTTTTTTAAAATAAAAAATTCTAAAAAAAAAAAAAGACTGCAAGCTGCAAGATATATGTCCACACACTAGAGACCCAAAGAATCCAGCTGAGGGCCTGGATCCCATGGCAGTGTGCTGCACAACTCCAGTTGAAGACCAAGAGCCCCTGAAAGTGTCTTCTATGAGTGCAAATGGAGATCTACAGCCCAGTGCAATCTGTGGTAGAAGGTAGAAAGTCTGTGCCACAGAATGAAAGATCTGTGCCAGTGGGCTGAGGTATCTGCATTGAAGCCAGGAAATAACTCAAGGTAAAGAGCAGAGCTCCCCCAAGAGAACCACTGCCATCCTCAGCACGGTAAGGACAGTAAGGAGGAATTATAACTTTAAACCAAAGTGTTCAGTTTACAGTAAGTTAGTTAACATGCTTTTTTCTTCTTATGGCTACGTGAATTACTGTTCAAGGCCTTTCAAACAAGCCACTTTTGCACTTTCAGGGTAGATTAGCATTGGCCTCTTAATTATTTCCCTTACTGCTAAATTTTCTATCTGAAAACCACTTGTGTGATTTCTGCTCATTTTTGGATTTAACAATGAGATAATTGATTTGTAGAGTTTTTATAGCAGAGGAAATAACATTAAGCTCTATCTTGACTCTACAGCAAGCTATGTGACCATAATCATATCACTTCATCACTTTGCAGAAAGCTTATTTGTTGCTAAATTAATAATCTTGGAAGAAGCAAATTCTCAAGTGTATTTTTTTTAATTCTCAGTGTTTTATGTGTAGCACTTTATGATGGCATGAAATAAACAGTTGAAAAATTGTCATCAAACATTTTATTCCCTGTTGTATTCAGGGGTTGCAAGGAGAACAATTACATACAGGGCACAGAATTTAAAATATTATTTTATGATGGTTAGCCAGAGTTAAATACAAGAAAGTGCAAGAAATCTGTCCACAACACTAAGGACCTAGAAAATCCAGCTGACAGGCTGGATCCCACAGAATGTCCTGCACGAATCCAGCTCACAGCCTAGAGCCCATGACAATGCTTCCCACGTGTTCAAGCAGAGGCCTTAGAGCCCACAACAATGACTCATGCAAGTCTGTTTTATGGATCTGCGTTGGGAAGGCCCAAAGTTCAGTATTGGAAGCTAGAAAGTCTATGCCAGCAGGGATAAAGGATCTGTGCCAGTAGGTCAAGGATTCTAGTCTGGAGCCAATAAACAACACTCAAAGTAAGGACCAGAGCCCCCCTGAAAAGTATCACAGCCGTCTTCAGCAGCAAGAAGGTTCCTAGCTCCTCTGACGATGAGAACAGTCAATACATTTCAGGAAGCCAACGTGACAAGCTTCTTTTAGAGATTAAACAGCACACATCTTCCCCTCCAGAGCCAGGAAAAAATGCTCAACGTAAAGACCATAGCTCCCCCAAAGTGAACCACAGCCATTCTCGGCAACAAGGTCCCAGGCTCCTCTGATAATAACAGCTGAGTTCATATCAGGCAAGCTACCCATGACAAGCTCCTCCAGGAGAACCAACGGTTCTAAACAACAACACTTAGGGGAACCCACAACACTAACTCCCTTCCTCTCCATGTCTCCTTTCAAGCTGGCAACTTTCCTCAGGTGGGCCATCTACACTCAGCACCATGTCAATTTAATTCAACTGGTGTTATGTTGACCACTGGTTTTAATCTGTAACACTCCCCCCAAATATTTACCATCTAAAAATAGAATTTGGCAGTGACTATGGTTTTTATTGTATTTGTTTATTGCTTTCTGCTTTAAAAATAGTTCTGGTGCTTTGCCCTGGACATCTCACCATTTCTTGGGCTACAAATGTGTCTTTGTAAGTAATGATCCTATCTCTGTTTCAGATTTATGTGCAAGGTCATTCTAGGTATTTCCAACTATGTTTCACAGGAACTTCACATCTTCTCTTGTGCAAAACCAAACCCCAGGAAGCTGCATTTTCTATTCATACACCAGTGAAATTTATGCATTCTAAGCTTTGAGTATGTCAGCCCTACAGAGTAAGCAGAAAATAATTAACTTGATTCTCTTTATCAGTTCTAAGACATCCCTACCATGTTTGTGACCCTGGAAAATGGCATGTATATATTACAGAGTTAATGACATAAATTAGAAAGAATCATTTATTAATATATTTACAATGGTAGGTTGAAGTAAGATATGTGTTTATTGCCCAATTAATGCACATGAAGATTTCATACTGTCCAAGAACTAATGTTTTACCATTGTTTCTTTATGGTCACATAACAGCTTGGTGAGCCCGTGGTACATTAATTTTTCACCTTGTCACCTGTGCACAAAACTACATATATATCACTAGTCTAACCATTTGATCTGTCTTAATGAATAAAATTTCTTCACCTATTCCAGTATAACATCAAGAGTTCCTTTCATATCTAAACATGAGTGAGTAGAAGGAAGGAAGGGTGAATGGATGGTTGAGGGGGGAGAAATATTGTATCCTGATTCCCTTGGCCATTAACTTTAGCTACTCTTTACATATTTATTCATCAACTTTACCATGAAGGATTCTTTCCAACAATGCCAAAGGTATGGACCCTGTCAAATGATATCAAATTATTACATTATGTCAGTTGTGAAATAACACCTGTGTATCCTTGAAAATGACATGGAAGGACACCATGACCTAATGGAAGTGTTCTTAAGATAACATTTCCAAATGCCCTCCTCACATTAAAATCAAATACATATAAAGGTCCCTATTTTCTCTTGGGCAGCACATTCCTCTCTTGGAACTCACTCATTACTCTCGCAGTGTATCTATAAATTCTTAATGTTTCTATATTCTGTGGCTATTGATACATTCTTTTACTACTCACAGTACTACTACTTCACATACAACACCTCACATAGCACTATTCTTTATTGTCACATGTGCTATTTCTGGCTAATTTCCTATCTCCCACTGCAAGAAAATGTAGTTGTGTTATTTTTACTTAGAAGGGTATGACTCTTTGGAATTGTGTTTATATTTGCATCTTTTGCCTCTAGACTCCCCAAGTACTTTCTATGTAGTGCTTATTACATTATTCATGATTTGCTATCATCTATTTTACCTCTACAAATACGGCTTCTTGATGACTTTTTTTCAAAGGTCATTAATATGTTTCTTTGATCACAATCACCAATGTCATACCCACAGTATACTGAAAAGTGTGTCCAATAGTACACTTGTATTACATGTATCAATAAGTAATTCATACAGATGTGGAAAAGCACATAAACTGTTAGAACTGAAAGACTTCTCAAACTCTACAGAACATATTCACTGTAATTGTAAAATGTGATCTTTCAGTATACTTTCACCAGACCTTTTGCTCCACACAAACCCATGACTAGTGTAGGTAGACTGGGGGACCTTAGAGAAGAAAGATTAGTGGTTTCATTCACATAAAGAATGTCTATCCCAGGTACTGTAAGCCTTGATATTACACAAAGGGAACTGATGTCACCATATTACTTAGAGGCAAGAAAATATATTTATAAGAATTGTCGTTGTGGAGTAACTATCTTAGAACCCTTGGAAAAGATATATGCAGCCACTCCGGGACAACTGCTCACATGTTAATGGACCACACAGAGGAGTTTGGGATAAATAGTCTGGTTGCCAGCAAGATGAGCAATGGAGGCTATCCTAGGGTAAAAGGACTTCTGCTGTTGCTTCTGCTACTCTTTGGTTGTGATGAAAGTAGCCCACAGTTCAAAGAAGCCTAAATGGTTAAGCATCAATATGTGAATTCCTACTCTTGGTTCAAGTCCCAACTGTGCCTTGAACAATTGTATGCTAGGGTCTTGAACTCATCCTTATGTCCATGAATGATAATCATACTAAATCAATATGTTAGCACCTTTTAGGCTGGACATGTAAATTCCCATTTTAAAAATCAATACTGGATAGTAAAACTTATCCACTCTAGACAGCCCTCATGGAACTGGGGGTCAGAACACAATGGCCAACTATTTTGGGACACAGTAGAACTCTCGCACAAGGTAGAGGCTTGTGGTGGTTTGTTTCATTAATGTCCTTTTAACCGGGCTAAACAATGCTTGGTGAAACATTATTTACAGGTTTGTCTGTGAGGATATATTTTGAAGAGATTAGCATTTGACTCAGCAGAGGAATAAATGAGCTTTACCTTCACAGATGTTGGCAACCATTGTCTAAACAGTTGAGTGAAAAATGAAGAGAAATGAAGGAAAATAGTGAATTTTCCTTTCATTACTTGAGTCAGAACTTCTCTGTTGGAATATTAAAACACTTTATTGGTCACGTTGACTTTAAGGTACCAGTAGTTCCTGTGTTCTCAGACCTTTAGCTTCTACCCAGCAATTACACCTGTCCCATGGTTCTCAGGCATTCTGACTTAGCCTGATTATGCTACCAACTTTACTGTGTCTTCAACTTGCAGACAGTGTGTTGTGTGACTTTCTCCTCTATAATTATATGAAACAGTTCCCATAATAAATATTCTACATATTTACACATATCCCAGTATTTCTATTGTTCTAGACAACCTGACTGACACTAGAGTCCCTGAAGAAGTGTAGCCTAAGATGGCCTTCCTATTGAAGGGGCCTTAGAAAATTCTAACAAAGGCAGTCCAAAGCACCAGGGATGACTTGATGTGGGTCCAGAATGGGGCCAAACTTTAGCACACTAAGAGTACTACTGATCCACCATATGCAAAAGTTGTATCTTTTTATTTTTGTCTCCTAGATACTAGTTTCATTTTCATTCTATACAACCACAGTATTGTTACGAGCTGTACACGGTGTACTTCAGAAACACCATGGGTTTGTGTGTGCTTGAGTGGGTGGGGGTATATATTTAGTATGGTCATCTTGTACTATCTCACCTTCTCTTAAATCCTTGTCAAAAATCAATTGACTATAAGTGTTTAGGTAATTTTTGAACTTTCAATTCACTTACATTAGTCTATATCTATACTTGTCTTACAAAACTATTTTTACTACTGTGATTTTATAGCATGATTTGAAATCAAGAAGTGAGTCTTGCTATATTTTATATATTGATTTGGCAGTTAGGGATCCACATGAATATGAATATTTGTGTGTACATTTGAGCAAAAAGACCATTGGAATTTTGATCAGGATTATACTAAATCAATATATCACTGAAGAAAGAATATTCAAAAATGATACTGTGACAGAAAAAGTTGCACTCCTAGATCATTGTACATACAAAATCTAAATCAAATTGAATCAACAACCTAAATAAAAGAGGAATACAATAAATTCTAAGAAGACAATATATGAATAAACCTTCATGATCTCAAATTAGCAGTAATTCTTAGATTTGACACCAATGCACAAATAACAAAACAAAAATAGATAAACTGAACTTAAAACTTAAAATATGTGCATCAACAGACATTATTAATAATGAGAAAAGTAGTCCTAGAGAATGGACTTAAGTATTTGTAAATCCTAATCTGATAAGAGTTTAATACACAGAATGTTATAAAATGTGTTACAATTCAATGACCAAAAGCCATAAAATAGGCATTGGACTTGAGAAATCATATCCTTATAGAAGATAACAAAAGGCCAATGACCACAAGAAAAGATGCTCATTAACTGATCATTAAAATGGGTGAACTGGGGTCAGGGATTTGGCTCAGTGGCATAAGCACCTGTCTGGCAAGCACTAGGTCATGTGTTTGATCCTCAGTACCAACCCCCCCCATAAAAACACTAATGTATAAAATGGGTGAATCATAGTGAGCTACCACTCTACTCATTAGAATAGTTTTATGGCAAACTAGAAAAACAACAAATGCTACAAACCATGTGGATATTTCAAATGCATGGCACATAGTGATGGGCATGTAAAATGACACAGGCATTGTGGTAAATAGTTTGTTGCTCCCTCAAAAAGTTAAACATTGAATTTGACCCTGCAATTCAACCTATACATGTGTAGCCAAAACAAATAAAAACATAGACCTACATAGAATCTCAAATGCAAATATTTACAACAGCATTATTCATAATAGTTAAAAGGTGAAAATAAGTCAAATGGATGAAAGAATTTAAAATATATATACACAAAACAGATTGTCTAACCATGAAAAACAAAGGTGTACTGTACATGCTGCACTTGGGAAAAATTTGAAAGCATTATTTTATGTGAAATAAGTAAAATATAAGGTCCACATACATAAGATTATTTTGTTCTATTTCCATAATAGATGAATCTATAGAGATAAAAGCAGTTCAGAGATTACCAAGGAAATGGAAGTAGCAAAAAAGGAATAATTACACGTCATGGATACAGAGTATTTGGGGGGATGATGAAGGGATTTAAAAAAGGATAGATCTAATGAAACAAGATTGTGAATATAGTGAACAGCACTGATTATATGATTTAAAATAATTGTATTTTATGTGAGTTACACTTTCATAAAATAAGATAAACAGGTTCAGTCTCAGAAAATCTTTTCCAGTTAATAGCCTGCACTAGGTGGCCCTCTCCCATATGCTTTTAACATTTATACCTTGTATGACATAATGGATATATTATTATGCTGATGATGTAGAAACTTCCTGATGAATTGGTCTCACCAAAGTCCCACTTCCAGTAACATGCTGAAGCCTAAAATCCATCTATTCATCTGTGCTTATGAAGAGTTAAACTTACAGTTTTTTATTGCTTCATAGTTCATTCCACATATAATGATCTATTTAGCACTTTATCCATGTATTTCTGCATATGTTTGTAGTTATACACATTTTTTTTTATCATTTGTTACTTTCAAGTCTATGAACATAATATAAATTTTGAAATCTCTGAAGATATTTTATTTGGTGTGTGTTTACTTGTTTAACATTCAGTACACATGCTACCTTAATAGTTAAAATATTTTTATTAAAGTAGCTAGCTTCTTTTCACATTTTATTTGGATGAAACTAGGAAGATTATAATTATAGGATGCATGTGTAGAGTTTTATATATAGTGCTCTACACATCACGTGCTGTTTCATTTGAAAGGTGATTATTTTATTTGTTGTTCTATTTTCTAGTTAAATTCTGCAGATAATGACCTTTGCCTCAAATGAGAATGTATTTCTTTTTACCTGATTATTTGATACAAATACATTACATTTTAATGGTCTTAAACATTTTAATCAACTGTGTGGTATTTTATATTCATAAGGATGAATTCTCTTATTATGTAATTTGATCCTCATTTTACAAGTCATTCTTTTAAAAGTTAGACAAAGATATTAAAATACAACTGGTTTTTTAAAAAATTCTCAATTATGAAAGCCTGAGACAAATGAAAATAAGATGTTCAAGTGGCAAAGGGAAATAGGGAGAGGAGAGAGAAAACAGAAGGGAAAAGGAAAAGAAGAGAAGGAAAAAATGGAAGCAAAGTTTTTGTAAGTAAGATGAAGAAGGACTGAAGGGAGAAGAAGGCAAGGGGGAAAAATAGAATCAAGATATATCATGTATGGTTACAAATTCCCTATGATGAATGCAACCATTATGTGTACCTAAAATGTACCCATAAACTAAATTAACTGTTTCAAAAGGCCTGGAAAAACCCTTATTTCCTCATAAATGTCATATTTATCTTTATAGAGTAGGTACCTTTAAACATAGAAAATATACACCAGGAAGTGTAATTTTTACTTTTTACTAACTTAGGCTGTTTAATATGCATATACAGCAGAAATTGTTT
Organism: Hydrochoerus hydrochaeris; assembly: GCA_004027455.1. Taxonomy (NCBI): domain Eukaryota; kingdom Metazoa; phylum Chordata; class Mammalia; order Rodentia; family Hydrochaeridae; genus Hydrochoerus; species Hydrochoerus hydrochaeris. Next base: position 295,178 of record PVLA01001331.1, read on the forward strand.
TCTTTGTGTATTTACTTCCCACTTTTACTCTTCCATTTCTTCTTTCTTAGAGAGCAATAAGTGTGAGCAAAATATAATAAAAATAATTACAATGTTATTCTATCATAATCATGTCTTATTGTAATATTTAACATATTTATTTACAAATGACATTATATTCTAAAAATAAAACTATTTCATAATCTATACTACCATAATTTTCAATACCTTAAAGATTTTAACAAATAGTTTTAAACACTAAATATGGATGTACTGAAGGTGGTAAGCATTTTCTGAAAGTTATTTGTACTTATAAAATGAGATGTTTAATAAATTAAAGACAATCCTATACTTAAGAATTTAAAGATATGACATGTCAGGGATATTGTAATAGCTTTAAAAAGAATGAAGATTTAGAATAATTATTCCTCAAATTATGATCCTGGTATTCCTCACATCTGGAATAATATGAGCTATACACTATATTCTTTAAAGACAATATATGTGTCAGCAGAAGGCACTAATTTTCAGGGCTGGAGGGTTGGCTCAGCAACACGGTACCTGTCTGGCAAGCATGAAGTTGTGAGTTCAATTACTGGTACCAAAACAAAGCAACAAAAAGGAAAACACTCACTTTTGTTGGTGTATCTTTGAATCAATGGTTAAGATGTTTTCTTCACTTTAGGAAGTGAAAAACCTTTTGAAAAGCCTTTACAGTTTGGACAAAAATGGCAATCTGAAATGATATATAAAATATATGAAGTAGTTCAGTGCATTAGCTTACCATTTTAGAATTAATATCTATAATGAACTAATCAGTTGTATTTATAGTGTAACAGCTAAAATACTTTATGACTTCTCTCAGATGCTATAGTTCCATCTTTTTCATCTCTTAATATCAATATTTCCTCCACATTCATTTGTATAAAATTTCGACTAAACATTACATTTATAACTCCAATAGACATAATGACTATTCATAACATTTTAAAAAGACTTTGTTCTTCCTTGACGTCAACTTATCATTGTTATAATCATATTAGCTTTTCTTCTTGACAATAGTAGTTGGTCACAAGAGCAATAGATCAATACAATCACCACAAAAGATTAATAGAATCACCCTTTGTTTTTATTTTTATTTTTTGGTTAGTCAGAGTTCTTAAGTGAAAATATTGTCCAAAGCCTCAAAAATTATTGGCTAGTGTTACTCATAAAATATGGTTAATTAATTAGTGTTATTCAATAGAATTCTCTGTCATCACAGGACTACTCTATATCTTGAACAATGGATAATGAAAATGCAGAACAAAGGAAATGACATGTCATGTAAATTGAAAATGAGTCTTCCTGGCAGATATCAGTGTTTCTGTTACTTGGGCCTCAGTTCCAAAAAGAGGAAGAGCTAATTCAGACAATATATTTAAAAGTTTTCAATTTTATGTAAATTCTGTACCTCCTTATGTAAGCGTGATGAGGTCTTGTCTGACAACCCATTTCAACCCCAGAAGCTTTGTCTGTATCCATTTCATGCTGATTTCATGTGTACAGGACAAAAAAAAAAAAAAGAAAAGAACAGTTAACAATGATTTTATATGATCAGTTCTAATTTATATAACTGAATAATCCAGTTACACATATTATGATAAATTTAGGGATTTGTTAATGCTTTGGAACCGTTATAAATATATATAATTAGCAAACTGTTTGGTAATCAGCAAATCATTAAGAGAAAACATAAAATTATTTTTCCTATAATAATGATAACCATTATATATAGCTTAACACATGTTCATAAATAAGTAATATTCTACTACATTACTGAATAATTTACATATTTTACAGTACTTCTTACCAAAGTTATTCTGAATACAGAAGTTATCAGGTATTTTCCATGGACCTATCATAGAATTATGTGTAATTGTTTAAAAAAATGTTAAGCTATATTTTGTGTATAGAAATTTGAAAAATTATGTAGATCTCTGTGATATAGATGGAACGTCATTAACATTTAAAATTTCATGTAGTCAGTTATATCATTTTAAGTATTAAATATACGATCTCAAGGAGAACAAATACTATCCCATGCATTATACACATGGTCACATAGATTTGATTTATTTATTAAATCATGCTTTCTGTTGCTCATTTTAAATTTAGCAAATTTAAATCACAAAATTATACCTCATGATTTGAGTGAGTCAAGTGTCCAAATTTATATTAGTTGTGTCTTCTATTTCGCATCTCACTAGACAGAAATCAAGGTGTCAGGCTGGGGATGTAGCTCAGCAGCATAGTGTCTGCTTGGCAAACACAAGGTCTTGGTTTTGATTCCCAGTATTAAAAAAAAAGATAAAGAAATCAAAGTGTCAGCCAGAATCCTGGGCAACAAAGGCATGGCAAGAGGCATCACAATCTCAGACTGGAAATTATGCTGCAAAGTTGCTATAATAAAATCAGCATGGTACTGACAAAAAAACATACCTGAGGATAAATAGAACAGAATAGATGAAACAGACACAAATACAAACATACTTAGTCGCTTTATCTTTGACAAATGCTCAGTGGAAGAAAGCCTCTTTAATAAGTGATGTTGAAAAAACTGGCTTTCTACATGCCAAAGACTTAAATTAGACCCATGCCTATCACCACGCACAAAACTACAGTCTAAGTGAATCAAAGATCAAAATATTAAGACAGAAACAGTAAACCTACTGGAAGACATAGTAGGTAGAAATCTCAAAGACAAAGCAGTAGGCAGTTCATGAACAAAAACCAAATTGAATGGGGAGTATGAGATCTCATCTTATTAAGAAGTTTTTGTACATTGAAAGAAATCACTAATAAAGTGAAAAGAAAACCCATGGACTGGAAAAAAACTTTTCCCAACCTCCCCTCAAACAAAGGATTTTTATCTGGAATGTATAAAGAATTGAAAAAATTCACTCCCCTGAAATTCAAAGACCCAATCCAAAAATGGGCATCTGAGATGAATACACACTTCTCAGATGAAAAAACACAAATGGCAAATAAATATATGAAAAAAAGTTCAGCATCACTGGTTATTCAAAATATGCAAATTAAAACAACACTGAGGTATAAAAAAAGTTCAGCATCACTGGTTATTCAGAATATGCAAGTTAAAACAACACTGAAATGTCATCTCACTTCAGAAATAATGGCTAACATCAAGGAATTAACCAATAACAAATGCTGACAGAGCTACGGAAAAAAAGGAACCCTTTATTTGATGGGAGCATAGACTGGTACAGCCACTATGGAAATCAGTGTGGAGATTCCTCAAAAAGTTAAGATTATAAGTTCCATTCAACCGAGCCCTTCCCCTTCTGGATACTTTCCCAGAAGAACTGAAAATATCATATAACTGCATGAATATTTAAGTGTGTAGGATTGATAGCCATACTTCTAAGTGCTTGTTGGATTGTTGAACAGATCTGTTTGCAGTCTCACTGCTTGAATGTCTACTTTGTATGCTCTAATTTTGTAACTTGAACAACTATTTCTAAAAGGACAATGTGTAACTTATCAACTAGTGATCTCTTATTGTGTATCCTTTTTTTTGAAATTCTGTAATATTTCTACCTTTTTTGTTTTTTACTCTTTAAATAAAAAAACTTTAAAAAGAACTGAAAACATCCTATCATAGAGATATATGTGCACCCATGCTCATAGCTGCACAATTTGTAGTAAACAGACTTTGGAAACAACCCAAATGCCCATCAACCTCAGAATGAATAAAAAATATGTAGCATTTTATACAATGGAATACTACTCAGCCATAAAGAATGACAAACTTGAGGCTTTTATGGATAAATGGATATAACTAGAAACCATACTCATAAGTGAAAAGAATCAGACTTACGTTTGTAAACACCACATTGTCTCACTAGTGTAAGAACCTAAAAGAGTAAATAAAACCCAAAAGTACAACAGATATAGTCAAAAGGAATGAAACTGTTCAAAAGGAAAGTATATTGTTTGATCAGTCTTCCATGCCTGTATCTGGTAACCTGAGCAACTATTTTGAAGATAACAATATGCAATATAAAAACCACTGTTAAATTCTATTCCCTTGTTTTGAAATCCTTTATCACTATTGTTTTGTCGTTATTGTTATTTTGCTTTTATTGTTGTTGCTTTTTGATTATTTGTTTGCTTCTAGATTTTTCTGGGTTTTTTTCTCTTTAAAATAAAAAATGCCAGCCAGAACTTCTATCTCATATGGAGCTCCTCTTTCAAGTTGATATGCTGGTGGCAGAATTGATTTCCTTATATGCTTGAGAACTGTGTTTTCTTGTTAGCTGTCAACTAGGGACTGCTCTCAGCTTCTGGAGACTGCTGTTCGGTCCTTGTCATCAAATTACCTTCTTTCACAACATAGAAGTTTACAGCCAACAGAAGCTTGTCTCTCTGGTGCTTTAGTCTCTCTCACATAGGGTTATGCCCATTTATGGTAATCTCCATTTTGCTGAACTCAGAATTTTGAGTATCCTGAGTTATAGTCACTATCAGATCATTTTTCCTCTACCCCCACCCCACATTCAAACGGTTACTCACACAGATATGTATAAGAGAGACTGGAAAATTTAGAAGAGATTTTAGATACATGCTTCTCATAACTACTTTCAAACTGCACTTGATCTCTAAATACACTAAGCTAAGCTATTGTACACTTACTCTAAGGTTAACTGTGGAGTTTCCAAAGATGTCATCTCTTGTTCATTCTCTTTTCTGGTCTCCAGGGAGGGTAACCAGTCAAATGTCACCTGGAGTGACAATACACACTCTATTTCAAATAAATAATCCCCCCAAAGCCCTGTGTGTGTAATCATATTGTTTGCTAGGTTATCCAGTACATATTTAGAGAAATACAGTATGTATGGGTCAGTAGCCTCAGGACTACTTTCATCAAAGCAAGTCATCATCTGATATTTAGGGATCTTGGCTAATGATTTTATTTCTATTTAGAGTAAAAACCTATTACTAACATGTGAGATGTGAATAGCAGAATAATTCCAATCTTTAGGACATTCATTTGAGCCCAGGTATTTGTGTTCTTTTGGCTCATCACTCTTTTGCACCCTGTCCAACATGTCAATCTCAGATACTCTACATACATCACTGTGGTCCTTCCTGTTAACATGCGAGATAAGCAGAATAAGAATACTTCTTGAATGCATTTTAGATACATGTGAATGAATGAATGCATTTCCATACATGGAATTGAAGGACTATTTCCATACATAGCCCTTCTCGCAGCACAGAATTTTCTATTAGAATGTAAGTTTTCATTAGATACGACTATGGTCTTCTGTCACAATGCTCATGTTTTTCAGCTTTTATGCATGCATTTTGTTCATTTATTGATTGATTTGTTCATTTATTGGTTATCATGTTCTAAGTATAAATAATTCTAAGTTTTAAGAGAATTGGAACAGCACAAACAGAAGCTCTATTAGAATAAAACTAGACTGATAGTCCTGCTTAGACTGGAATATTGCAGCCTCTTTCACTTGTCAAGGCATTCAAAGCATTTATATTTATTGACATGTCTGCCTGCAACACTCTGTACTCACTTCTTTACATGTTTTATGTTTCAAGTGTCTCCTACATTATTTTTAATACTGTAATGAATACAGATGCTAGAGGTCAGAATACCATATGGAAGCTCATATAGGCTAAAAGGATGAGTTTCTTAATCTCAATTTAAAGGTCTGTAATACAGTTTGACAGTTTAAATAAAATTATGGAATAAATTATCTCAGCTAAACTAGCTGCTTCTGACTCTCCATTTCTACTATATTATTGCTTAATTAGTTTCCAGCTCTCCTTCCATTACTGCGTGTTACCAAAGGCAATAAAGTAATAATAATGGTTAAGAATATGGACTTAATGTCAAGCAATGACTTCAAATAATTGTGTGATCATGGACAAGCTTCTTAATCTCTTTATATTTCAGTTTTCCATATCTGTAAAGATCCTGTGATACTTGTAGAATTTTTGTGATCATTAAATGAGATATATATGAAGTAACCTTTCTATGGTGTCTGGCTACCGATGTTTATGCTATCAGTATGATCAGAAATTCTTATTAGTCTCTGCTTTGCATGTACTTTCTGTTCAGTTACATTCACTTCAACTTCATGAGACTTGCTGTAAATACCATAGCGTAAGAAACTGAAAGAGTAAATAAGATCCAAATACCTAGTAACATTCTCTGTACATTTAAAAGCTTCTGCCTACCCTCATTCTGTGCTAGTATATATATATATATATCCCTTTATATCTCTAAAATAGAAGATCCTGATTCACTCACTATTTTATATGTATGGACATGATTTTAGAAACAGTATTGCCAGTGTTTATTTCCTCCACCCACTCCAGTCCTGATGTGATTACCAGGACCAACACACACAGCCTCCCACCACAAAGAGCACTTCAGGTGCTCAGACCACAGTGGGCTACTCTCCAAAGCATCCACCACTTGTGAGTGACACACGACAACAAAATCTACAGAAAGGTTACAAAAATGACTCTGATTCCTATTGATAAGGAAAGTGTATGGACTTGAAAAATACTTCCCAAAGTGAGAAGTGGCAGAAAACTCAGAAAATAGAAACATATAAACAGGAAATTAAATTGAAATAAGAGAAAATAAGAAGGCTGATATTCCCCCAGAAAAATATTTTATGCTTTTTACAGCCAGAGGCTAAAAACAGCTGCATTATCTGCAGCCCATTGAATGAAGCTCAGTCATTAATATTTTACTCATGTACACATTTCATTTTGATGCAATTTTCCTGTATAACTAGCCAGAATCATTTGCAGGATATTTAACAAAAATGATGAAAATACTCAGCTGCATCTGTTCATCATTTGGTTAACCACATTTTTGCATAAATTTAGCCTGGGTTTAAGCCATCACTATTATTTTCCTCATCTTTCCCTTCATTATTTGAATGTAAATGCCAAAATTTATTATTATTCAGGTATCCAATCACATTGCCTTTCTAGCAATCAAGTGAAAAGCAACAAAATAAAATTGAAAAGGTTTTTTTTTTCCCCTAAAACTACAGGCTTGTCCAATACTTCCCTAAGACAACAACTAGTGTTTGTTGCAATGACAAACAACTTTAATAATGAAAATAGACTCTTAGTTTTTCCTAAACAGAAGCAATGTAATTTATTCTTCCTTATTAGAATCTTTACTCCTCCTCCACCCTGCCCCCAGTTATAAAAATGAGTTGGCAAACACAACAATTCTATTTATTCTCAGTTTAATAAACAATTTCTTATGTACACAAAGGAGTGAAATGATTTCTAGGAATATTGGCTGGTAATGATGATAGAGAATCCAATTCCTTCAGGTGGTTATATACATAATGCTTATCTCTCTACTGGAGAGGATAATTAGGTCATCAGGGTTATTGGAGTTGACAGAACACCACGTTCAGATTAATTACATCATTGAATTCAAGAGGAATTAGAAAAAGCCATAATAGTGCCCCCAGATGAAGTATTCCTTAAATTCTCTAAGATTTTCAGTACAATATAATACAAAGTAAGAGTGGCTAATGTAATGTATTTGAAAGTTTTTCCCATATAGCTTCTGAGAGATTATTCCAACTGTAATAAATCACCATCACAAACTGAAAAAATTACTGTCACTGGAATATCTTAAATATAGAAAATTGAAGGGTAAGTAAATTATACTAATTTGAAGCCCCTACTGTGTTCTAGAAGATATATATTTGCAGTAACATTTAATTCTCATAAACATGCAAAACATACTCCTTTTAAAATAAAAACTGAAGTAGAATTTTCATAAACTTTCCTAAAAGCTCATATTTGGTGAACAGTCTGAACAATTTGAATTTATTGCTCAAATTTTAACTCTCTCTCTCTCTCACTCTTTCTCTTTGTGTGTGTGTCTCTCTCTCTTTCTCCCTTTGAGATAGGGTCTCACTATACAGTTCTGGCTGGCCTTGAGCTCACTTTGTAGCTGAGGCTGGTCTCGAACTCACAAAGATCCTCCTGCCTCAAGCTCCTGAATGCAGGTCTTACAAGCATGTGCCACCACGCCTGGCTCTCTTTTCTATTTCACATGTATAACTCCGCACCATTTTTCTTGGAATGTTTCTGTGTTAAATGGTAGAAATCTTGCATGGAAAAGACCACTTGTGATTAATGAAAAAATAACATGTAGTACATTTCTTATATCTTTGTGTAATGGTGGAGACTTTATAGAAAATTATTTGATTAATACATGATAAATTTAAGAGTTTGGCCAGTGTCCTATAATAAGTATGGGGAGATGTGACATATAATTCTAAACATGTTTCAAAAATGTTACATGGTAACATACTCCATTACAATTACCAAAAGCTAAAACTATAGCATTAATGCATGTTGGAAAATTAAACTATGCCAAGATTTCGAATGAAACTAAATGAAAAAGATTCCTAAACAGCTAAAACATATATTATAAAGTTCTATTTCTCAATTCACCTAGTGTATTTGTGAACTGACTATTCCTGTTTTCTATTTTGAGAAGCATCGATTGAACCCACAAATCATAGGAAAAAAATAGAGGTAAAAGCACATGTCTGATTTCTAAAGAAAGGTTCTAACACATATCGGAAGGCTTACTAAGGGTGTGGCCAAGCTGGTCACTATCAATGCTCATTGCAAGTTTCCAAATAATAATAAAAAAAATACTGTGATTGTCAGGTAAGATTGATAGTCCTGTGGCATTTCTCATCTTCTTGTTCATTCCTGCAAAGATGGAAAGGAGAATTCCTCCTTTGCATCTCAAAACTGAGGAGCCTCCGAGAAGACTTCTCATAAAGCCTGAAGCTGTTTGCAGTAGAAGAGACATAGCCTACCTGTAGAAGCATACAGAAAAAAATAATAGCTTGTGGAAAAACACTTGTAATAAGTTCCTAGAAACTGGAAGTAAAGAAAGAACAAGTATCTGAGCTTCTTTGGAAATATTCCCAAGTCCAAAGAAGACTGAAAGAACCTGACATCAAAAGGGAGGAGAAAAGTTGGAGGGTAAGAGGAGGCACATAACCACCTGGAAGTTTCCTCAAAGGCAAATGCTAAAAGATGCTTTAAAAGCCTACCTCTAAGGGTAAAATTCCTCAGATTAAAATGAGAGTGGAACCTTACAAGACTGATATTGAGAGAACTAGAAAACAAATGAAATCACACACCAAAAGATGTAGCATTGGTTGTCTCCAAACAATCACTAATGTATTACAGGAAATACGTAAAATATAGACACCTGGCAAAATTAGGTGAAAATCATACATAGGAAATTATTGAGATAACATTGTTTGAATCAATGAGTATAATCACAAAGCATGGCTTGTCCCTCGTCTCACCATTTTCTGTCTGCTGGGTCTAAAGCATATATATGATTAGATACGAGCTATGGTGAGCTGAAAGCTTCAAACTGAATGTCACACCAAAGATTTGATTTAAATTAAATTGGACATTTCTATGTTTAAAAGTGACTTCAAATTTTAGTATATTCCTAAAATACCATTCAAAGACAGAAAGGGAAGTTCAATAGAAATCCATTGTATAAGGAACCTAGAAAAATGTAAAGCTATTTCCCATAGTCTAGCCCATTATACAAATTGGTTACATATGCATGAAAGGCTCTTAAGCTTATAATTACAGAGTTCGTGCTCAGAGTTTGCAGAGAAGTGGTTCATTTTTTGTAATATTTATCTTTGTCTAGCATATGACTCCATTAGACAGCAGGAGAATGACTGTTCCTAGCTTGTATACTGGCAACAGTGAACAGCAACATCTGTCAGTCTCAAAAGCAGCAGAAACCAGAAAGGATACAAAAATCAGAATTAAAACTGTAAAAGTAGATCAGTAGTCATTGTTCAGTGTTCAGATGAACCTCATTCCTCCTTCTTACCTCATCTCATCACACATATAGTCAATTGGTTTTTGAAAATGACTGAATTAACACATCTACAGCAAAGTGCAGAAATCTTAATTCTGTTAATCCTTAAAACAACTTTATTCAGATATTCCAATTTTGAAAGAAAAATAAAATAAAACTGTGTTCCTGATAATGATGTTAGAAATAATGTTCATATGCCCAAATATTTCTCCAACTTTCACACTTTGTAATCAATCATATGAAAAGCATAATAGTACCAAAAAAGCATAATATATTCAAAATTAATTTTAAGACTTTGGTGCTTAGAATGCATATGTTCAAATTTTCAGAAAATTTAGTTAATCATAGTGATTTGTTTCTAACATGAAGCAGGTAGCCAAGATTTTTGTGAGATGAATATAATAAGTGCCATTGAAGGACCCATGAAATTGGAACCACAGAGATTTTAGGTGATGTCAGGTCATCTAAACTGGTGTGGCTTCCTCTAGATCTTGAATTTATCTCATGGACATAAAGAGGAGGCACTGAAAAAAATTCATAAAAATTAACCTGCAGCACCAAAAAAATTCAAAGGAAAAAAATAATTAACTGTCTATTCCTCTGGGTCAGGGAAATCTTGTGAAAAAAATGAATTTGTACATTTTCCTCTCAGCATGTGACTGTAAAGGGAGGGCAAGCTGGAAGATGGCTGGGTTTATTTATGAGATTGCTGAAAGGATAAATTACACAGAAGATAAACTGGAGAAATTGTGTGGCCATATTTGCCCATATACTATCAAATACTGTGCACTACTGACATACCCAATAAAATCATGAGCTGCTACAAAGATTGTCTGAAATAGCAGAATGAGCATGTTTTGCTTGGAATATATCCAGGAGAGAATATGTGAAATAATTTATTGCACTGCTTGAACACTGAAATCATAGATCTTGGGGAGAAATGAGGTAGAAACAAGAAAATCCCTAGAAGGAAATCACAAAGGAAAGGTCCTCATCCACAGGAGAGGGTTGTGACTTGTTCACTAGAACTCCTGCTTCATACGGTGCTTACTGCAGAGTGAATATTGAAAAAGTTCACCAGCACTGAATATTAGAAAAATCTTACCTTCATTTAGTAAATTAAACCAAATCCACTCAAAGTTACCCAGAGCAATATTTAATAAAAATGTGTGGTTTGGAGTGAATGTTTGCTGCAGTTAATGATTCCTTTATACAATATAAGAAGCAGAACTTGCTTAAATCTTGTATAATACACACACACACACACACACACATAAAGAGATTAAATTGATTATTATTATTATTATGCCAAATACATTCACTAGAACATCCTCCTGTATCAAAACAATAAGTCATTTTTGTTTTTGCTTCTTCACTTGTCAAATATATGACATTAAATGACTTACTTCAGTGACCCTATTTGCTAGTTCTGAATAATTTTCTCTTTAATTGTAATATCCTTAAAGTTGTCTCAATCACTCCATGTTCCTGTGCACTAAGCCTCTTCTACTTGTTTTCACAGCATATATTTTACCTTCTTTGCAGAAATATTTATTGAATATTTCATGTACCTAAACATGTTATAGATCATAGGCACACAACAGAAGCAAGAAATTTCTTACCATCTTAAAACTTATAAACTATTATGTACAATAGACAAATAGCTGCAACTGTCTGGGGACCAAGACAGAAAGGAAGAGAAAACATAACACATAAAAACAGAAAATTCTACTCTATGCTCTGTAAGGCCTTCATTTCTTGTTTAAGAAATTCTAGGTTTCAGGTTATCTTTTGATTCCAAGTTTGGTGACAAAAAAATAAAAGAAAACAAGGTAAAAACATGAAATTCACCATTAGCCAGTACTTTGAGCTCACCAGTCTGTCTGGTGACATTTCCTTGGCATGAGCATTATGTCACTACTTCTTATAGGGTGACCAGAACTTATAGTTTTACCCAGTGGTAAAGTCAAGGTTGCATGTCCACATTCCACTTAATGGGAACTTAACCCCAAGAGAATACAGCTTTTATCTGTTTTTAGAAACACATCTCTATATAAGCCCCTCCCAGACATTCCTACATTTGTGGGAAATGATTATGGGGACATTCCTGTATTTCATTGCTCTTTGGAATAGACTACCCTTTTAGAAACAGAAGAACTAATTAGTCCTCCTTAGAATTTCTCTGGTGGAGACATTCAAATTCTAGAGGATTTAGAGCACTCCAAATAGCTTAGACTTAATTTATAGCTTCCTACCTGACATGTTTTGTGGTAGGAAATGTTTGCTGTCTCAGACAAGACGAATTCACTATGCAGAGCCTAGAGATGATCACACCCTGGTATACTTTATGTTGTAAACTACATAATATCCTTTTGTCGATATATCAAAATTTATATTTCCGTACCCAAGTGAAAAAGCATGTTATTATCTCCTTTGCTCTCATGTACCTATTATTAAAGCTGTACTTCTGCATTAAAAAATTGTATATTCATTTCATATCTCTCCTAATGTATTAGGTCTTAAAATTCAATTTCATTTTATATATTTTAAACATCAAAATATGCTATATTCTCCCATTTTTCCAAAAATAATAGTTTTTGCAAATGTTTATTTACTACCAACAGTTTTTCTTCTAATATTATGTTGCTACCTGTGAAACTACTGAAACAGCTTATGCCCTTTTCTATTCCTCTATAGGAATGATACCCAAGAGTACTCTTTAAAAATAGAAATATTAATAGGTCAACTAAAATGAGAGGCATTAGACACACACAACAAATAAACAATTGAAATGTGATTGGTGTGACAGAGAACCCAAGTTCAAATTTTGATATTAACTGATCTCATTAAAAAATGTCTTTGGTGACTATCATTATATGGCAAGATTCACCTATGAGTAACTTTGAATGACATCTTTGTCCTTCATTTCTTTATGTCTGACACCTATGATAGAACAGTTTTGATTCTGCTGTGGTAATAAACATTAACGTTGCTTGAGTGTTTTCGCATTGCAGACTTTATCCCTTGCTTATCATACAAGTCCAGTGTGGGTTGGTGGATGTTTTCAACTCTCCATTAATCACAGTCTCCAGCTAATGGAAATTGCAACACCTTGTATTGCATCATTTAGAACCTGAGATATTTATAGTCTCCACACTGAAGTGAAATGTGTACAGAAATTAAAACCATCCAATAGGTGTTTCTCCAAAATTCTCTTCACTAGGAGAAGTTACAGATCAGCCAGAAAAGAAAGAGGCTGGGAAGGGAGGAGGAATACACTGTTATTTATAATTAGTAATTATTTCTATCACATAATACTCTATAAATGCTTGTCAAATGAAGAAATAAGAAAGAGTTTGTTTGGTATACAAGAGTAGAGCATTCTATAGAAATGAAACAGAAATGGCACTGAATCATAAAAGTGAAAAACAGTCAATTACAGAAAGATTAGAAAGTAAAAAATTTGGGCAGAGAAGGTTACATATTCCTGAAGAGGAACCAGCACTGGATCCTTTGTTCTGGGCCATCAAACTGTCAGGGTTTTTAAACATTATGGTAATAGTGACACTGGATAGGAGAAGAGAGTGTTCTTTCTCCAAGACAACAATATTGAAAAAAAAAAAAAAAACATGAATGAAAATTTGGAATGTTTGCGATGCTCCAGGAACATGAGAGTGGAGATGAGGAAGTAACAATAACACCATGACACATTGTCCTTTACCAATCCCCAGGGGCTGCTCCTAGTATTCACATGCTCTACATTTTCAAACCTCTAAGAAACGTGTGAGACATCTTATAACTTCTTGGTAATTTGGAATTAAGAAAACTAACATATTAACAGAGCAGTTAAAGAGAGTAACAAAAAATAGAACTCCAAAGTGATGATTTCCTCAGTCTACAAAGCAAGAATATTCTAACTATTAAGAAAAATAGATGAAAGTTTATAGACAGGGTATAAGGGGCTGTGGAGTATTCTTCAAAAGTCACTATAAGAAATAACATAAGACAAAAATGACAGGAATGACTGACAGGGTGCTGAATCACTTGAGGACTTTCTAGCAAGCAGGAGATATATTTCTGATGATTTGACTATTAGTGAAATAATTGTATTGCACAGGGTCTGGAGTAGTACCAGCAACCTTGCAGCCAACAACTTATCCTAATGAGCTTTAGCCCCTGCTTAGCTTCTCTCTTAGGTAATACTGTCTGCTGTGAAGGTAGATTAAGGTCTTCAGCTGAATCAGTACTTGACAGCCCTCCCTGGGGTACTGTTATACCGTGTTTAGGGATCTATTCCTACCAGAGAAATTAAACACTGTTTTGTTACTTTTCTAGCTACTATAACAAAATACTCATCAAAGTTAAAGGAGTAAAGGATTATTTTAACTCCCAGTTCAGAGAGGTTTCAGTCCATAATCAGCTGGATCCAAAGCAAGGTGACATGACAGAGTGGATCACAGAGGAGAAACAGTTCATATAGCATGACAGGAGAAGAAGAAGAAAGCAGAAAACAGTATGAAACAGCAGCAGAACAAGCAACAGCTGCAGCAAACCTTCTTTCTGTCCTTTATATTTAATTCCTTAATCCCAACATCACAAATCCTAGAGCCAGCCACCTCCAAAAAGTCCCGTCTATATCTGCATGAGGTTTGTGGGGATATCTAAACACAAGTCATAACTATCTCCATGGAGTCAGACTAGCAGAATCTCTAGCAACAAGGATATGCGTTGCCAGAGGTTTCAATGACAGAGTGGTCCTGAGCAGAAAGAATATGGGGCATTCTGTTATCACAACAAAAGGCAACTTGGCCAAGAAAATCTAACCAAAAGTTCGGAGTGGGCATTAAATAAAACTGACCAGTTAACTCCTTCAACTCTCACAACAAATTAGTAGCAGGATGAAAGCATACCTCAATAAGAATCTAGAATAAAGATGCGTCAAAGTCCCACAGGTTTTCCTACTAGTCACCTGCAAGTTTACAAGAACATCTTTGTGTGGGGGTACACAGGCTTCTTTAGGCACCATCATACACTGTCTGAGCATTTTGCCTTGGCCACCATGGTGGTGGATAGTCTCTTCCATCTCTGGAAATGAGAGTAGTTCCAATTCTAATGCCAACTGTCCTTTGTGCTTTGACAGGCTTGAAAAGGATTGGGCAGCTCTAGAGGGCATTTGTTTGCCCAGTGCTCTGGCCACACTCTGATTTATTCTTATTACTCTTTGGATTACCTTGGTTTTCCGTAGTGCTGTGGGCTTTACAAACATTAGTTTTTTTTTTTTTTTTCAACTTTTATTTGCCTTTTACATTGTCACAATTATTAAAGGTCAAATAAACAACATTGACCAAATGACTTATGCCCCTGTTGATGAGCCCTGTTAGAGTTTATAGAGTTTTCTCCTAATACTTGTAGCTTACTATATACACTTTCCAAAGATAATCTAACCTTTCCTAGACTTTGGGTCTAAACGAGTATATTTATGGAGTGTCTTTCTGAGCCAGAGTTTGGAAGTCAGCTGGACTTTTATCAGAACCTTGACTGACAGACCCGAGCCTATTTAACTTGTGTAGAGCAAGAATCCAGGATCAAATGGATGTTTTGTCAGTTCAGATCAAAAGCAATTCCTAAGGAAATTACCTTCAGTCCTCAAAAAAATCAGTATTTTTTTTGTACTGTTGAAGATTCATAACTAATTATGAAAATTATAGACAAGACATTAAACAGGGAGTCAGGTAGAATAGATGTGAAATACTCCAAAATGGGTTTTATGCCCTGGAGGGCTTGTGGGAAATCTAAGAGGCCTGTCCATGGGTTAATCCTTGACCAGTTCAAGGCACTATTACAGGGTGTCTCCTGGTAGTTCTCAAGTCTTTCAGCCTCAAAGTCATAATCTTGTGGGACTGAACTCCCTGTTCAACTCAGAGTATCTTCTGATAAACCTGAAGTCCTTTGGCGGAGGCAGAAGTATCTGGCCTAATGTGGGCATTGGCATCACTTCCTTTTGAACCTTTGGATCTCCCCCTACGACAAAAATCCATTTTCCAAAGAATCTGTAACTAGGGCATTTCAGTGACTGGATGCCTCATAGCCATTTATAAAACTATCTAACATCATGGTATGCTTGTCTAAGAGTGATAGTAGGTACTCTACTCAACAGAACTCCCAACCCTGACAATTTTCTTAAATTTATAGATCAAATCACAAAAGGATATGCATCTGGAAACAAAACTTCACAATGAAAAACCAAGCACCGTGAAAATTCAGACAGCAAACACAGGTAATACATCCTTTAAGATAGAGACGTAAACTTAAGGCAACAGTCACAACAAAAGCAAAAACGAGTAGCATGGAGACATACAACTAGCATTAGAAAAGTAATGCCTGGAGGAAACAGCTATGCATCAGGTTTAGACCTAGGAGAAATACAGCCATCTCACCTCTGAATGCTTTTTGCAGCCACTGCTATAACTGCTGTAGCTGAGAATAGCTGTGGTACTTTTCAGGGGAGTCCAAATGCTTACTTTGAGTGTTGTTTCCTGGTTTCAGTGCAGAACCCTCAACCTACTGGCACAGATCCTTCACCCCAATGGCACAGACTTTCTGGCTGTAGCACTGATCTTTGAGCCTTCCCAGTGCAGATCCATGAAACAGACTTGCATGAGTCATTGTTGTGGGCTCTAGGACTCCAGTTGGCCATGTGGGATGCATTCTCATGGGCTCTAGATTTTCAGCTGAACTCATGTAGGCTATTGTCATGGGATCCACACCCTTGACTGGATTTAGGTGACCATTATAAACAATGCTATATACTATATATCCAGTATCGTCTTGTTCTCCTTGAAAGCCCTGCCGATAACACTAGTGCACAGGACTTTTTCCAGAGTTCATTCTGATTTAATTACCTGTATGATATGCAGTCTCTACTTATGAAACTTTAATAAGGTGGGGAAAAGGTTACTGGAGGTCAAGTTAGGAGTTTTAACATACATGCCAAGAGACTCAGATTTCCTCAGTCTTCATTATTTTATTTTCTATCTTCCCTAAAATAATGGAAGAAGGATTGGTCCTAAGATGCTGCTCAAAATCAAGTAGGTGGAGGGGAGTGTTTTTCCCAGACTCAGATCCCATTATGCACCAGCTCTAACTTCACTTGCACCTTCCAGCATTCTGCCAAAATATCAGATCACTTAGGGAGAGCATTTGTGGAATTTCTGCCAATAAAGCACACTGACAACTCCTTAGTTCCTTTAAAAACCTGTGAATTTGAGGTTTTGCCCAAATGTTCAGTTACCACTATCAACGTGTGTAATAATATGGAGGTGAATGAAAAACCAAATAGTTAAAAACAAAAAAGAGACTGTCCATGAAACACTGAATATTAATTAGTAGTGCAAATGAATATTATAGAAGCTTGGAGAAAGACAAATTTTTTTCCCATTAGGTATAAATCAACTGTTCTGAATCATTTTCTTCATTCATATCTAGTGTTGAGATCGTTTAAGCTATATTCAAGTTTTCTTTTTCTAATTGTATGTTTCTCTTTAGAGACTTTCGATAAATCTCCCTTTTTACATCATACACCTTTTACATCATACAGACTGATGAAAATTGTAACATTTGTGGAAGAATTAAGACTTCCTACTGGTTTGAACTATGAAGAATTAAACTTGTAACAGTCTTTACAACTGAGAAACAGAAATTCATGGTCTATATCCATATGAAATAAACAATATGAGACTGCAACTTGAGAAATCAAGATTTTTATTTATCTGAATTAATTTTTGTTTAATATTAACAGTAATGTGTAGCACTATTATTTGTAATAAGATGTTATCTCAAGGAAGCAGTCACAGTAAATGGTCTTATTGCATCTGAGAGTGCACACCACTTGTCTGCTGGAATGAGCAAGCAAACAGCATCATAAACTCAGTACCAGTAGTGAAACAAAGGGACAGGGTTCAAAATGAAGGAAGACAACTTATTTGTAAAGAAGAAAAGGCAGAAGATAGACCCCTTCCCAAAGCAGGGCAGGGGGTTCTGGAAAGATGGGTATCCACTAGTTCTTTGTTTCTTGTCCCTTTTGTCAGATTTAAGGGGGCTCTTCCCCCTGAAACTTGTCACAATTTGATTGGCTCCCTGTCTCAGATCCCAGACCATAAGACCTTAACTCAGGCACCATTGCCTACCTATGTGCACATTCCTAGACAGACTGTGGTTGAAATTTTCCTAACCATTTGTCCTTTTCAGGGTCTTATTCTTGGGATTTATAGGTTAATTAAAACTCTTACAGCCATGGTCCTTTGGAGTAGTGATTAAGTTAGAAGATGCTTTATATCTAGTGCAATAATATAGTAACCCTAAAATAAATATATGTATCATATATTTATGACCAAGTACTTCCCTGATTCTCTTTGGTCTCCTTTGTATTTTACTGGAGGTGGAGAGGAGTGGCTACCATTGGCTGAGTACACCTGGCTTTCTTCCTGCTGGGCTCATCAGCTCTCCCTCTTTGTCTTGTTAATTGTTCCTAATTGTTCCTGCCTGTAAAGTTTTAACTCTTTCTAGTCAGGATTTGCTCGAAAGCCTAATGAAGCCCTTATTCTGCTATTTCCCTGCCTGCAGACCCCTTTCCCCTACAGTCTGCAGCATCCTTGTCTCCTGTTGAAAATGATGCAAAAATGGCTTAAACAAGCAAGCCCTGCTGTGAAGAGTGATCATAGGTCATACCATGAAGTATTTTTCTCTGTTAATCACAGTAAAGAAACTTGCATAACTTCAATGAATAAATGATTCAAAGCATTATCCCATATAGACTTTGATCTATTTTCATTCATATTTCTTCAAAGATTTTCCATTTAGTTCAATGAGTTTTATTTTTATTAACACATTGCCTAGGTAAATAGAATCAATCGAAGGACAGGTGAAATGCAAGGAACTGGAAATTCAAATAATTTTTATTTTTTTAAATAGGAAAGAAATATGTGGGCTAGAGTAATATTGCTTGTAATTCAGTGACCTCCATTTCATATATTTGCATGAGATATAAATAAGTAGTTTCTCTCTACTCAGAGCTTGGGTTTTGGCTACTTTCACATTCAGTTAAATTCCTGAGGATGAAAGAATATTACTCATTAAATTACACTCTTCAAGATAAATTTCATGTCTAAGCAAATGCGCATTAGAAAATGCTGTAATGTTAATGATTTCTTTTGAGAATGAGTAATTATGTGTCACTATTTTGGTCAGAAAGATAATTTTCTTTTCCACTTCTAGGTGGAATACTAAGATACTGATTCATATCAGCTTATTAAATGCCACAAAGAAAACACACCTTGCATTTTCAAAAAAGAAGTTTCCCATCAGCAAATGAGGCTTCATGCTTCTATAAAAAAGGAGATTTTTAACTTAAAGCTACATCAAAGTTTTCTATCAAAACTTATTCTGCTTTTTTTCTGCTACCTCAATTATTTTTCACTCTTTCCCCAAGATGTCCTTATAGACATCAAAATATTGAACATAGAACAGTATATATCATTGGTCAGCTTACTTCTCTGGTCATGACTGACAGGAGGATAATGGAGCATGTTTAGTAATGTGTGTATGTGGGAAGGGGTCTGCATCTTTGCCTGTCTTTATAAACTAAGTGATATTTGCCTAAAATTATATAACTATTTGTGTCTAAGCTACAACTTCAAATAAAATACAAATTCTTTATGTAAATTGATGGCTATTTGTGACAATAAACAAAAGTACCCAGCTTTTCCTCAAAAAAAAAGAAACAAAATTTAAAGCATCTAAATGAAAAACAAATAAATTAAAATATTATTAAATTAATTTCTAAACTGTCATCATTTGAGTTTAAAATACAATTTTGGAAGAAACATTCTGATTTAAAAAGTGAAACAGTTAAACAAGTTAAAAAAAATCAAATGTTCCCTGAATGCCCAAAGGTAGTGATGATAAGCTTACACACTACAGATATTTGAGATGGTCTGGTGGATTGCTATGAGGCTATTCTCTTTTGTCATTTCCGACAAAGAATAAATTCAACAGACAGTGTCATCAATATCACTACTAAAAACTTCCCCTATCAGCTAACTGATTTTGTTGCTATTGCTACTGCAATTTACCCTTTATGCCTCATTACTTTATTTGGAAAAATGAACACATCCTGTTTAACCTTTGTAGAGAGAGACTATGTCATTTGAAATTTGTGATAGCTGGAAGGGGAAATGCTGGGCATGTAATAAGTGCATCTCAAACTTGAGAAAGATGGAATACCACAGCTGAGACTAAAGAAGGACATTGACTGAGAAAATAAAAATAAATGTCAAACCACTGGGAATCAAGTAGCTAAGAAGAGACTTTATTCCATTGGGAATAGACTTAAAGCACCTTTTAAAAAGATAAGTAAAGATAAATTAGAAAGTAAATAATATTTAAGAAAAAAGAAAAACCCAGTTGAACAATATAGGCTTAAAAAAAACTTGAATTCCAGAGTAGACTTCCTGCATTGGCATTTTAGTTTTATCCTTTGCTACATAACCAAAAATGAGTTAGCATAACTCATTTTTACATAACCAAAAACTTTTTTGAGCTGTTTGGCATCTGAAAATTAGGAAATACACTAGAACTTTACTTTGGCATTATAATAAAGAGACATTTAAAAAAAAGCTTATTTTATTAGCTTAGAAATAAGGCCCCTAAAAAGAAAAAAAAAAAAAGTAAAGTAAAGAAATGAGGCACCTAACTAAGGAAAGGCCTGAGATAATGCTTGGTGATCACTTGTATTGATAAATTAGAATATCAATAGGCAGTGAGCTAGGATTTTGGACCAACAATGAAATTGTTTTGGTAATGAGTACAACCATTCCCTTCTATAGGGAGCTTCAGCACTTTTCTACTAAATTAAATTCTGAATTTTGAGGAACTTAAAATCCAAAATAACTGTATTTTTTTTAATTCCAGATTTTTAAAAGCCCTACATGCTGAGTAACTAGACTAGAGAGCCTGAGTTCTGATTGGTCACTTTAAATTCACAGGCTCACTTATGTTAAGCACCCACTAAACAACTGAGTAATTCTCCTGTTCTTATCTATAAGTAGGTCTGGATCAAGAGGCCAAATGGCCACCCACTTTGACCACTGCAGAAATCCAGGACCTGTTCTACTTCTTTCCATTAAATAGTCTCCTAACATTCTTTATTTGGTTTGTGATTACATTCCTTGATTTTGTGAGAATACAAGGTACACTTGCACATTTTTTTTTTCTGGTACCAGGGATCAAACTCACAACCTCACACTTGCCAGACAGGTACTTGGGCCACTAAGTTAAATCCCCAGCCCCCCCATACATAACTTTTTTAATGTGGAAAATAAATGAATCTGTATATGGGCATATTTAAAAAAGAAAAAAAAGGACATTTTAGCCTAGTTAGTGATATAAAATTAAAAATAAAAGAATATGAATTCTACTTAAGACCAATGCAACAGGGTAAAATAATTCCATTCAAATTCCCTGAAATAAAAAGAGGGAGTGTAAGGGCATTCATAACTCCAAACACACAGTATTTGCCCTTTTATTTTCCTTTTCCTAGAAACCCTCCAAAATAGTCTCAAAAGCTTCACTTACTTTATAGCCTATAGATTTTAGTCTAGATGCTTAGCTGGTAGTTAGACATTAGACAGCAAATTAACTTTGGTTAACTTCCAAAAGGTCTCCTTCCCCTTAATTGGCCATAAACTATGGAAAGGGGAATACTCAGCTTTATCATAAGGTGGATATTCCCAATATCCACCTCTTGTGTGTCAATTAACCAGATGTGTAAGAAGGTCTTATAACATTCCAAAGTAATGATGGTATTGTAAGAAGTGATATTCATGGCGACCTTCTGACCTTGTGAACCTGCACATCCTTACAAAAAGAAAGGAGAACAAAGGATCAAGCCGAGCAGCTGCAATTGCCTGAGCTTGCTGACCACTGATGCTTTCAAAGAAAAGCTCACTTGTTTCTTGACTCTCAGTTTCCCATGGGTAACTCTCTCACATGTACTGCTATAGGACAGTGTGTAAGTAAAAATGTACTAGAAAACATTACTAAGGAGCTTAATCAAATTGATTGGGCCATCTGTGTTTGGTAATTAACAAACTGAATTAGGTTCTCATGCTTCCTATAAGAGATTGTAACATGCATGTTTTCCCTTTCCTGATTCAAATGAAAAGTTTCTAGAACCTTTGGGAAAATCATTCCTGGGTTATAAAACTGACTAGAGTTTGAGAACATACTTACATATTGAATGGGTCAATAAAAGACTACAGTTCCGAATTTTCTAATTTAAACAGGATAAAAAAAGTTTAATAACATTTGTTTTACAAAGAATCTGTATAACTTTTGATCAACCTAATGAGAAAGTTAAGGGCATTTTGAACTAATGATAACCACAGTATCAGTTCTCAATTCCTGCTTTCTATATTGTAAACTCTCAAGAATAATGCATGCTGGCATCTTCAATCTGAGGAAAAAAGACTTAGAGAAAATGAATCCCAAAATGTGGGATTTTAAGTGTCACTCTAACTATCTTAAATTTAAATTCTTTTCATGTTGAAGAAATTAAATTCCAAGGCATTGAAAACATTTCAGTGAGAAGCTACACTATTTTCATAATCAAGAGGAATATTAAGACTACAAAAGAAAAAGCAGAGTCACATCTTTCAGAAAGAAAGAAAGTTATATTCAAAACTGTTGGATTTAATTTGAAAGAAGAAAAAAATAAGTTAATTTTGTAACAGCTATGTGTGATACAGGGACATGAATGTAATGTGTAAAGACTGAACTTATAAATTGCTGAGATTTGTATGGACTAAAATTGTTAGATAAGAAGAAAAATATAGTGGTCTCAAATTCATATATTTTCAGGGCCTAGACCCTAAATTCTATCATTAATTCCAATTAAGCATACAAATTTGGTTTCTCCAATTGTAACCTGAATTTCATCTAGAATTTTATCACTGTCTACCAAAATATTATGTAGACATTACAAAGAAATTTTAATTTGAAATAAAATTAAGAGAAATAATAAATAATGTAACATTGTATAGAAAATATTTCTGAACAATGCCTATGATAAGTAAGTACATTATGTGTCATTGCATATCCAAAGTATTAAAACAATCCCAATTATTTACAAGTTTTTTTGTGAAAGAACAGAAAACATAAAATGAACACATCAAGCTTCAATGATAGAGTAAAACTAAGAAATGCAGTATGAGTTAGTATGGAATCCTGAAATTAGTATGAAAAGGAATTGACAAGTACAAAAGAAGGAGCTATGGTTTAACTTTAAGGGAAAAATATAGAACTGTGACTTATATTTTGTGAAGTAATAAGTGTAGAGTACAGAAATATTGTCACAAATTCAAGAAGACTTTCTTAGACTTCACTACGAAAAAATGATTTGCCAACATGACAAGTGAGAGAATTGTTTTCTCTGCTGATCAAAATCTAAATCCAAGTTCAGGCAAATTCACAAAAAAACACAGATAGGGACAAGTTACTACAATAACAAAATAACTCAAGTTTATAACAAATTGAACATTAGATGAAACCTTAAGAATTAGAAAATTTGTGAAAAGATAAAAATTATGAAATATCAATCCTTTAACACATAATATTTCATGTTCATTGATGCTCATGCTAATTTTGTTTTCCTTTGTAAAGGAACATTCATAGACGGGAAAATTCTCAATGCAATGACAAAACAATTTCATTTTTAATAATAAAAATTTTAAAGAATCAAATAATGTGAAGTAATAAAACAACTTCCTAATCCCCAATTCCTAGAATTTTAAAAGAACATAATAAAGTATAACATTAGATTAAGATCAGATGATATTGTCTTCTCTGCTTGTGAGATGATAGAAAATGTTAAAAATTATCTTTTTGGAAATTTCATCAGAAACAAAAAATCAAGATCATTTCATCTCTACCAGGTATTTGTTTTATTCCAAATGTATTCACTATTTCCAAGTGTCACTTAATTAGAAACTGAACCAGGAAATTCCTTTTACTCCATGGATCCATTGCTATTTCACTAATTTACAACAGTTTTAGACATTAATCTGTCTTCCAGTAAAATGCTGCCACTACTGAAGTATTACATTCTATTCCACTGAGCAAATTTTAATGCCATTGTGCTAGTCATTGAAGAAGAAACAAAAATGAATATAATACGATTCTTGCTTTTGCTAAACATAAATTCAATAATGATTAGGAAGACAGTAAGATGTACAAATGCTTGAGATAGGTGAATGGAAATATAATAGAAACATATGGGTGATATATTTATGATAGACTATAAAAAAATCAATATTCCCATTAGATAAAAGGAATAAATATAAAATGGTAATGAGAATTATTAACAATGCATTGTTGAAAATCCCTAAGACTTTGATTCTTACCACAAACAAAACTGATAAATCTGTGAGGTAATGCACTCAGTATGGCCCTTCCATAATGTTTATGTCTCAAAGCACATTGTGGAATAATTATATATAATTTTTATTTGTAATTTAACAGAAATTCATAAATAACATTTAAAAGGAAAATATATATGAATTAAACACTGGGCTAAATATGAAAAACACTAGAAATTATCTTGCAATTTTTAAGAGAATTCTTATCTCAATTTCATAGACAAAAGATTAATAACGCATTTAGAACACTGGATGCCAGCCAACACCCATGTGTCATAAAGAATCAGGTATTGATATCATATAGAGGAAAATTAGGTATTCTACAAGAGAAGATAATGGAATAAACCTGAACTTTACAGGAAGACAATTCTAGATATGGATCTTGGTTATGAAACTCATGAGCCATGAAAATGGGAGAAAAGGGTATAATTTCTTAGCATTAGAGCCTTCTACAAAGCAGATGTATTTTATTGGTAATTGTGGGCTGGTTATGTAAATAAGATAATATTTGTAGTATACTGTTCCTGGGATGAAGATATATATGTTTTATTTTTCCCAACCATAATTTTACTGTCTCCATGGCTGTCATTACTAGGTGATATATTGACTTTAAATTTTATAACAGAATACGTTATAAAAACCTAAATAATATGAAAATGTATTTTTAATTATCAATGTCATATTAGCTCATGGAAACTTATTTGTGGATTATACTTATTAAATTTTTAGGAGATAGAGTCCTTTGACAGATTTCATCTTTTAAAAATTATTACTACTATGCATATATTGCCACATCTTTATTAAATCTAAATTTAAATATTAAATTTAAGCTATTTATACATAAAATAATTCCAAGTTTGAATTTATTTTTTTGAACTGTACAGTTACATCAATGGGATCACTGTGTCACTAGTTATTGTCACATGTTGGTTCCAAGATTTCTATAGAAGTTACACAGTACTCTTCCATTAATTGTTATACATATGATTTTTCAGTTTCTATTGTAAATAAGTTTTTGTCACAAAAAACTTCACAAAATCAAAATACTCCTAAAGTAGAAAAGTTAAAAGTAGATTGGTTCATTCTCTGGAAGTAGTGTCTCAGTGGCATTTGAAGAACAGAAGCTTTCAATATTCATGATGGTTGACAAAATGAATTACAGACGAGATAAACTGAAGACATGTTCTAAAGCCTGGAGGTTTTCTGAGTCGCAGAGTCTGCAATCAACTATATGTCTAGTCAAAGAGGAGACAAAAGAGAAAGAAAGCCTGTTTCACAGCTTGTGCTGTGTGTTTTCTCCAACTCTGGCAATAAAGAGACTATTGCATCTGTGTTCGTTAATTATTTATTACTAGCTCTCTGAATCTCTGAACAGTGTCTGTTGAAGAAGGTACTATGCACATAGAGTCATTCATCAAACTCAGATGTTAGCATGTTCCCTGGAGGGCTGTAAACATGAATGCCAGCTGTCCAGAGAAAATCGGTGGATACCTGATTTATTAAATGTAATGAATTCCTACATATATTAAAAAGACACAAATATCAGATTCTGGTAAGTTAACAGGGATGAAACATATTTTCCACCATATGTAGGCAAAGCTGAAGGATATACGCACCACGAAAAATGAAAAAAAGTCTATTAGAGAAATATAATCAAGACTGGAAAAAGAAAACATGGTCCAGTTTTTACATTGTAGCATGTCTGACACTGTTGCTCTTTGATTTATGACTTCAGACTTGTTTCACCAGTTACAAAAAAATCTAAGTTTAAAAAATGCCACTTACTTGTAGGAATCAAGAGACAGGACTTTCTAATAAATTTTAATTTGTTGATTAAGGAAAGATACTTAAATGCAGCTTGCAGATATTAGCATAATAACAATTTTCTATCTCTTTCAACTTGCCTCCTAAATTTTTCCACTATTTTACTTTCTGCTCTCATAGTTGTAACTTTTATTTATCCCTTGCACCACAGCTATTTGATGCTTGCTCTTAGATTTGTATTAAAACTAACATGCACAGTAGTGATTTTTAAAAATTCAGTGTGCATCAAAACCATAGGAAAATCTTGCCAAAAATAGAGATGTTGGTGCTCACCCTATAAGACGCTGATATAGCAGGTAAAGATTATAGGACAAAGACAGTGAGGTAGAATTCTGCATTTTAATACTGCATTTTCAGTCCAGATAAAATTTACTTCAGCTTTCTCCCAAATCTATTTTCACCCTAAATTCCTAGAATGATATTCATTTTATTCTTAAAAATGTAAGCAATATCCAGAGAAGTATAAAAGTAAACAGTGAAAATTCTCTTCTCAATCTCATAACCTAAAGGTAACTCATGCATTTGGGTGAGTTTACTCACATATGTTTTTTTTTTAAAGTACAAGTGTACATAAAATAAAATATCCTTTATGTAATATGGGGCAAAGTTACAGAATCAGCCATATTCCAACTGTGACTGATTAATATTAATACTTGAAGATTATCTTTGTTTTCCTAGACAAAAATTGATCTCCAACTGATTTGAATTTTTGTAACTTCCTTTCCCTATTTTGTACAAGTTTTTAAAGAGTAACAACAGCAGATACAAACTAGTCTCTGTTTTATCACCGATCAAAAGCCATATGTATTAAAAAAATTTTATCAGGGAACCACTCTACATGGAGAAGACTCACTGAACTATGGTTCCATTGAGGTTCAGGATTTTCAGCATTATGTTGCACATTTTCATATGTATGTTATGCCTGTGCAATAATGTTCATAAAACTTAAATGGGAACCAACCACCCTGGAAAAGTAAAAATGATGAACATAACCAGGCGTGGTGGCTCATGCCTGTAATCCCAGCTCTGGTGAGGCTGAGGCAGGAGGATCATAGCAAGTTCAAAATCAGCCTGGGCTGCAAAGTGAGCTCAAGGCCAGCCTGAACTGCTCAGTGAGACCCTGTCTCAAAAGACAAAAAAAAAAAAAAAAAAACATTGTGGCTTCATTTATGCTCACGAAATCCAATCCTGCTCTTCCTTATTGCTTTATATACTCTGTCCATTTCTTAAAGTCAATGAAATCTTAATTTCTTTCTATTTTGGAAATCTATAGATTTTTTTTCATTTAATTCAGTTTGAGGTTACATTTTAGACATACAAAATGATCACATTCATCATAGGGAATTTGTACCTTTACACGATATATCTTGACTAATTTTTTCCCTTTCCCTCACCCACCCTTCAACCCCGATTCTTACAAAAGCATTGTTTCCATTTTTCCACCCTTTCTCATTTTTTCCTTTTTTCTTCCTTCCTTTCTCCCTCCTTTCTCCCTAGTTCCCCTTCTCACTTGAACATTTTCTTATTTCATAATATTATTATACGATTTGGTCCTTATTTATATTTTTAGTTTTTCACACCAGAGTATGCAATATTTTTTCATTTTAAAAAATTTTGATTATTTTTAGAAACATTTATATGTACACATAACAATCACATCCAACAGAGACACTTTGTACCTATTCATGATACACCTTGGTTCTTCTTTTTGCCCCAAATCCCCTTCTCCCCCTTCAACCCCTTTTCCTCTCCTTATTTATAGAAATCCTGTTTTCATTTTCTTTCTTCTTTTCTTTTCCTTTCCTCTTTTTTTTCTTTTCTTTTCCCTCTCCCTCACCCTTTGTCCCCCTTCCCATTTATATTTACACATATGTGTTAAATTTATTTCACTTAATAGTATGGTCTCAAAGGGCATTTCTCAAATCTCTCAAATCTTTCAAATCTCTCAAATTTATCTCTCTTTATGGCTGAGCTGTACTCCATCTTTTTTTTCCATTCATCAGTAGACAGGTGTTTCCAAGAGTTATCTACTATAAACTGTGCTGGAAAGAAAATTGCTGTATTATCTATTGCCATGTAGCCTGCTGTAGGAGTCCTGGCTGCAGGTGGGCATCATCCTACTGGTCTGCTATTTCTGCCTGCAGGTGGTCAACGTGCAAGGCCAGAGCCTCACTTGCTCCTGCCCACTATCAAACAGTACTCAAACAGGATCTCCTTTACCTAAACAGGTGGTCAGGATTTGTATCCCTAAACCTTCAGACAAGAATGATGCGACATTTATGGTGCGATATAGAATGTATGACACCGTTAAGAAGGACTGATGATAGAGGTTCTCTACGGTGATGAACATGTTACACAACCTGCCTACAATTTGAAAGGCACAATGCACTGCAAGTACTGTGTATCCAGAGGAAGTCCTCTGGCCTGCAAAAAACTCTTTCTTATCCAACTAAGAAGCCACAAATTAAAGAAGAGTGTGCTTCATTCCCTATCATCAGTCTTCAACATCAATCTCCAGCAGACTGAAGTTCCCAAAAGATTTGGGGATGGAGGGATGTTATTGCTCGTTTCATGATTCTCGATAAACACTTTTTTGGGAGATCTTTAAGAAAATACACAGACTAAGTATTCTCTGATGAGATTTTGCTGTCAACCAGTGAGAAAAATTCATCTTCCAGATTTAGAATTTTATATTAATCTTAAAGATTGGCCCTTGGAGCATCAAAAAGTCAATGAAATCCCCTGCTCTCTGCCTATCACTTCCAGCTGTGGCTCTCTGGATTCAAAAGATGCTGTCCTTCCAATGATACCACCCACTCCACATTTGAAGCAATGAGGAGTGTTACGGGTGATATCTTCTCTATTCAGCGAACTATAGGACCTCCTGGATGAATAAAAGAAAGTTTTCTTCAAAGATAGAAAGAGCGGTAGAGACAGTGTGGAAGAGAGGCTGCATCTGGTATAGCTGTCCAAAGAAAACCCAAAGCTACTACATGCAGGAATTACAAGATACTTCTTTTCCAAGAGAAGAAAAAGAAGCTTGGAAAGACCAAGTTAATGTTTGTTTGTTTGTTTGTTTGTTTGTTTTAAGTGCAAGTGCCAGATGAATGTGGTTGGCATTATGGCTGCCTATGGGTTTTAGTAGATCATGCTGGGGCACAGCCTGGTTCTGAAGCAGAATTCTCTATATTATGAACATTTCTACATGACACTAATGCCTCGGAAACATTATCTCAAAGCAAAAAGAAATCTTAGTGACCTGCTAGGGCAAATTAAATGGGTGAAAGAAAATGATAAGGAAGCCAACTTGATTGCAAAAGAGAACAATTGACTGCTAGAGACCTGCTCCAGCCACACGGGCTTTACTGCTGCTATTACAGAGCCCTACAGCAATGTGCCAAGCGCCAGTCCAGCATAGATGGAGAGGAACTTGTTCCTCACTCAGATGATAACATATCCACTTGCCAGTGTCACGTGGAAAGGCCTTTGAAGGAAGAGCTTTAATGCAGCCCAGACTCACACTCCTGTGTGTACAGCTACACCTTTGAGGTAAGACTGAAAATAGATGCTAAACTTTGAAAATACAGAAGACTTTACCCAGTGGACTTGGTGGCTGTACATAATATGGCTGTATATAGCAATATTTAAGCAAGTATTATCAAATATCTTTGGATATTAATTTCTTTTAAGTAAGAACTGCTATTATCAGTATCAAAATTTCTCCAAAAGGAATTTTGCAGAGTGTGGATTGCAGATATACGTCATATATCTATGTTGCAGACAGAGGCTTGTGAAAATATAAACCACGCTGTTGACATTACATTCGCTGGCTATTTCTGTACCTGGTTTGATTTCTCTCTTCTTCCAGTAATGAAGAGAAAAAATGTTTGTTTTGTTTCCTCTCTGCTGCACAGCATCTCTTGCAAGCTGCTTTTGGCATTAAATATTGGCACCTTCCTCTTGGAAAGTCTGATAAGAACAGTTAAGGAATAAGATTATAACTCTTTTGTTAAAAGTACCATGAAGTTTATAGAGGAACCACTTTTGTTAAGCAATGCTTCTATATTATTAGCTAATTTTTGAGATTAAAAGGTAAGGCACGATGGTGCACACTTGTGGTTCCAGCACTCAAGAGGCTGAGGCTGGAAGATCA
Organism: Hydrochoerus hydrochaeris; assembly: GCA_004027455.1. Classification (NCBI taxonomy): domain Eukaryota; kingdom Metazoa; phylum Chordata; class Mammalia; order Rodentia; family Hydrochaeridae; genus Hydrochoerus; species Hydrochoerus hydrochaeris. The sequence continues at coordinate 325,548 of PVLA01001331.1, forward strand.
CTGTGAGTTTGAGGACAGCCTGGGACCCATAATGAGTTCACTGCCAGTCTGAACCATATGGTGAGACTCTGTCTCAAAACAACACCAACAACAACGAATTAAGGAGAAATTGTGCTTTAAACAGGAAATTCCTACTCCATCTGGGATGTATACCCATCAAGAAGAGCAGAGTTATTGTGTAGGTAAAAGTATTTTATGGGCCTTTTTCATTATATATTGACTAGATAAAGGATAACCATAGTCAATTAGAGGTCTTTGGTTTAGGACACTAAAAATTATTTCTAATTTCTACAATAAGCTTCAAGAATCCTGATATCTTGGTATTTACTAATAATCTGACAACAGAGACAAAAACTCATGCTTCACTCCATCTATTTCAGTGAGTTTCATTGCTAAGATACTTTGGAAATTGCTTCTGTCTTTTAGGACAGGGTCAAGATGTAGTACTCGTAGCCCAGAAATTCATTACACACTCCTTGTAGTACTGTCAGTCCAAGATTTAGTTTGTTATAGAACATTCTTTAAAAACTAGAGCTAGGCACACTACCACTGTAGAAATATTTACTCTCAGAACTGAAATAGTTATTTAATCTGGAAAACCGATCAACAGTGTAAAACAATTTTAGTCTAAAAATGAAAACATTGTCTCTTATTTCTTTTCTTTCAGGCAAGATTTTATTGAAGAAAACACAAAGTAGTTACTCAAAGGACTAATCCTCTAATTCCAAGAAACATTTGCAGTTCAGGATTCAGCCCTAAGGTATTAGGACCATTATATATATTTTACACTGGCTTGTTTTATATAGCAAAGAAAATGTATCTTCTTTTGTTCTGAAGAGAAATAAAACAGCTTTTTTTTAGTAGACAAAAGCAAAACTGATTTTCAGAAGTCTAATCAAAGCCAAATATCTAAAGCAAACTTCAATGCCCATTAATTACTCAAAGCCAAAAATGTACAACATAAAAGAAACTGCGAGCTGTCCTGATTCCATGCTTTAAAGAATTGTCCAGATTTGGGTTTGTCAAACTGGAATTATGGAAAGAAATTTGATTTCTTTACCCTGCCCCCCACTTACAAGGTACTGAAGTGTAATAGTATCTATTAGAAGCCTCTTAAATTTTTCAAGTTGATATCATTTGTTTCCAAAGAGTTCTAGCAGTTAAAAACAAGTTAAGACAATTCATACAGCTTCAAGGAAGTGGAACAGGAAGAAAGAGCTTGAAAAACAGAGGAACATCACAAGACGTTCTGCAGGGACTCAGCAGCTTTAGTCTAGAATATAATCCTCCATCTAACCAATTTGACCCCAGTGTTTGAAAAGAGTTAGTTGTACATGGTTCTGGCTTGTTGTCTTGAATATAATCAAGTAAAAATGTAATTACTAACACTTCTTTACCCTTTCAATTCATGCACTACCCACACTGTCTGTTAGCCATTTTTGATACTGTAATTTTCATTTAAAAATCTGAACTTTAAAAGACAAGAGGAGTGTAAGGATATTCAAGTAAATATAAGAACTATGTTTGTCTAAATAAACTGTCAGCATGTTTGTTGCTGCATTAAAACAGAAACATCATAACTAACCGTCATTAGGGAACTGGCTAAACACACTGATAAACCAAGGTGTGAAGCAAAACCATTAAATAGAATGAAATAGGTTTAACTATACTAGCAAGAAAGATTTCCATGATGATTTCAGTCAAAAGTTATTTAAGGAAATTATATATAGTGGGAAAGAAAACAAAACAAAACAAAACGGTATAAAGTTTGAAGAAGATCCAGTGGAATTGTTACTTTTTTGCTCTTCTTTAAATCTCTTACATTTTGCTTTATATATTTTTATAATATTAAAACTTTTTCTTATAAGTGTGAATCAAATTATAGAATAAAGACAAATGCCCCTGTGAAAACACAATAAATGTATAAAAGACATAAACTGCCAAAGGAGGTAGATACTTGTATTTTCCATCAAGCTTTTTTTAAAATTTATGCCTAGAATTTTATGTCAGGGATATGTAATACATGCTTTTAAATAAAGTAAATTTTCTATATAAAATTTCAAAAGAAAATAACATAACACTGTTTTTAAAATGATAAAAAATTTCAAAACAAAGTAATAGGAAATTAACAATAGTTTAATATATTGTATATTGTTATCTTCAAAGCAGTTGAGATTAGAAGATTTAGGAATGAAAAAACAATCAAATAATGAAAGCACAAACTGTTCTTTTTGATGAACTAACAGAAATTAGTAGTATAGTTATCTATCTTGTATACACACACACAAATAATCTTTTCCCTTCTTTTTTTTCTCCATTCCCCTATTGCAGTTGTTTTTTTAAACACTTTCTTTCTCTTTCACTTTCACAATAATTATTGTACTTTTGGATTTTATTTACTCTTTCAGTTTTTTTTTATTTTACACTGGGGAGACAATATGATATTCACACAGGAGTCTGATTTATTTCACTTATGAGGAGGGTCTCAAATTGTATCCATTTACATATATAAGCCTCAAGTTTATCCTTCTTTATAGCTGAGTAATGCTCCAGTGCATAAAAATATCACATCTTTTTGATCCATTCTGCAGTTGTTGGGCATTTGAGCTGGTTCCAAGATTTAGCTATTACAAATTGTGCTACTATAAACATAGAAGCACATATACTGCTGTGGCATGATGTTTTTAATCCTTCTGGGAAAATACACAGAAGGGGAATAGCTACATTGAATGGGACCTCCAGTCCTAGATTTTTGAGGAATCTCCACACTGATTTCCACAGTTGTTGTACCAGTCTACATGTTCCTCTTTCCACACACACCCATATCAACATTTGTTATTGGTTGATTCCTTGCTGGCACCCATTCTTTCTGGAGTAAGATGGAATCTCAGTGTTGTTTTAATTTGCATTTCTTGAATGATCAGTGATGTTGAACATATCTTTGTGCAATTATTTGTGATTTGTATTTCTTCATCTGAGAAGTGCATGTGCATTTCAGATGCTCATTTGTGGATTGGGCCTTTGAATTTGGGAGGCCTGATGTTTTTCATTCCTTTATAGCTCCTAGAGAGAAATCCTTTGTCTGAGAGAAAGTTGACTAAAATTACTTCCTATTCTGTGGGTTTTCTTTTCACTCTGTTGGTGATTTCTTTTGATGTACAAAAACTTTTTAACAAGATGAAACTGGGGCTGGGGATTTAGCTCAGTGGCATAAGCGCTTGTCTTGGAAGCACTAGGTCGTGAGTTTGATCCCCAATACCAATAAAAAAAAAATGGCCCCAAAATTATTTGGGGCTGGGGATTTAGCTCAGCGGCATAAGCGCCTGCCTTGCAAGTGCACAGTCATGAGTTCAATCCTGGTACCAAAAAAAAAAAAAAATGAAATCCAGTAGTTGAAGTATTTCCTATGCAGTTTTCATTTTGTTCATAAACTCTTTGCCTATCACTATGACTTCAAGATTTCTGCCTACCTTTTTCCCCCATAGATTTAGTGTTTCTGTCTATATATATATTTATATATATCCGTACCAGGGATCCAACTCAAGACTGCATGCTTACAAGGCAGGTGGCTTATGCCACTGAGCTAAATCCCCAGCTCTGTCTTAATATTTACAGCTTGGATCTATTTTGATTTAGGTTTAGTGCATGGTGATAGGCATGGGTCTAATTTTAGTCTTTGGCCTGTAAAAGCCAATTTGTCCAGCACCATTTATTAAACAGACTATCTTTCTTCCAGTGAACCCATTTGGCCCCTTTGTCAGATATTAGGTGACTGCGTGTCTTTATATTTGTCCCTGCATCTTCTAATCTGTTCTACTGATCCTCAGGTCTGTTTTCTTTGTGTGTGTGTGTGTGTGTGTGTGTTTTGTTTTGTTTTTGTTTTTTGTCAGTACCATGGTTATTTTATTATAGAGGCTTGGTAGTATAATTTCAAGTCTGGGATTATGATGCCTCCTGTCTTGCCTTTGTTACCCAGGATTGCCTTTGCTATTCTAAGTCTCTTCTGTTTCCAAATGAATATCAGCAATCTTTTCTCTAGATCTGTGAGGTATACTAATGATATTTTGATTGGGATAGTATTAAATCTGTATAATGGTTTTGGAAGTATGGCCATTTTCACAATGTTGGTTCTTCTTGTCCAAGAGCAAGGGATATCTTTTCATTTTCTAATACCCTCTTCAATTTTCTTTTTCAGAGAACTGTAGTTTTCAATATATATAGATTTTTTTACAGCCTTTGTTAGATTGAGTCCTAAGGATTTCATATTTTTAATGCTATTAAAAATATGGTATTTCCATAATTTTTCTCTCAGTGAGTTTGTTGTTTTTGTACAAAAATGCTATTATGATGATAGAACTGTACATGTGCACAAAAACATTTGAAAAAAATCCTTGGGAATTTTCAGTGGCATTATTACCACTAATAGGAGTGACAGGAATTTAAGAAAAACAAAATAAAAAACCCTAGTCTAAAAAATGTAGCACCTTTGGATGGAACTCATTTATTTTTTTTCCTTCAAGATGTCACTAGCTTCTTGAAGCTAATCTATGTTTAGTCAATATTATGACTTGTATCTAGATGTCCTCTCAAAGTCTCATGGACTCAGAAGTGGGGCTTCCAGAGGTGTCTGGAAGTATGGTATGTGAATATAGATTAAGAGTGAATATGGATTAGTGGTGTTATATAACTAAATTAGTCTACTGAGTGATTTAGCATAGTTCCGGGTGTGGGTAATGTGGTCAATCCTGGCTGTGCGTGGCATCACTCAAAAGGCAAGCAGCCTCAATGGGATAAAATGGAAATGAAAGCTTCCTGCAGCAGTTCTTGTAGACTGTTTCTCCTCTGATATGCTCTTCAGTTATGCCACCCTCCCTGTAAGCCAGCCAACTATGAACTGAAACCTCTACAAACTATGAGTTAAAAGTAAACCTTTCCTCCTTTAACCTGTAGATATTGAGTGTTTTGTCCCAGCAACAAGAACATAACTATGACCATCTCTGATGATTATTTTTATCCTGAAGAAGATTGATTGAACACTACATTATATTGAATAAATAGAAAATACTATTTCACTAATTCTTGTTTATAGCAGGTTTATGGAGTCTGATTTGTCAGTTGTTAAAACTTTATTTCTTGGGCAAATTTTTAAGCTTTTCATTAGATGACTTAACTACCTTATTACAGGTGCTCCATCATTTCTGAGCATTGGAGTGATATCTCCTTGAACATGGTAGTTCCTCTCTTGATTCAACTTTTCTTTACAAGTGTTTTTCCTATAAGTCATTCTGATCTCTGTTAGCAAATAAGTTTTAAACTTAGCAAATAAGTTTTAAACTATTTCTCATTGCTTTCTAGCCATAAAGTGATTTTCCCCTGGCTAATTTAACAATTTTGCATATAGGAAAACAAGCTTGGCCTAGGAAAGTTTCTTTAGAGACTTTTAGACTTTTACGTGTGACATCTTCCTTTAAATCAGTCTATATTTAGTGTATTTTTCCTATAATTTTAAACATTTTTATATTTGCATTTTACATTATTATACATTTCATATTTTCTTTGGCTTGTTATTTTAATAGACATCATCATTCTTAAATATATGCATTTTAATAGCTTTAGCTTAGAAAATTAGTGTGAAATATACCCACAATTATTTAAGAAAGTGGATTATAAGCACAAGTCAAAATATCAGCTTGCTCTTGTTTCTCTGGTTTGAGAAACTGAAAGTGTAAATAAAGGCAAAAATGTATACTAGATATTGGGAAAATGAAAAAAATGTTCAAATGGTAATGGGAACTAGGGAAGAGGGAGGGGAGAGGAAGGGAAGAAAATTTTAAAAATAACAAGAAAACAAGGAAAAAAGTGAGAACAAAGCTTTTGTAAATAAGGAAGGGAAGAAGAGTTAAAGTGAAAGTTAGGAAATGGGAAAAAAGAAGCACTAAAATATATCACGTACAGGTACAAACCTCCTATATGAATGTGATCATTATGAAAGTGAAAGTTAGGAAATGGGAAAAAAGAAGCACTAAAATATATCACGTACAAGTACAAACCTCCTATATGAATGTGATCAAAATATACTGATAAATGTAATTAGTTTAAAAAATTAGATTGATATGATATGACATGAATCATCAGGACTATGCCACAGTTCTCTTCCATTTCTAGAGCTATGAAAACCCCCAGATTTGTATAGCATCAGTGAAATATTTGCTTACATGTGACTTAGGTACACAAAACTTGAATTATGTTTTAAAATTGTTAAAATATTTTATTTGAGCTATATTTTATAATTTACAGATATTTTAAACTATTATATGATTTATATTACTCATTGTAGACTGTGGTAAAGATTATGTGTCAATTTTTCGGAAAAAAAAAACCATGCTTAATAGTAGTAAAAATGGGACTAGTTTCAAATGTTCATATTTATTCTCAACTGCTCTGCTTCCCAAAGTGAGACTTTTGTATAAGTTTGTTCATATCCAAATAAAACTGAGTTGAGAAGGGTAAAATGCTTTTGTAGCTTTCATTAAAATATATTAATTTAATTACTTTTATAGTAGGCCTAAAAAGAATTGGTAAAAACAGACAGTAAAAACTATTTTCTTATCAGAGACTGAAATTTAAAGGTGAATTAATTTATCTGATTTACAAAAAAAAGTAGAAACTGAGAAATAGTTACATTTTTTAAAGAGGATAAAACACAATAAAACCAATCAAAATAAACTAGTGGAAGAGATACAGGTCTTCAAAATGTACAAAATCAACAATAGTCACCATAATGTCTTTTGATGCCTTCAACATAGCTGCAGATAACTATGGACTATAACTGGACTATAGTAAAAATCAAACAGAACAGAATAGAATAGAAACAATAAAAACAAAACAATGAATGCAATGAAAGACTTCAAAACAGCTGGGCATGGTGGCTCATGCCTGTAATCTCAACACTCGGGAGGCTGAGGCAGGAGGATCTTGTGAGTTTGAGACCAGCCTGGGCTACAAAGTGAGCTCAAGGCCAGCCTGAACTTCATAGTGAGACCCTGTCTCAAAAAGACAAAAAAAAAAAAAAAAAGACTTCAAAACAAGTCAATAGTAAATTCAAAATTGCTACCATAATATATCTTGCTATCTTTGAAATAGCTGCTCCTGCCATTGGATTTGAAATAATCAAACAAAACAAAAGAGAATAAAAATCAACTCAGCAAAACAATGGAAATGATATAGGACTTTCAAAACAAGGACCATAGGGAATCAACAACGGCTGTAACTCTCAGAAGGTGATCTCCTCTAGATGCCACACTATGTACCGTGGTCACTAATGGGGAGAGGGGTGATTGGTACTTATTATTTGTCAGCCTGCTTGCCAGAAAGGGCTACAGTCTGTCTGTTCCAGTCCAGCGGTGTCTTGCACATGGTGCTGGTCCCCAGACTGGGCTTGCTTACTGGTGTGGCTTGTTCTCTACCCTCAGTGTGTGAATGGCTGGAAATAGATATATTAATGAATTTTCTAAAATTCTTTTTATTTTTGCTGTCACATGTTCCATAATAAAGGAAATAAGCGAAAATTTCTCATTTACCTTTAGATTTCCAGTTGTTCTCAAATTTCCATGTGTCACATAACAAAATCCAATAAAACATATTATGCAACACATCACATGAAGTGATGAATGAAGAAATAAATGGACATCCAAATCAAATTTATCTATTTTTCAGAAATGTTATGAAAAATAATTGCTTTTCCAAATTTAGAACTAGAAATATAGGAACTGTGATATGTATTCTCTATTTGTTGACAAAGAATTTATTTGCTCCAGTTATATTCAGAATTGAAATCAATAAGACAAATACTTTTTCATATCACTAGACTTCAGGTTTAAATGAAGAGGATTGCTTTGTTAAACTTCATTTCAGAGACTTTGCAAAGTTACTTATTAGTACATTTTTAAATTTTAATCATGTCCCATGGGAAAAGAATCAAGCACCTAGCAAAAGGACTGGGGAAATGCAATATTGATAATACTGTTTCTCTATGAAATGTTTTTAATACAAACATACCATTTATATTGAATTGCAAGACTATTATTCCTATTAACTATTTTCAAAATAAAAAAGAATAAGATTATGTTAAAATTAATTTATAGCTTTACTAATTTGATGGTAAAAGACACACTTTTGATTTTTGCTTCTTTGTTATATCAAAATGCATTTTTAAGTATCCTCATGCTTGTCGAAATTCTTTGTAATGTACTATTAATTCATCAGTGAACTTTCTAGACTCTAGTGTATATTTCATGTTCTCTCACTTTAAGTCATTGGACAAAGATTACCTGTAGCCCACATTTTTTATGAAAAGATTTTTTTTGTAACAGCAACACATAAATACATTACTCTCTGATCTACCAAAAAGGAAAAAAGAGAATCAATAAAATTAAGAACAATTATATGTATAGCATAATGTAAATAATAAATAGAGACATTTTCAGAGTAATCATTTTCTTCCATAATTTAATATTCTAGTGTTACCAGAACTACTAGGTACAAATTATATTTTTCTCTTTCTTTAATAAAGCAAATGAAATATTGAATGGCACTCAAAATTACAGTGATTTATTAAAATCACTGTAAGAATTCTGTTATTTGCAATCATCTTCATAGATTATTTCCTATAGAGATTAGAACTATTGACCATTTCTGTCTTTTGTGGGGGAGTAGGAACCAGGAATTGACCTCAGGACCTTTATCCCCAGCCTGAACCATTGACTTTCTAAGAAAAAAATGTCCATATTATAATAATAAAATTACATAATGTATTCCCACAAATCTGTCCAAAAGCTTTGAAATTATTCAATACATTTCTGTCTCATTTAATATACACATTAATATGTAGTAGGCATTATTATTACATCCTGAAAATCATAAGACTAAAGAATAAAGTTAAATAATTTTCTCTGGATTATATAGGTGGAAAATTATATATCTAAGAATTTGCATCACATTTGTCTAATATTACATCCCAAGTTTCCCACCTTACTAAGCCCCTTTTTAATGCCTAGGTTTATTTTGACAACAAGCTGATTCTATATAATCTGATTAAAAATTAGTAAGACACACATAATTTGTCCTGCATATCTGGAAACATGTTTCCTCTATCTCTAATTTGTTTTGAGTTGTTAAGTATGAAAGGATATCGAATTTTATCAAACACTTTTCTGCATCTGTGAGGGTAATTTTAGGCTTTTATGATTCATTCTTTTGGTGATTATTGATTTATACATGTTGAATGATCCTTGTACTTCTGAGATGAGGTCCACTTAATCATGGTGAATAATCTCTGGTTTTGAGAGAAGACAGGAATATCAACTCTCTTTACTTAAAGGAATTGTGGAAATTAAATTTTGTGGATGTTTTGATCCAATTTATAGAAAACATAACATTAACCCCAACATTTAGGTAATGGCTTGGTGACCAAGGAAGTCACTCCATGAGAAATTTAACCTAAAGCTTAATTCTCATTATCAGTATCTCAGCACTTGTCTTTTAAGAGCCATGCTATCATACCAATTTTGGATTCCATCTTGCCCAAGTTTATGACATGGTCATTAACTCTTTGTTGTATTTAAACTACTCAATCAAGATTGTGAATTTCAATGAAGTCACACAAGCAGAAGTTATTTTTCCCTAGTGTTCAGTTCGCACAGCTTCATTACTAATCCATGGCTGTTTTCAAGAGTCTTGCACACTTCATTGCATTTGTTCAACTTTCTTACCCACCACAACTTGATTCCTTGATATCCTGAAGGAAGATCCTGACATTTCACTGGGTCTGCAACTTTATCATTTTCTCAGTATATTTCCTCTCTTCATAAGATTAGTAAATAAAATACTTGAAAATTTTCTTTAAAGCCACTTCATCATGGTCAAAGTAGTCAGATACAGAGAAGCAGATGTTCGCAATGGAGAAGTTAAGGTGTTTCTGACAGTTGAAGACAGTCCCCAAGATCTGGAGAGGCTCTGGAGCTTCTGCATGGGGGGTACTTCTGTGGCACATGGCTGAAAATCTGAGGTGGGTTTCAGATGGTGATGCGAGCCTTAGGTAGTTCTGACAGCTCTACAAAAGGTGGTGACTGAGTGGAAGATCCAGTGTCAAACTCCTGTAAGCATCACTGAAGCAGGAAAATGTGCCGTTGCACTTGGTTTGCTAGTACTGTGTTGAACACTTTTGTAACTGCTAATCAAATTGACAAAGCTTTCCTTTTTTGTTTTGTCATTGTCTGGTTTTGGTATTGGAGTAGTGCTGCTTCATTTTCTCAAAATAATTTAAGAACCAGTATCAGTTCTGTCTTAAATGCAGAACTCAGCAATGAAGCTGTTCATTCCTTGTCTTTTTTTAATGAGTGAACTTTTATTTCCTGATTCAGCCTAAATATTTATTAATTTTACATGCTATTTCTTCATGATCCATCTTGGTAAGGTGTATCTGTCCAGAAATTGATAATTTATTTCAGATTTTGTATTTTTTGGTACATAGTTGTGCATAGGGGTCTCTGGTGACTCTTAATTGCTTTAATGTCTCCTTTGTTATCTGTGCTTTTGTAAGTTTAGATATTTCTGTTTTCTTTTAATCTAGCTAAGCATTTTTCAAATTTTTTCTCTTAAAAATAGCTCTTCATTTATCATGCATTTGTAGTCTATATTTTATTTATTTCTACAATGTTTGCTGAATGCAAAAGGAATGTATGATAGGTAATAGAAGATAGATATAAATATCACCCTTAAGTAATGTGACCAGTCTCAAATAGGAGGACTAAAGTTTTACCAATATTTCCTCCTTATTTTATTATAAATACACTTGTGTATATGAATGTGTCCTTGTGTGTATATATGAAATATATATTCTTTATTTTCTTTTTTCTCTTATTGCCTTATTGTATAACCTAAAATATAGAAAATATCATCATTAAGTAGTGTTAAGAGTATTCGTGGGATAGCAGAAGATGAAACTTCATTAAAGGACTTCACTACCTCATATAGGGAAGAGCTTAGTACATTTGCAGGTGAAAGCAAGCTAAGTATCATGTTATCTGAAATATGACCTTGTTATTATACTTATTTAAATATGGAATATAGTTTAAGGATATGGATATATGAGCCAGGTTGACAAGGGGTAGATTTTGATTGTTAATTTGTTGTGTCAGTTTTGACTAGGCTAAAGTCAACAATGATTAGAAGTAATTTCTATTTCTTTGCAGTAATGAGGAATCTTTTCAAATCTTTTATGATATAGCTCATGTTGTTACTCTTGCCTGCTTTCTATCTCTGTCTCTGTGTGTGTGTGTGTATGTGTGTGTGTGTCTCTCTCTCTCACACACACACACACACACTAGACTGAAAGAATACAAAATGCAATTTGTTTGCTAATGAAAAATTGTGAGTACAGGTTGGCAAGACAAATGGAGAACTGAAAATCAGACCATCAGGTCAGTTGGGGTATAGTGTTAAAGTCATGGAACAGAGTTCAGTATGATAGTGTGATGCTAATTCAATTATGCATGGTAGAGAGAAAATACATGAGCACAACTGATTCTGTCATAAATAGTAACATTTTGTTTTATTCTTCTCACAAGATAAAATTATAAAAATTATATTTTGAACATGAATACACATTTTTGTCTATAAATTTCATTTGAAATTGTTTTTACAGGTCGTGGAAGACTAATGTATCAATCTTCTTCATGATTAAGGTCTGAAAGACTTTCTTTTACTAGTCATAATACATTATAAAGAAAAATAGTCAATTACACCCCATAAAGCTACCCCCATATTCTCCATATGCATATTTTTGAAATAATAAATTAACAATTTTATTCTTTCAAAATATATGTCATTTTTTGTGTCTTTATCTTAAAGCACGTTCAAGTTAGTATTTATATTTTTAAAAATCAGCATTTGTTTTACTGACTACTTCAAAACAAGTACCCCAAAGTATCTCTTCATTATAATATTTTATTTGATATATTAATGATTTTGGAAAGAATGATCAACATTACATCTGTTAAATATTATTTGATAGAGATGTTACATTAAGTTCATTGTATCATATTTTATATAAGTAGCCTTAATGATCTCTTCAGAAGTATATGTACACACATGCATAGACATACAAGCTTAAATATCACGTGGTTTCTCTTCCAGGAGAAACCTAAACTATAAATAAAAAGTAAATAAAAGATAATAGGAAGTTGGTATGCATATCTTTCATAAGGAAGGGGATCAAGAGATAAAGGGGGGAGGCAAAGTGAATGAAAATGATACTAAGATGAGTTATGTAAATCCACCAACTCCACAGTAGGAATGTAAACATTATGTGCTACAAGTACATACACAGAAAGGCAAGGGAATGGACAGATGGACAGAGGTGAATAGTAGGAGAAGGAAAAGTGAATGAAAATAGGAATGAAGATGAAGATATATCACATGCACGTACCAACTCCTCACAAGAAGTGGACACTATATACACTAAACATATGCCAATAAAAGTGTATACTACATTTGCTGAACACTGTAAATATCTAACAACATAGTCACATGATCATGTTTCTTTGTAAAAGTTACTAAAACATTTTGGAAAGACTAGAAAGTATTACAAAATAGTAAGAAATTGCAGACTCTTGGTTTGGATATGAGTAAAGTGTTTGTCCTGTGGTCTATTTCAGATTTATTATTAAAAGTGAAAATGATCAAAATATGTGCATGTATGTAGCTGAAAAAATGGAAACAGTATAAGAAATAATCAAACAGTTAAAAACGAATATTCCATAATTAGTTCAATCATTCCGATTTTATGTATTGCTTCTACTTTGTATTTGGAAATCCTGCACCACTTTCCTAAATTTACCAAATTTACAAAGTATGTATTTTACTTTTACAGTTGAAATAAAGTACTAAAATCATTTTTAAAAACCAAAAAGACCAATATAATGAAGAGAAAAAAAACTAAAGATGACCATTTAAATTGGCAATATTATTCTAACATAAAGAATTGTTTGAAAAGAAGAGTATTTTGAAAAAATGATTGTTATAAAAAGCTTAACATTACCAATTGCAAGAAGGCATAAATAAAAAGACAAATAAGCAGAAAACTCAGAATTGGAAACTATAAGTAAATTGGCATGAGAAACCAGAGAGAAATATAAAACTGATAAATTTAAGTTATATTTAGAAAAAGAAAGAATCATTTGCAAAATAAGACCTAAGAACCTGCTCACGTATATAAGAGGCCACTGACATACACCCAACATTATAAATGATGCTAAAAAAGGTGTAATTGGAGAACACTGCTAGGAAGTTTTCCCAAATGAAAACATCAACAGATTTCCAGACAGATCAGTGAAAACACACCTACAGCTTAACATAGCCTGAAAATCTTTCAGTTTTTTCAGTAAACTGCCCTTGTTTTTATTGGAATGAAAATGAATGTACTTTAACTTTTTCTTAAACTGATGATTTCACTGAGTAGGTGAAATTCTTACATAAAAGTATTTTTATAATATTTTTTCACTTGCCTCATTGCAATAATTGTTTCATTAACATCCAGAGTTGTTGATGAGAAATCTGTAAAACTGCTAGATAATCTTTCCTTTCTGTGCAGTTGTTTTTAAAGTTGCCTTGTTCTATTATGTTGTTGCATTTTTAGTTTTTTAAAAAATTTATCCTGCTTGATGTCTTATGTGCCTTTTGAAATACTAATATTCATGATAACCTTACAGTCTGGAAAGTTATCTGCCTTTTATTTTATGTTCATTCTCTTCACATTTCCCCAGTATCTATTCATTACACTATCTTTTGGTAGATATCTATTTTACCCCTCTTTGTTATTTCTCATACTTCCTTGTCTCTGTAAAACGTTTTTGAGTGATTTCTTCAAATATACATTAAATGAAATGCATTTTTTATTTTTAAAAATTTTCTGTTCCTTTGCTTTTTAAATATTGACTTCTTCTATAGGAGAAGAAAAAGATGGCAGATTGATAACACTATACAGAGCCTCCCTGAGAGAAACACCCCATGCCAAAAGTGCCTGGAGAGGTCTGGACAGAGGGAGATGTATCCTCTCGACCTAGGAAGAAACTAAAGTTAAAAGAGCTGGTCAAACACGCAGTCCCGGGGTACACTGCAGAAGCTGAGATTAGCAGCCACAGCGCACCCCAGCTACCTGAATTTGTGCCGCCGCCATGACTGGTCCAAACTCGCTGGAGCACCCAAAGCCACACTGCTGCGACTAACCAGTCACGCTGCAAACCAAGGTTGGTGAGCCCAATGGAGAATGGAGCCAGCAAGGGACCACAGTTAAACTGCCATGAGTGCTGGGAATAAGACCCTCCCCCCATGGGAAGGGCTCGACCAAATGGACGACATGTTGGAATTGGGCAGGATGAGCATGAACTGGGAATGACAGTGACTTCAGTTGGTTGCTCCCTTCCCAGAGCAGATTGATGGGATCTGCTTGCCTGGGTCATGCCCCTGGTTGGGACCCAATAAGCCATTCCAAATGATTCCCATCACATAGCACACACTAACCCAGTGAAGGCCCCTGAAGGTTGACTGGCCCAGTGGGGAGAGGTCAGCATACACAGCCCCTGCCTACACCTCAATGACAGAAAACAAACAGGAGAGGGCAGAAATCCTTCGCCAGCATGCTTCAAAAGAACCATAACCAACAAGGAAAGGGACTGGGACATCCATTATACACCTGTATGGAAGAAACCAAAAACATGACAAAAGAAAGAAACAACAAGAAAAAGCCCCCAGCCCAAAACTCTGAGAACATTGATCCAGGAGAGGGAAATACAAAAGAGACTGAGGGCAGCAAACATGCAACATCAGACATGGCTTCAATGGACATTAAGAGATATCTTCGGGACCTTGTAGATGAGCTCAAAACTGAAATATTAAATCAGGCAAAGCAAGATATAAGTAGATTAATAAATGAAATGCTAAGCATCTCTCAAGAAGACACAGATGGAAGAAGGGAGGAACACAAACAAAGGAGAGAAACATTTGAAAAAGAATATAAAGAAATCTTAGAATACATGAAGCAGATTCAAAGAGATTACCAAGAAATTAAAAATTCCATTGAAAGCTGGAAAAACAGCTTAACAGAAACTAAGAACAGACTATCAAAACTTGAAGACAAGTTTGCAATGTGTGATCATGAAAGGAAAGCTCTCTTAAAAATAACAAGGAAACAGGTTGTAAAAATACAAAGGCTAGAAGATGAAAAGAGAATCTGTAATTTCAGAATGAGAAATGTGAGTGAAGACACAGGAATAAAAAAAGGTGAATTACAAAGGCTATTCCTGGAAATAATTAAGGAAAACTTCCCAAGCATGGGAAAAGAAAATGCTATTCGGATATATGAGGCATATAGAACTCCAGCCTCCTACAACTAAAACAGAGCTACTCCTGGACATATAATAATCAAGATACCAGAAATCCAATATAAAAACAGAATATTAGAAGCTGTCAGAGAAAAGAAACAAATCACATATAAAGGAAAGCCCATCAAGATCATGGCAGATTTCTTGACACAGACCATCAGATCAAGAAGAGCTTGGAGCAAAGTATTCCAAGCCCTGAAAGAAAATAACCTCCAGCCCAGAATGATGTACCCTGCAAAACTGTCACTAGAAATTAATGGAGAGGGGCCGGGGATTTAGCTCAGTGGCATAAGCGCCTGCCCGGCAAGTGTGAGGTCGTGAGTTCGATCCCCAGTACAAAAAAAAAAAAAAAATAAAACAAAGAAAGAAAAGAAAAAAAGAAATTAATGGAGAAACAAGATGCTTCCATGACAAAGAGGAACTGGGGGAATTTGTGACCACCAATCCAACCCTACAGAGAATACTGAAGGACATTCTAGAGAGAGAGAGAAAAAAAATATCAGGATTTCAGGAACAGTAGCAGAAAGGCCTCAATGAATGGGGCAGGCAGTAAAATGAAGGAGAAAAGTAGACAAACAATGGCAGAAAAATAGCATAGCAGAAATGAGGCAAAGAAGGTTGGCTATAATCTCTAACATACATAGCCTTGATTAAAAAAATACAGGCAGAATAGATCAAGAGGTAGGGTTCATCGAGATGCTCTGTATAGGAAATATAATCCACCTGAGAGAGGGTTTATGGACTGAAAGTCAAATATGAGAAAATAATGCTCTATGTGACAGGGAGCCAGAGAGAAATAGGGGCAACTCAACCACCACCTGCAGATAGGATGGAAAGACAGGATACTTATGTGCAGTAGAGAACTACTCAGCTATAACGAAGGAAAACCTAGAGGCTTTTGTAGGTAAAGGAATTCAACTTGAGATCAAGTCCAGGAGTGAGAAGGTTTGGAACTGCTTAGGTAAATAGCAGGTTGCCCCCCAATCTAAAAACTGAGGGAATTGGTGGGACCCAAAATGTGCAGCACGCTGTGGGAGTAAAAAGGGAGGAACAGTCTAAAAAAGGCTGAGGATATTGTTAATAGTGTACCAGGATTTAAAACCCACATTACTCACACCACTCTGCTTATATGGATTATATTCTGTTCCAGTTTGTCTACTTGTACTAGATTTGAGGGCACAGACAGTTATCCTGAAAATAGCAGGATATAGTATGGTAATCATCCTTAATTTCTTATTAACCTAATCTGAAGCTCTGTATAACTCATACTGTTTTACCATGACTGATCTTAATTGAATCTGGTTTGTTAGATTGCTGTTTTGTATTGACATATTTTATTCAAAGCTGTTGTGATTGATAGTATCAAGTCTGAGAGTATAGGCAACTACACTGAAGATGACAAGATTCACTAGGATACCCACTCTGGTTTGATTATTACCTGCCTTTGAAATTTTACATTGTCTACGATGTTTTGTTTTTATTAATATTGTTATGTATTGTTATGCTATATTCAATTATACTGCTATATTCAAATATGCCTGATGATATAAACAAATCTATTGAAGATAACTAAAGACAACACAGTAATCATTGTAGATCACCTTGTACTGTGGTTTTATATGACTTTTTGGTTTCATATTTTTATAGGAATTTGTTTTATCTTGCTATGTTTTTCCCTCTAATACAGAAAGTATAAAAATACATATAAAGACTCATGCATGCATAGCTGTTTACAGTCTCATTGTTTGAATGTCTACTTTGTATGCTTTAATCTTGTAACTTGAGCAACAATTTCTAAGAGGACAATATGTAATTTATTAACTAGCATTTTCTTTCTGTTTATCTTTTTTTTAAATTCTGTATTATTTCTATACTTTTCCTGTTTTTTTTCCTATTTAAATAAAAAAAGAAAAAAAATATTGACTTCTTTTTTCACAGCAATTGTACTTTTGGTAAAATTCACAAGTAAACCCATCCGAGTCTGTTGCTTTCTGTTTCAGAAGGCTCTAATAATTGAGTGAATGTTCTTGATAGATGTAAGTCTTTTGATATCACCCATTTATACCTATTTTTGTAATAAATGTCTATACCGAATCAGTCATTTTCATCTAGATTATCAAATATGAAGGCATTGAGCTGTTTGCAATTCATTTATTATTGTTTTTAGTGTTCAGGGAATCAGTATTTCCCATCTTATTCCTTAATTTAGTTACAAGTTTATAATATTTTATTTACTTTTCAAAAGTACTAACATTTCTTTTTGTTGATTTTCTCTATCAATTTCCTGTTTTCAATTTCATTGATTTCTCTAGTAAAAACTATCTTTTTGATTTACTTTATAATTAGTTTGATCCACATTTTCCTTCTACACTGAAATTTATGTCATGTATTTCAGACTTTTCATCTCTATATGAATTTGAAGCTATAAATTTCCCTCCAGTTCCCTCAATTTCCCTTTTGCTGCATTTTGCAGATGTTGGTTTGAGAACATCTTTTATTGTGATCTGAGAGCTCATTTTTATTATTTATTTGTTTATTAATTTATTTTGGCACCAGGGATTGAACTCACGACCTTGTGCTTGTCAGGCAGGCACTTATGCTGCTGAGCTAGATCTCTGTCTCCAAATTTCTATTATTTTAAGTATTTTAAGATCTATTTTATGGTCCATATTAGTCTTTGTTGGGAAATGTTTCCTATGATCTTGAGAAAAATGCATATTCTGCTATTTCTTTATAAAGTGTTTAAGAAATGTAAATTAGGTCCAGTTGATTGATGTTCTCAGTTCAAATGTTTCACTATTTATTTTCTGTCTGCTGTATCTGTCAATTATTAGAAAAAAGTTTAAAAGAAAGAAATACAGATAGTGAACAAATACATGAAAAAAAGTTCAACATCTCTGGCCAATAGACAGATGTAATTTAAAACAGTGCTAAGATTCTATCTCAAACTGAAGAGAATGGCAACCATTGGGAAATCAATAACATATGCTGGACTGGGTGTGCTGAAGAAGGAACCCTCCTGCATTGTTGATGGGGATGCAAACTAATACAACAATTATGGAAAGCATTAGGGAGATTTTTCAAAGAAATAAAATTAGAAATTCTGTATGACCCAGCTATCTCTCTGCTCAGTATCTTCCCCAGAGAGTTTAAGATGTCATAGTGCAGCAACACATGCATGCCAATGGTTATAGCTTCACAATTCAAAATAGCTGACTCTTAGAAGCAGACAGTTGGAAAAAAAATGTGGCTTTTATATATAATAGAATATTACTCAGCTATAAAGAATGATACATTTAATAGATTTGTAGGAAAATGGATGCATCTGGAAAATATAATGTTGAATGAAATAATAGAAGGATACCATATGTCATCTGTCATTTGAGTGAGGCAAAGTACAAGCTAAGACAATGTTAAAGGAGGGATACAAAAAAAAAGGGGAGATGGATCTCTTATAATAAGGAAGCGACCCAAGAGAACACGGGTAGGAGGTGTGGAGGAAAGGAAGGGGAAGTGAGGGGAATAAAGATGTGCCATATTCAGGAACCTAATAAGCTAAATGTCATACAATAGCACACAAGTCTGCAAAAAGGGATAAGGAAACCTGAGGGGAAAGGAAGAGAAGAGAAAAGAATTTTTAAAAAAATTATAATATGCACATGTAACAAATTCCCAAAATGATCGTAAGCTGCATTAATTGTATACCAGTACTAATGACACAAAATAAAATTTAAAAAAAGGAAAATTTAAACAACCAACTCAAGTAATGGATTCATCTACTTCTTGTGATTCTATCCATTTTTTGCATGATATATTTTGACAATCTATTGTTTGGTATACACACAGTAACAATTATTATATATTTTTGGGAAAACAACTCCTTTGCTATTACATGTACCCTCTTTTTTATCCCCCATAATTTTTCTTGTGCTATAGTCAGCTTTGTCTGAAATTAAAATAGCTACTGAAGCTTTCTAGTGATTAGTTGCAATATGGTCTGTAATTCTCAATTACTTCACTTTTTTCAATCTGTTTTTATATTTCAAATGTGTTTCTTATAGACAATAGTTTGATTTTATTTTCTTGTTTTTTAAAATGCACTTTTTAAAAATTTTCTGATTTTTAATAATTATTTAGATTATAGATATCAAAGGTGAGTGTTCTAACAGTAGGATAAATTTCTACTCTGTCATTTTTTTATTGCCCTTCTGGGTTGGGGATACAGCTCAATGGCATAAGCATGCCTGCCTAACAAATGCAAGGTCCTGAGTTTGATTCTCAATACAAAAACAAAAGCAAAAAAAAATTGCTTATTTTTTTTTATTTTTATCTTATACATTTTTCTGGCTTTTCTGGTTTCACTAGTCTTTTTATATCATTCTATTTTTATTCCTCGATTAATATATTGATTCTTTTTTGTTTGTTTTTGTGTTTTGCTTTTTACCTTTTTGTGGCTGATCTTGAGTTTGCAGTGTACATTTACACTAATCAAAGTCCTCTCTTTCACAATCACAGTTTGCAACTTTATGAATAGCCAAAGTACCTTCAGAGTTCTTTATAATGTCAACTTTGTCCATATTAAGCCTCCAACAACCTTTGAATTACAGGATAAATTTTCCACCACAGTCCTTGCTCTGCAGTGGTTCCTCTGGGAATTCTGTTTCAGTATCCATACATCTGTTTGTCTTCACAGTTTTTGGAGCAGCTATATACTCCATGGCCTTGAGTTGGCTATCAGTGTAAGAAAACTGGTGATGTTTTATTATTCTGAGGAATAAAGTGTCAACTTTCAAGCTTTTTACGTGCTAGAGAAGTAACTGGGACACTATATATATCCAATCTTTTACCTAATACGCTAGTATTTTGGCTTTTGGAACACAACACTTTCCTGGTTTTCTTCTCTAAATGACCAAGCACTCCTTCACAACACTTTGTCTGTTCTGTGTCTTAAAATTACTAGGCTCAGAGCTCAGTGGTTGACTATCTCCTTGCTTCTGCTTAGTTTGTAACAATCTCAGAGACAAACTCATTGCAGTTAAGTCACTATCGACCTTATCTCTGTGTTGTTGATACCCAAATGTATATGTATTTATCCCAGTCTACTTACACATATGCACATGCTCAAATACATAGGATCTCAGGATTAACTGAACTGAACACATTTTGAATTCTAATCCTTGTCCTAAACCTGCCTCTCACCAAGTCTGTCCCACATGAGGTCATAACTCCATTGTTCCCCTAATTACACATAACTAACTTATCTCCTTGACAGTGTAGTAGACTTCTCGTTCTCTTTCTACTGCCCTTTTCCCCAGGTGAATCTCATTAGAAAATCCCATCAGGGATTTTCACATTTGATGTTCCCTGGAAGCTTGTCCCACAGTTATCCTAGTGGCAGTCACCTGCTTATCATTTAGGTCTTGATTCAAACGAGAACTCTTCACAGATTTCTTTCCTTATTTCTTTACAAAAAGGACTTTGCAGGTGCAACCCCATGTAATATCCACAAGGTATATAAGAGCGTATTTTCATGAGAAACTTACAGGTAAAAGAATATATTCTGTAAAGAAAAATGCCTCAATTTTGTTTTCCATATGCATATTCACTATATAATATTTAAAACACAAATTTGGCTTGTTAAATAACCTTTCTTATACAGAAAGATGCATACATAAAGGTCATAGATTTTATCAAGTTTACTAATACATAAATGTTCTCATTTTTTCCTAAAACTAACAATTGCCGTCATCTCAGTATCTTTTTTTCTTCCACTTATGTTCCTTTAGAGTCTATTTTGTGCAATATAATCTAGCAATAAATAAATCCTCCCTGGTAGTCAGTAAGACGTGAACAACGAAAAGAAAGTGGTGGTTTTCTACAAGCCAAGTGAAGACAGTGTTTCAGGGAAAATGATCAACTGTATCTCAGTCCTTCAGGGGTTAATGAAAATGTGGTCAGGACACAAGATTTAATTTTAGCTAATGAATGAAATGACTTTGAATGTATAGCACATAAACTTTTTAGTGATACAAACCTAGATTTGAAAATTTTGTGTACCTTGATTTGAACTGTTTGTGATTTCTAAACCCAGAGCTCCCAAGACTATGAAATAAAAATAACAATGCCTACATAATAGTTCTCATCACAGAATAAAGATGATTATGAATGCAAAGTCTAATGCATTAGTATGCTTTAGGAACTGAAAGAATGTCATATATTTTGAGACATGTAATTGCAATATAGACCAGTTTTTAAGTTAGTTTTTATAGTGTTTATTAATCAAAATGATGAAGACTAGAAAACAGATCATTTATGACATGTTTTGTCTTGTCAGTGAGTGCTTTGGATAACCAGCTAGAAATACACTCTTTCAACGGGTTATTAAACTTTGAAATTCCTTGGAGGACTTGGGCCTGAAGATTTTATTGCTTGTGAATTTTATTCTGTATTAACTTTATTGTCTATGTTATATGCACCAACGACTACTCTTTTGCATTACTTCTTAAGTAAAAAATTGCTTTCCAGAAAAAAAGATCAAAAGATAATTTTCTAAATAATCCTGTCAATGCTCAATTTCTAATCCTATGCTATGTCGATACTGCTAACTAAATTTAATATTTTCATATTTTATGCAATCAAAGAGTATGTGACTAAGTCTTCTGTCTTTCATATTTTTCAATATAATCGTTGCAATCCAATAATTAAATGCTTTTTCAAAAACCTATTTAGAGAAGCATATATATAATGTTTAGGTGTTCATAAAAGTGATCAACTATCTGAAAATTGTGTGTTGTATTCAGAACAAGGAGTTTTATGTCTTCTTGTGAATATTTTTGCTCAATATTTAAACAATCATATAATCCAACTTTGCTCTTTTGTTTTTGAAATAAATTATATAATACTGCATAGTGTGATCTGTTAATAACAGAGCCTATTCCACTGAAAGGAACTATCTTGTCAAGTTGGTTACTATGGGTAGAGTTAGTTATAACACAAACATTGCTAACACATCCATGTTTCCAAAAGCAAATTTTGGTCCAGGACCATAAAAGTCTCATACAAGATCAAACTAAAGAGACAATTTTTCTGCACGCATCTTTTTTTCTCTTCCTGAAGGGCAATGGCTCCTCCCAATGGACAGATAAACAACTAAAATATGGTCAGTTTCATTTTTATACCTGTTATAAAATAAATCAGCTTTTGCTAATATTGGCAACGCTGAAGATTTGGAAGTTTCTACAAGAGTCAGAAAATTGGATTGTATTAATTACTTAAAGGAAACAACATGTGAGTCATCTTTGAGAACAATTGGAACATAGCTATTAACAAGGCAGCGGTTCCTATTTGAATTTGAATGTGATAGAGTTGAGTATTTTTTCAGGAAGATAAAATTCATGAAAATTGTCCAGTGCATTTACTGATGGAAAAACAAAACTCACAAATCATAACAGAATTAAAGCAAAAATTATTTCTTTTCTAATTTGGCAGACTGATGAATGTTTAACAATCTATGAAGCATTTGGTGATAAAGACGAGAGAAGGATGTATGTGATTTTCAGAGCCTTTTCACAAAAATAAGCTGTTATTGTGAACTTGGGAACTTTCTTAGCTTTGTTTGAAAAGCTTAAGTCACAGTCATTTTTACTAACATCTGTTATTTCCATTTATCCTCCTCCAAGGAAATAGTTTTAGATAGAGGTTCAAGAAATTCAGCAAGATGTTTAAAAACCATTTTGAATATGATTCATTCCCCTTTAGGCAAATTCCAATTTTCTATATTTTTAAAAATAGAAATCTTATCCATTAAATATTACTTTGATTTTTCACCACAAATGCATATCTTCGTTGTTGTATTTTCTTTTATTGTCTAGTTTCGCTGACTTTTATTCTTGTAGAATAATCTTTCCTTCTTCTTCCTTTAAATCTTATAAACCAAATACTAGACTAAAATACAAAATATTTTACTTGGAGTTGATAATCTCAAAACAGATGCAAAATAAGAAAGTTTCCAATTGAATCTTGAAAAATATTTATCCGATATCTCTGTTTGTATTGCTGTCCTAAATTATTCTCTACCACTTCATTTCAAATGGAGATAATGACAGTCTTCATAATGCTATGTTTCCCTATATAGACTGTCCAGTGAATTATTCTAGAATTATATTACCAACACTTTAATAATATTACTGTCATATGTTTCTCTAAAGCTATATTTTGATATAATTGAATTTATTCCTTTGTATTTTACTTTTAGATTCTAAATAAATTTTACTCTGAGGTCTTTAAATTCCTTTTTCCAGAAGGTAAGATATTCAGTAATCAAAATAATCTGATATAGTCACAATTATGATAGTTTGTGTCAAAATGAGATTTAATGTAAATTCACATTCAGCAAACATATATTGAAAGTATTATAATGAACTTTCCTTAGTATTGGGACAAGATGCAGTTATGGAGACGAAACAATTGAAGCAACTAAGAAATATACAGTTGATCATTATTTATAGAGTTTGTTTCTGTGAATTTTTCCACTTGGAAAACTTTGTCAACCAATATTATTATTCAAGGCTTTTGCATTCCAGGGACTGCGTGTGCTCAGTGAGCACCCTGAACTTTTGGATTTGGTTACTGCATATGGTTCTAGCTGAAGCCGAACCAGGCATTGCTCTACCGTCTTATTCCAGCTCTCACGCAGCAAACATTTTTCTTTTATGCTCTATTTAATGCCATGTTTCTCTCCTTGCTCTGTTTTTGCTTGATGACTTTGTTTTTAAAAGAGCCCACAGAGTCCGCACTACAGAGATGTCCTAAATTCTTAAATACAAAATGACTCGAAACAGACACATGAAACAAGCCTGTTGATTTGTTGAAGAAAATGTAATCAGAGGTTCCCTGGAGACATTTACCTTTATATTATGGAGAAACAATGATTCAGCACTTTTTCAACTTAGTGTTTACTGTGACTTAAAAGAATATAACTATTGTCCATAATCTGTCCCAAGTGGAGCACGCGGAAATTTAAAGTGTGCCCTTCAACTGGAATGTGTTAGTCAAAGCATATTTTTGATCCTTATTTTCTTGGAATTTTAAGCAAACTAAATATAACTGGAGACTGAGAAAGCAATAGAGGAAAAAGTAAACAGATGAGATGGATGAAGATGGCAATGAAAGGCTGAGTTCAGGGTTCTCAGGAGAGTGGTGGGATAAGGGAAAAGAAAGGCGGAAGGTAATGGTTACGAGGCGAATAAGACGTAAATGTTACCTTGAGGGCTTGGATAAGGAAATGCTTCTGCGGGTTTTGGATACATTTGTTAACGTTACATAAAATGCAGTCACTAAAATAATATGTCTATGATTTTCATAACAAGTGAGCTTTATACTTATTCCAGTTCTAGGTATTAGATCCTAATCCTAATTAATTTAATATCTAAGACCTACAACCCTCTATGACTTCTTAATTAATATTATTGAAAAAGATTTCTCTAACAATATATATTAATTCCCCTAAAGTACTGATCAGAAAATTCAATATGAATAATTTAGCAGCTATGAATCCTCCAGTTTTTCTTATTCTTTATTTTATTAGTCATAGTTCTACATTAGTTACCTCCCATATATCCATTGGATTGATCTTTGGTGTTTTATTTGGCTGACATTTTTTGAGAGTATTAAATGTTTTTATTACATTTTAAGAGACATTAACTAAAGGATGGAACTGGAAGCAATATTTATTACATATTCTTTAGTTTTATTTTATTTGCATGACTTAATTTATTAAAGATTTATATTATTAATTTAAAAAACACATTGTATAATAGCCATATCTTAGGACAAGCTCTGTTCCTCTGTAACTCATTACCAGAAGGACATGAAAAGAAAAACTACTCCCTAAGCTCCAACGAAAACATGATTGTCTACTCCATAGGAAGAGGGATTTGAGAGGCCTTTTTAAATGTGCATTTCAAAGACTGAGGAATTTTCTATTCCACTGAAGAGCAGGAACAGCACTTAGGGCATGGCAAAGTTAAATGAATTTCAATTACTAGAAGCAAAATATAAACATCTGTAATTCTAATGGCCATAATAAATCTTAGCACTTGAAAAAAGACAAAAAAAGTTAGAGCTGGCTTGATAATTGGATCAATTTTTCACTTATGGGCTGTCAATTACTTGACATTTTAATGCATGCCAAATACAGCTAAAAGTATTTCAATTAGAATAACGTTGCAAAAACTATCCCTACAGCATTAATTGTGATTCTGATGCACAAAATGTGCATCTGAATATCTATTTACTGAACAGAAGTTAATTAAAAGCATAGTTTAATATTGAACATGTACTGGGAAGAATGAGAAGGAAAATAATTGGCAACAGAATTCACTCTGAAAGGCCAAGTAAGCTTGTTTCAAACTTTAAACAAATTGAGAATTTAATTAGTATTTTTCATGGTACCAGAACTCATATAATTAATTAATATATGTATAGCATAGTAATTATTAGCATAGTAAAAATTAATATATATATTGAATACATTTGGCTGCTATTTCAAAACTTTGATTTTGTTGTGATAATGTTACAATCATAGGTTAATTTTTCTTTATTTTCAAATTACTATGCTTGAAATGATTTTGGTATGATTTGGTATGATTATGATATGATTCATCATATCATAAATGATTTTGTTCGGCTTTATAAGATGGTGAGGTTATTTTGAATAGTTTTCTCTATTTTTTTATCTATGATCTTGACCAATTAAGTATTAAAATATAGGATGAAAGGATAGCAAAATAATGCTACAATGCTTCAGTGCCACAAAAAACTATATTTTTATTGACACTAGTGTGACAGTCATAACACAAACCCTTAATGAGAATGCTCACTCCCTAACTGAATGTAATAATACTGTAGATGACTTTGTTCACCTTTTATGTTCTAGAGAGTTTACAAATGTGGGAAAACTTATTTTCTCAGAGTTTAGAAAGCAGAATCTTTATCTTCTATGACATATGCTGATGATTATTCCTTTAGCAAAGTCTTAATATACAGAAAATAAAAACTGGTGTCCCCAAGGAAGATTTTGCCAAACAGCAAATGCTTTGTAGCCATTTGTGATTATTAAACCTAATACATTGGATTAAGAAATGCCTGGCAAAGTACACACCTTGTTGAGTCTGGGTGGGTCACTGAGGTGTCAATTTGGGTACTATATGTGGTCCCTTTATATGTGGCACTGTTTCTCCATTCTGTTTCCCTGTTGATATAAGCAACTTTGCTCCTTCATTCCCATTACCCATGATGCTTCTTCCTTGGAATCAACTGCCATAGACTGAATCCCCTGAAACCATGAGGCTTTTAAATCTCTCCTACTTTAACTAGTGAGTGGCTGCATCGTGTCCAGCAAAGGGAAAACTGACCAATACATCATTGTTCAGCTGTAGCACATTAGTTCAGAGCAGAAATTTTTTTAAAGGATGAGATTCTAAATTTCTCTCATTTAGAGTAATTTCAAGGTTAATCTCATTCAATCAAAAATCTTTGACTAATATCTATCATTATCAAGAAAATTTTCAGGAATATGGGGAGGAGGTAGGAGTGTTTGTGGGGAAATATTCTTCCTATGAATACATGAAATCAGAAAAAAAAATTTTCTCTTCTAATGTGAACAATGGAGCAAGTTTGTTTGCTTTTGCCACTCGGATTTTGTGGTTCCATAGGAAATTGAGAATTATTTTTATTTATGTAAAAAATGCCATTGGAATTTTGATAGACCTAGCATTGAATATCTAAATCACTTTGGATAAAATCATCATTTTAACCGTATTGATTCTCCTATTTGATAAGTAAAGGATGTATTTCTATTTATTTGTGATTTATTTCATTTATTTTTATTTGTTGTAGTTTTTAGCATATAAATCTTTCAACATTTGGTTATGTTTATCTTTAAGTATTTATTATTTTGATTTTATTGTAAATGGAAACATTTTCTTTCTTCAGATATCTTGTTGTGACTGTGCTGAAACACAACTGATTTGTGTATAATGATTTTGTATCCTCCAAAGGAACTGGATTTATTTATTAACACTGACAGTTCTTTTGTGGAATCTTTATTATTTTTTATATATAACAATAACATCATATATAAAATGACCACCAGGTTCATGATAAAGCATTCAATGTACTAATTATTGAGGAAATGCAAATAGAAACCACCATATCACTTTATGTCTGCTATACTCAGGATATAGAAACAACATTAACCTACCTCCACACATGATAGGTAAATAAATGTAATATATACATACAGTGTGATGTTTCTCAGCTTAAAAGCAGGAATTCTGCCATGCATCGTGACATGGGTGGAACTAGAGGACATAATTTTAAATGAAAGAGCCAATTATTGAATTAAATTATTCCACTTACATGAAATGTCTAAAATAGTCAAACTCACCTAAGTGATTCCAAGCTACTGCTTCTGTAGTTGAGTATCTTAACTATCTTCATATGGAAGGATTGTGTGCAAAAAATGTGAAAGGAAAACATGATACTGTTATTACTGAAATTTAAATGATACATGGAAAAAAAGTAGAAGGAGTACCACGGGAAACAGTAGAAACAAAGCTAAGCCAAAATAATGCTTTGGTTTTCCATGTTAGTCAGCTTGGTTTTACTATCCCAAAATACCTGCAACAATCAAATTATAAGGAGAAAAGATTTCTTCTGGATCACAGTTTCAGAGAGTTTAGTCTGTGGTCACTTGGTCCTATCATTCTGGGTCTGTGGGAGCACAGGTACATGATGGTGGAGAATGTGCCAAAGGAAAACAGTTCACAATGGTGGTGGCCAAGAGTAAAGGGTAAGAAACAGGAGGAGACCTGGGTCCCCAAATCCCATCCGAGTACTGTACATGTCCTCTGACATAATTTCCTTCCAGTAGACCCCACTGCCTGAAGGCTTCAGTATCTGCCAGCAGCACCACAGGCTAGTGCTCAAGCCTTCAAAGCATAAGCTTTTGTATCTGTTCAATATCGAAATCACAGTACTTCCAGGAGAAGAAGAACAGGAGGAAGAAGATACAGAGAAAGAATAGGATTGTTGTTCAATCTATATGGAAAGTTAGAGTAAGTTTCAGACTTTGTACAGTTTCTCAAA
This sequence comes from Hydrochoerus hydrochaeris, assembly GCA_004027455.1. Lineage (NCBI taxonomy): Eukaryota > Metazoa > Chordata > Mammalia > Rodentia > Hydrochaeridae > Hydrochoerus > Hydrochoerus hydrochaeris. Next base: position 354,137 of record PVLA01001331.1, read on the forward strand.
GTTCAGTGCACCCATCAGATTTTTAGTGCTGCTAGGGCTGTGCATATGAAAAGGGCAGCCGTGTGTTGTATGGTAGGAAGATTTGGATTAAAAATCTACAAGTAAATCTCTCTCTCTTTTTTGTTGTTGTTTTCATTTTGTTGCTTTTCATTGGAAAAAAGGTAAAACAAAATTCCTTAGGAAAATAAAGGGAAAATAACAATAGTTAATACATTGCATGTTGTTACCTTTAAAGTAATTATTCAGAATACAAGATGTGGGCATAAAAATTTCTCCAATTGATATTAGCACAAATCCTCCTTTTCAATGAACTAATAGACACTAATAATATAAAAACTGACTTGCATTTTACCCTTTTCCCTTCCGTCTTTTCCCCCTTCTCCCAACCTAGTTCCTTTGTCCTTTTGAAAAATTTCTTCCCATTTCACAATATCTATTTTAGATTTTGGATCTTATTTACTCTTTCAGTTTCCTACACTAGGGAGACAATATGATGTTTACACAGAGTATGATTTATTTCATTTATGAGTATGGTCACGAGTTGCATCCATTTACTTAAAAATGTCTCCAGCTTATCCTTCTTTATAGCAGAGTAGTACTCCAATATATAAAACTATCATATTATTTTTATCTGTTCTTCAGTTGATGGGCACCTGGGTTGTTTCCAAGATTTAGCTATTACAAATAGTGCTGCTATAAACATGGATACACATATTGATGTAGTATAATGTTTTTAATTCTTCCAAGAAGCTACCCAGAAGGGGAATAGCTGGTTCTAATAAGATCTGTAGTCCTAGTTTTTTGAGGAATTTCCACACTGATTTCCACAGTAGTTACACCAGTTATACACTCCCACCACCAGTGGAGAAAGGTTCCTTTTTCCTGACATCCTCTCTAACATTTGTTATCAGTTGATTTCTTCATGACAGTCATTCTTTCTGGGATGAGATGAAATCTCAGGGTCGCCTTAATTTGCATCTCTCAAATCATTGATGATGCTGAATGGTTTTTAATTGCATGGGAAATACTTCAAATAATCAATAACTGGGATTTCATCTTGTTAAAAATCTTTGGAACTTCCAAGAAATCACCATCAGAATAAAAAGCAAACCAGCACAGGGAAATATTTTAGCCAAGTGTCCATTAGACAACAGACTTCTATCTAGGACATGTAAAGAACTGAAGAAAATGAGACCCCTCAAATTCAAAAATCTAATCTCAAAATGAGCATCTGAAATGAACACACACTTCTCAGATGAAGAAATACTAATGGCAAATAAATATATGAAAAAATGTTCTACATCATTGATTATTCAAAGATGCAAATTATAATATCTATCACAAGGTATTACTGGCTTTATATCTGATTTTGCCTTTGGTTTAAAATTTCAAGGCTCAGTATAGAAATTTAAGTGAAAAAAATGACATGTTTTAAAACAGATGATTAATATTAAACCAAGGAAGTTTATAAATATTCTTTTGCTCCCCAAAGTTGTGGATAACAGCAGTATAACTAGACTTTGCCTTAAGGGACTATGATTTTACTGGACTCAAATTAAGTGTGAAATGTAATGAAAAAAATTCAAACTCTGCATTCATTTTAAGTTCTTATACACTTTCTCTATCTGATTTATAGGTAGTGGAAAAGTGAGGAAATTATTGACATTTTTCTCTGAGCTTGGTATCCAGAGTTATTTTGCCCTTATTTCTTAATAATTGCAAAGTTCTTAGAATTAGCAGTCTCTTAATTAAACATAGTTTCATGAGGTATTTAAACATCTAAAGCCATTATTGTTGAAAGATACCTTAGTAATTAGCCACGACCTAAATCAAAGACAAATTAGATTTGGGATTTCTTTTCATTCGTTAAGTGCCAATTATTTTCATATCAGAAAGAGAATGCAAGGGACACATATATGCTCAAAAGTATACCAAATTTCAGAGAGACATGAATTGCAAACATTACTTTGAATCTAAACTTTCATAAAAGGCAGAACAATTTTCATTCATGATCACCTGTAATGAAAATGAATCAGTGAACTTTGGGAAAACTTTGAAGCAGAAGTTTAAAAACCAAGCAAATCAAGGCAAAACAAAACACCTCTCTCTTATAAAGAAAATAAACAGAAAAAAAACAAAACTACCAAAAAAATCAAGTTCACATATAGATAATAATATGGAGGCTTCCCGGGACTGGAGGACAATAGGGAATTGTTATTCAGTGGTTCTAAACCTTCATTTATACACAGTTATTAAGCATTTGTGATGTGCTGGTATTTCATTGGATTGTACAACTTAAAAAATTAAGACAGAGACCAGGAGTAGTGGCACATGTCTATAATCCTAGCACTACGGAGGCTGAGGCAGGAGAATTGCTGTAGTTCAAAACCACCCTGGACCACAAAGTGAGTCCAAAGCCAGTCTGAAAAGCAGTGAAACCTTATCCGAAAAAGGCAATAATAATAATAATAATAATAATAAGGCAATGTCATGTTTAGTGTTCTTAACACACACACAAACCAAACACACACACACAATGAAAAAATGAGAGAATTTTTGGAAGGGGCAGATATATTTATTATCTTGATTGCAATGATTTCACTCATGCATGCATGTATACAAACTCAACATATGGTATACCATAAATATGTGCAATTTATCAATATCAAGTATACTTCAAAAAAGTTGTTTTAAAAACATTCAGGGTCATAAAAATAAGGAAAGTCTGAGAAATTTTCACAGCTAAAAGGAGCTGAAGGAAACATAAAGAAGTGCAAAGTACCTTGAATGGGAAAGTGGAAGAGAAAAAGAAAGAGGCAAATCTGATAAAATTTGAGTCATGTTTTTCTTAGATGATCAGTGTGCTAGTAGTATCCTAGTGATTAATGATGTACTACATTGGTTCACTAGTGGTCACAAATTTTGCATAATAATGTAAGATATGGATAATATCACAAACCAGGGGCAGGATACATCTAAAATCTATAATTTCTGTTAATTAAAAATTTCATAATAAAGTTTATTTTAAAAACAATTATAAAAACAAGAAACATGATGTTCAGGGTAATTTTATAGGAAAGAGAAAAATGTAAGAATGTTTAAAGTAGGTATACCTTTAAGTTTTCTTATGACCTTAAGAAAACTCAAGGATTGCATGCATTACTGCTGGTAAAATATCTTGGACCCCTTTGCAGAGTGATCTAGGAACATATGAGGAAGAAAATGTTGCAGTGTGTAGTTATGGGAGAATGCTGGCAGTTAGTCATTTGGTATAGCCTTAGGAAAGTTGACTTATTTTAAAAAAATAAACATTACTCAAAGTTTTCTATCTGTTTTTTGGGTTAATTGCATATATTTAGAAAAACTTTAAGAGTAATGTTTGCATTTATCCCCTTTATATCTTTTCATGAAAAAGCAAGTTAAATGGCTTGGAAGTCATGCCTGTGGTATCAGGATGGGGAGGCTCAGATAAGAGAGTTGTGACCCTTTTAAGGCCCACCTGGGCTCTGAACTGAGTTTTAGGACTAGTATGCACTACAAAGCAAGACTCTGCCTCAAAAACAAACAAACAAACAAAAAACAAGAGCAAACAAGCCAAAAAAGCAAGTTATACTTTAGGCATCAAAGATTGACTGCTTCCTTTAAAGCTGATCACTGTAAGAATCAAATTCTATCACTTACATTCTATCACTAAAATGAGGGTCAAATTTAAGAGTTAGGTTCAAAAAGTAATGTGGTTTGCACAGTGATCATCCTAACTCGGCAGGACTTGCTATTTTTTAAGTCAGTGGCTTGCTGTTAGAAGTTGCCTCTCTTTGTTTTGAAAAGAAAATAAACATTTTAATTTATTTTTTAGATTTACTGAAAAATTTCAAGGATGATACAGAGTTTCTGTCTACTCCCATACCTCCCAGTTTTCCCAATGATTCATTATCAGTAAGGCCTATTAGTCACCACTGATGAACAAGCGATAAGACATTATTAATTAACTTGTGATTTGATTTCTCATGATTAGTCTAACATTCCGTGTTCAGGGGTGGAAATGGTGATGATAAAGCGCAGTCCTCATCACTCTGTGTCAGGTGCAAATACTAACAAAGTGACTTAGCACTCCGATGTTGTCTTTAGTCCCCTGGCTCAGCAAGTGTACAGCAGCTGTCTTCACTATAAAGCCATTCTTTTCCCACGTTCAAATTTTATTCTTCAGGTGAAATCACTGCGAAGCTCCCACTTAAGAAGCAGTGAGTGATCCCACACCCTTTGGGAACTCAGCATCCACATAGCATCTTCATAGCAGATTTGCCTATTCTGCAGTTGTTATATGAGAATGGACTTACAGAAATTTATTGTATGCTTTGGTTTATAATCTTATAAAACTATATTTTGTCACTCAAATTGTTGTTCCTTTGGCCAAAGAAGATCTTTAAACTAGGCTTTTGTGTCCTTTTGGCTTATTGTTCCCCATCATCTTGGGGTTTTTTCTTCTCTTGAACTACGTACTTAATTTATGTCACTAAATGATTTCGAAAAGTGATTCTATCTATAATTATGGCCAAATTTTTTTACATGGATGGAATCACCTTTAATATAATCAAAGGACCTAATATAACCAAGTACTTAAATTAATGTTTAAACTAAAACAACTTGTATGTGACCCAGAGTTTTTTCTGTGCTAATGCTACACACCAAAATTTGTAAAGTTATAAAAATTGACTACTTACCATCAATATTATTTAGTTGATTTACGTTTGTCTACACTAATGTTTAAAAAGGGTACTTTGAAAAACCCATTAACATAAACATTCATGCTTTGCAAATTATTTAAATCATAAGAAAGATTTCTTCTCCCTACCTTGACTTCCACTAACCTAACATTTCCTTTGTGCACGTACCTATTGACTCATGATTCACATTTTTTAGTAAACTCTAATTGCTCATTCCAGTATATAACCTTAACTTCTGTATGTGAATCAGGATATTTAATGTCCCTGGTTATTTTTTAGATATGTGGATACTGGAAAAAACTGAGCAGATGTGATGAGGTTTTGCTGAAGAGTATCAAGCATTTAATTAGATACTCAGTAGATATAAAGTTTGTATCAGCAGTCAAAAAAGGAGCAAACATTAAGAAAGCAGAGATACAAGAGTGAGTGTAGACCTTATTTATTCTTTTATTTTCTCACCTAGGGAGATATGATGTTTATACATATAAGTCTGATTTATTTCACTTATGAATATGGTCTCAAGTTTGATCCATTTATCTATAAATGTCTCAAATTTATCCATTTTTATATCTGTGTAGTACTCCAATGTATAAAAAGAACACATCTTTTTTTATCCATTCCTTGGTTGATGGGTATTTAGGTTTTTTGAAGGGGAAAGGAAAAGGAAAAAAATACAAGATAGTTATCTTACTACTTTTTCTTAGTTCATTTAAAAGAAAGGCTTGTGCTAATATTATTGGAGAATTTTATGCCCATATCTTGTACTCTAACTACTCTGAAGATAACAACATGCAATGTTCTAATTATCGAGGTTTTTTTTTGTTTGTTTGTTTGCTTTTGTTTTTTGTTGTTTTTGAGACAGCATCTCACTATGCAGTTTAGGCCGAGTTCGAGCTCACACTGTAGCCCACACTGGCCTCAAATCACAATCCTCCTGCCCCAGCCTCCCAAGTGCTGGGATGATAGCCATGCACCATCATGTCCAGCTCTAACTATTGTTACTCTCTCACTATTATTTTTAAATTTTTTGCATAAAATAAAAAAGAGACTGAGTGTGGAACAGAAAACTAATGGTATTGTTTCAGCCCAGTATCCAACTGCATTTGAAATTAGCCCTCTACTCACTAAATGCTGAATTTTTAAGTGAATAAAAGACTTCCTACCAGTGGCTGGTATTATTTAGTTAAATCATTGTCACAGTGTAGAGGTTATAAGAGGTAGATTAGAAAAACCTGTGTCCAGTTCTGCCATTATCTAGTTAAACGAACTTTTTCAAGTCACTTTGTCTGTGTGTGTAAAATAAACATCTACTTGTCCAAGATTCTGTGTCACATCATCATAGGAATTCTTGCACATACATTGCTTAAGGTGGCTTGTTTGAGTAATAGTATTTTAAAGGTGATTTAAAAATAGTTGAGGGATGTTTGGTATGACTCAATAGTGGAGCATGTTTTTAGTATCCATCCGATAGTTCTGGGATTTACCCTCAGGGAGAAAATAAAAATGTAATTAAGTAACTGATTTAAAGTATGGACTTTAAATTAAAACCTAAATAAAAATCTAATTGGTGATATAAATTTGATCTATCAGAATTTCAGGAAATTAGTTTTTAATCATTAAAGAATTGAAATGGTTTGAAATATATAATAAAATACATTTATACCTTCATTGTGTAAAAGTTAAAGATGAATAATTAAGTTGGAAAATGGGAGCAATTAACTCAAACATTATTAAAATCCAATAAACTTATTATTTATCTGCAGAATAAAAATTTGTAGAATAAATTGCAGGCACAAAACAAGTATATTTTTTCTAATTTCAACAGCTTTCAACAACTGACCACATCAAATATTTTTCAATTTTTTAAAAATAGTACATGCATAAGAAAATGTTCAGCATGTCCAGCCACTAGAGAAATACCAATAAAAACAACACTGGGTTCCATCGTACTCCAGAAAGAATGACCATCATCAAGAAATCAATAATATCTGTTGAGGTGGGAAAAAATGGAACCCTTCTACATTCTTGGTGGGAAAGTAAACTAGTATAACCATTATGGAAATCAGAATGGAAATTCCACACAAACACACACAAAATCTAAAATTTGAAAATTCTCCTTCCAGCTATCTTCTCAAAACAGTAAAAGATATCAAATTCTTTTGAATAATTTTTTCTCTATATAAGACTCATTTGTAAATGTATCAAAAATCTCATCAATGTTACTCACTCTATTTACCTATAAATGCCCTTTATTGACATTATAATCATAAAATTATATCTAAAAATCATATTTTCTTTAATCTATTTTATGTTAATTAATATGCTTACATGGTAAAAATAAAAATAAATTTACATACCTTAAGAAATATGAAAAACACAACCCTCATTCAATGATTTCTTCCCAAATTCTTTCACCAAAGACAGTGTTCTTGGTTATTTATGCTTTCTCCATCCTCCAAAGACAATAAATAGTAGCCTCGCTTCCATTTTATACATACGAAACTAGAGTAAAGAAGTTCCTAAGATCAGGAAGCTAGAAGCTGGTGAAGACTGTGGTCAGTTCGTAACATACACTATCTCACTGCCAATAGGAGTTTATTAGTCAGAAATGCTGTTATGGTTAATTTACAGTATGAATAGTCAGAAAGTATGGTTAGTACAGTTTTGTTACATTTTATACTAATGTACAAAGTGGTATTAGCGCCAAATCCAGTTCTCTTCTCAGCGATGCCTTCCCCCATCCCAGGAAGAGATCAAGATCTTCATATATCTTCATATAAGTGTAGTCAGTTATGGTAAGAATAACTTGGATATCTGAGTTGCGTTTGAAGAGAATGTTTTTGCTCTGTGCAGTACATTGTATGTCTAGGAAATTCTCCAAGGTGTCTCTCCCTCCGCCGCACAATGCCCCACTTTACTTCTGCTGACACTTCCCTAATCAGCAAGGCAGGGAAGGATAATACAGTGTCAGTTTCTTCAAATGCTACGGAGTCATCATACAGTACAAGGAAATAGAAACGTTGTTATACTACTCTGATGATGATATAATAGCTAACCTCATGTTTAGCACATCGCTGTAACAAGTACTGTTCTATGGGCTATGCACACATTTGATATAATGCTAGGAGGAATATTGTACAATGAAATTTACCACTGTGAGGCCCGGATGATAAATTTCCTTGTTTGGAGATTAGTTATACTCAAAAGTGATTGCACAATAACCTTTCTCTTTAAATATAAGAAGTGTGTGAGTGCATATGTGTTTGAAATATTTTTAGTTACCTACACAGAATATTCAAACTCTGCTTTGTACTTTTTTTTAAAGTTGGCCAAATCAAAGTAATGTGGAGAAACTATTTAATCATGCTTCATTGGTGTGCATAATTGTAACTAGTAAGCAAAAGGAATGTAAAATATTGAGTCTCCAGATGTTGGCTTTAATCTTGATTGACTGATTTTTTTAAATTCTGCTTATACTTACATTGGAATTCTTATCTTTCTGTATCTGGTCAATAATTCAAGTAAAATTTAGGTAAAAAAGAAAACTAGCTAAGCTAACACACTGCTATTGTACATATTTTGTTAATTTCCTGTCATGAGAGATAATGCATGGTCCCTGGGCATATCCCTAGGAAGTCACCAGAGGACTTATTACCAACGTAAGCTTCTACAGAGAGAAGAGACTGCACAAATTGTACTAGTTTTATGGTGACTGAGATAAATATTAATACATTCTATTTCTATTTTTACCACTTCTCACTTTATTCAGGCTACATGTAGCATTCTCTCTTTCTAGAATCAAATACCTGCAATTTTCCAATAAAGTCTCAACCAAAAGGCTGGAGTTCACTTCCTCAAGCTAAAAAGAAATGGAGAAACCATTACACGTGTGAGGAATGAAAAGTGGGTAGACAAAATAGTTTTAGAATCAAGACAACTTTGTAATGAAATGTTTCTCATGTTGAAAATCTCAATATAAAAAAAAGATACAGAGAAACAAGAATTTAGGGATCACTAACACTATCTCAAGCAGACTTTAAGGTAGGGAAAATATTCACAGAGAGCCAGGAGAGAAGGCGTAACAGACTATGAGCAGATACTATTCTGTTGAGAGATTTAATTCACTTATTAATTTTTGAAACAACAGTGATATTGCTGTTCCTGTGAATTTTTGTTGAGCTAAAATATAGTAAGTTTCAGTGCAGGGAAACTTCTATGAGAGATGTGGCAGGATATAGGACCACTATATATGTGAGTAAGAAGAATAAAATCATTTTTTAATTAATTAAGTTCATTGATACAGTTTAGGTATATATAATGTTCACATTAATCATAGGGAATTTGTATTTGTACATGATATAACTTGATTTTTTATTCATTCCCTATTCTCCATCAACCCTTCTTTCCTTTCTTATTTTAAAATCCTTGATTTCTGTTTTATCCCTCTTATGCCATTTTTTTTCTTTTCAGTTCCTTCTTTATGTCATTTTTCCTCCCTAGTTCCCTTTCTCCTTTGAACATTTTCTTCCTACTTCACAGTATCTATTGCACATTTTTGTTCTTATTTAAACTTTTAGTTTCTCACACCAGAGAAAAAAATGCAGTATTTACATGTGTGTCTGATTTATTTTACTTAAAGTATGGTTCCAAAGTGCATCCATTTACCTAGAAATATCTCAAGTGTATCCTTCCTAATGGTTAAGTAGTACTCCATTGTATTAAAAAAAAAAACATATTCTTTATCCATTCATCCATTGAAGGGCATTTGGGCTGTTTTCAAGATTTAGCTATTACAAACCGTGCTGCTATAAACATAGGTGTGCATATATCACTGTGGTAAGATGCTTCTAATTCTTTCAGGAAGACAGCAAGGAGAAGAATAGCTGGGTCAAATGGGACCTCTAGTCCAAGTTTTATGAAGAGTCTCCACATTAATTTTCACAGTGGTTGCACCAGTCTACATTTCCACTAAGAGTGAAGGAGGAATTTTTCTCTACAGCCCCACCAGTATCTGTTATTGGTTGATTTCCTGGTAACAGCCACATTCTAGAGTAAGATGAAATCTCAGCACTGTTTTAATTTGCAACTATCAAACTATCCGTGATGAATATTTTTTCATATATTTATTTTCCATTTCTACTTCTTCATCTGAGAAGTGTCTATTCATTTCAGATGCCCATTTTTGAACTGGGTCTTTAAATGTGGGGTCTGACATTTTTGAGTTCTGTATATGTTCTAGATAGCAGTCCTTTGAGGAACAGCTGGCAAAAATGAGAAAAATTACCTTTAAAAATTTTTTCAAAAGATTATTTTGTAAATTTTGTGCAATTTCTACTCAAAGGAAGAGATTTGAGGTTTTAAAAATCACTGAAAGAGCTACTGGGATGATCTATAATTCCTGTTACTCCAGAGCAGCTGAAGGCAGATGATTGCAAATTTGAGACCAACCTGGGCAATTTAGCAATATTCTGTTTCAAAATTTAAAAAAAATAATAAAATGGGGTTGTTGAGGATGTAGCACAGTGGTAGAGCACTTGTCTAGAATTCATGAGGCCCTAGGGATCAATTCTCAGTACCAGAAAAAAAAACAGTGACAGTATCTTCTACTACCCAGCGTCAAGATGACTGTAGCACCGAATTACTAAGCCTGATGATGGAGAAAGCAGTGCATAAACATTCATTTCTCATTAAAGTGAAACAATCTGCTTAACTTTAATTTGCTCCAATTTGATAAATTAAGCAACTTTTAATGCTAATCATCTATCATTATTAAATATCTGTATTTAGTTTAATCAAAATGATAATAAAATGGAAAAATATTAACTACCTTCATAAGTTCACTTTGAGAGTAAATTGTTTAAGTTTATACTGGCATGAAAATTTGCCACAGTAAAAAGGACTAAAGAGATGGAATGTCAGCCAATTTGGCAAGAGTGAATACTCATTGTTCAGAGGTTCTTATGATGTGTTAAAGGTTATTGGATGAAAATTTGAAGAAAAATTACAGGAAGGATGAAAAAAATTGAAGATATAAAATTATTTTTGATTATGTGATTTAATATGTCTCAGGTAAGTATTTTTTGCAATGTTTATAATTAATCTGAAAATGATTTAGGACAATGAAAAAGCATAGGTATTGAATGGCCTAAATCTACTCGAAGTTCACTTTAATTTTCACAAAATCAAATGCTTGTATTTTGTGTTTGCAGAAACTAAATTAAACAAACAGTATTTGGGTGCCTTTTCTCTTCCAGTCATATGAGCTAGTACCATTTTACATTTTGTTGAAAGGTAACAGTTTCAAGAGATTTTTTTTGATCTCATTAAAATGAAATTAATAGCTTTGTTTTTTTCCTTCTTCTTCTTCTTCTTCTTCTTCTTCTTCTTCTTCTTCTTCTTCTTCTTCTTCTTCTTCTTCTTCTTCTTCATATCATGACCCACTTGCCAGGTAGGAGTTTATGCCACTGAGCTAAATATCTGGCCTTTTTTCTCTATTTTTGTGTAATTATGCTTAACTTTAAAAAAAGAAGTGCAGAAAAATGACTAGAAAATGAATGCTGTTTGTAAAATTTCTATAGGACAGAGAAGGTTTGACAAGATTACTCATACATAAGTGCTTAAAAAGCACAGACTCAAAGAAAATAATTGGTGTTATCAATGATGAAGTAGGCAGATACCAATTTTTAGTATTTATTTTTCAATACTAAGTACAGACTGGCTGATATATATGAATTTATTACAAAGTATCCAAATAGGTCCAAATAAAGTGTAAGTCTTAAATGAAAAAATGTCACATTTCTGTAACAAATGCTAATATTTTATGGAAGTCAAAACAGAATTTCTAAAAAACATTCATTTAGAGATTTGGGGACCAAAATTTTTAAATATTTTAAAGTAAAACATCCTATAAATATGGAATTAGAATACACAACCTAAACTCAAGACAGAATTCCACATACACCAAAACGTTGAAGATATAGGACTTCACTTATCCTTAACCAACAAAGCCAACAATTGCTTTTGTATAAATGTGGTTATATGGAAATATGCTACCTTAATGAGTTTCAAACAGAAGAATTCAATATAAAGATACCTGATCTGTGAAGGGGAAAATATAAGTTTAATGTAAATGTCAAGTCTACTTTCCTCATTGACTAGCAATATTATATCAAATTAGCCTTAATAGATACAATTTGAAAACATAATTTTAACTATAGTTTATCCACCTATAACCCACAGTATATGTTTTAAAAACCCTCTCTAAGAAGCAGGTCATTGACTTATATAATGTTATAATCAGAAATAAGCTAAAAATATCCACATTATTATACTCTACATTTGCTTTACAATATGTCATTGACACATTCTGATTTGTTGTGCTGAGTGACTGTAGTTTATCAAATGTCTCATGGAGATTAGAACATAAAATGGAGTGATAAAAACAATATCTAGGCATCCTGATTTAATAAGTCTTCTGAAATAGAGTTTCTTTTTATTCTTTTGAAAGTGTTTTCAAAAGAGTTAAATGTTATCCAAAGGTCTTTCTTTTTAAATATAAAAACACCATGCTTTTAGCACTTGTAAAGCTTAATATGCTATTTCAAAAGCTAAGGACCTATATAAAGAACTATGCCATTCCCCAGCTTCTAAAATGTATCTTAACTAAAGGTGTCTTCATGCACAACCTGCCCTTCTCTAAAAGTCCTTTCTGTTCTAATAACTCTATTGTCTTTCCCTCTCTAGCTTAAAAAGTGTTATTTTATCAAGTGCTATTTTAGAGTGAGCCCTATGCTAACTTAGAAAGATACAAATATTAATAAAAAAATGATAGCCAACCAAAGCCACTTCTACTACAGCGGACCTAACAAATGTCTGACACACAATCTTAGATACTATGAAAAGTGCTATTATGAAGACAACGAATTATTGCATCCAGAAGATTCAGGAAAGCCATTCAAGTGGAGTAAATAACACTTGAACTCAGATTTGAAGGGTATTTAATGCTAAATCACAGGAATATGGAAACATTTCAGGGAGACAAAATAGTGAAAGCACGAGAATAGTGGGAATATATCATAATCATGGACAAATTATTTTTGCTAGAGCATACATTTAGAATTAAAAAAAGCTGAAGTCAGAGAGATATAGATGAGCCAATTTTTAATGTTTTTAAATCTCTTAATCTACTGCACAAATAAAACGAAAAACATTGGGTAGATAAATGATCACACAGTCATTTTAAAAAATATTCTTTCTGAAAATATTATGAGATAACAATAATAACACAATATAAATTATCAGTAACCTTTTAAAAATAATTTAGCACAATGAAATTCTGACAGTGTTATTACCCGTAGTTTTTGACACCATCTGTGCAGCTTCACTGTACTGCCTTCACTATGAAGAATTATCAGAGGAGAAGGCTACACTCCTTCCTCCACGTTTCTGTGAGACCATTCCTCCAGTGTGACCTCCCTGCTCTCTTGACCTTTGTCCTCCTCATTCGCCAGCTGGAAGAAAGTGGGATTTCTTTTTTTGTGTTCTTTTTTTTACTTTGTTTTTGTTTGTTTGTTTTCACATTTCTTATGAAATGTTTGCAATACACAATGATTGCATTCATTATTGGGATCTGATACGTGTACACAATGCATTTCAGTTATTTTTTTTCCTCTCCCACCCATTTTTGTTTTCTCAGCACCAGATTTACTTTTTTACCTTATAGTGGAAAGTATAGATTGGATATATGTGATTCAGTTAACTTTTGCTACTCTTCAATTTTGCTGCTTTCAAAAATATGAGCTATATATATTTGTGTTCCTTTGTGTGTGTGTGCACACACATCTCTAAAGCCTAGATTATGCAGTTGTGCCAGTGAGTAGGTAAATTAAAAAGGAGAATTCAGGTATCAAGTATTATAAGCACTTGGGAAGCAAAAAATTGAGCATGTTTTGTGAACATCATTATAAGTAAAATTTGGTATAATTTAAATAGTCTTTCTATTACTTAAATCTGACCTCAAACAGAGAAAGATACTATGAGTTGACTTTGTGTGTGTGTGTGTATATATATATATATATATATATATATATAGTAAAATATATATAAAGTAAAATTTATATAAAGTAAAATATATATAAATGTATATAAAGTATAAATATATATAAAGTAAAAATTTGATATGTATTTCCAGTAAAAATTGGCCTATTCAGTCACAAATATTAGTTTCTCCCTTTAGTTCACTTTCTAATTTCTGCAATCACACATGTTGCCCAGATGTCTATCCAGACCTCCTTTCCTTGAGAAAAGATTTTATTCTACTCCATTCTCCATGAAAAAAATGAATATTTATTTCATTATTCTCTCTGCAATCTTAATGAGTAATGATATGTTATCAAGTTGTCACCACTGAGGATTACACATTCAGTTTAGCATATGTTCTGGATGGCAAACATCTTATCCCAGATATGTGACTCTACAAATAAGAAAATTCACATTCAATGGAAAGATTTTGAGAGAGTTACTGATGAACAGATGGGTCTTTTGGTATGCTTGAGTTCCATCAGGTTAATACCTAAATATTTAATATAAATATGTGAATAAATTTGGTAGGAACGTATCAGAGAAACTCTGGGTGACAACAGCTCCTAAGGCAATGTTGGTGTGCGAAAAATGCTATAGGATATAGCTCCTTCCATAACATTTTTTTTTTTGATAACAACAATTGAACTCATGACCTTGCACATGCCAGGCAGGTGTTGTGCTGCTGAGCTGTATCTCTGGCCCCAAAGACTTATACCAGTTTTTGTTTTGTTTTGTTTTGTTTTGTTCCAGGAATCAAACTGAGGACCTTGCACTTGTCAGGCAGGCTCTTGTGCCACTGAACTATAGCTCCTGCCTTTCAACACTATTGTAAAAAAGTTATTTCTATTCTCCACACTTTCTCTATTATAAAAACAGAAAAGTGAAATATCAGCCTCTGTGGCTCAGGATGGACATGAAATGCAGTTTTAAAGAATGAGATGTCAACAATAGTCTCTGAAAATAGCAGTCATTCTCAAGTGAGTAATGTTAGAAGAACACTTTTGGTCCACCCTTTGTTTCTGCATAGTGTGAAGACAAAGTAACAACTGTCTAATAGGAGCTAGAAGCTAGAAATTTCACCACGGCTGTCCCTGAAGACCCAAAGGCTACTTCATCTTTATTTCTTCAGCTGTTTCATGCAGGTGCATTTGTTTGGCAGAATCTAAACCCCATGTCTACACACTAATTAAAAGGATGTTTGAAAAATGCAACTGGTGTGTGGCCAGCTTCTATTATTCAAGCATGTAAGCCAAAAAAAGGAGTTGAAATGAATAGTGAGTGAGTTAATATAATGTGTCTGCAACAAACTGTGCCAGCCGTGATTGGTACTGACTTCCTGGAGTGGTGTTCTGAGGATGAGTTGAGCATATGCAGGCTCAGCAAGAAAGAGTGACATGATTCATTAGTGATGTCTGCCGAGATACAGAGAGGAGCTGGGATATGGCTGCCACTGATTATTCATCCCCAGACAAAGACCAGGAGAGAGAATCCTCGGGGAGTGACAGCTGGGGATTAGAGACAGTTGAATAGTTATAGGAAAATAAGACCTGGGGACAGTAAGACGCGGCAACTGTTCAACTGCAGGAGGAACTGAGTTAAGAAAGGGGACACTGGGAGTAGTACTTAGATCAGAAACAGCTAACATTTCCCCTGAGTAGAAGACACTGGCATATGTTTAGTTTATTCTCAGATTATGGACAAGAAAATAATAGACAAGCAAACACAAAAGAAATGTGGGCTGCACATTCACTTTAGGAACATCTGTTTCTAAATTGCTGCAAGTGAATTCTGTATTAAAGGCCTTTAACTTCAAATTCTATAAAAAAATAGGCTAAAATAATAGTGCAGAATTCTAGATTCCTAAAATTTATCTCCACACTTGATCCTAGCAAAAAGGCCAAGAAGCGATAAAATTCATCTCATCATTTCATTTTATGTGTGAAAAATCTGTACCAACAGATTCTATGGTTTATGTGAATGTTCTAGCAGGATATGTACTTTAAGTATTTGAATCAGATATTCACTCAATAATTCATATTGAATAGCATTTGACTAAATACAGATGATACAAAAAATATAGGAACTCTATAATCAGTTTAATGATTAAATGGAAAAATATAAATATAATAGAGTATAGGTTTGACTGCTGGGAAATCACTAAAGACTGTATTCCTCACAAATTCCAAAGGAAGGAAAAATCATAATAATATAAGCATGTAATTATAACTCATTCAATTTTTTGATCCATTAGCATAATCTGTCTCTCTCAGAAAATGAATTCATTAAATGAGTCATTGAAACAAGTGTTAAATTAATTTCCAGAAACAACCCACAAAACTGTGCTACAAAATTGACATGTTGAAAAATAGTGTTGCAAGCACTAGGTACTTATATTTTCATAATTTGCTGCTACTTCCCCTACCACCAAAGGAAAAAATTATGCTTGTTTACAAACTACTGAGTCACAGACTGTGGGAAGAGGTGCTGGGATCATAAGAAGTCAGTAATTTTAGTTTCATTTTATGGGTTTGTTGTTGTGTTGGGTTTTTTTGTTTGTCTAACCAAAAAGCTAAATTGTCTAATACTCTCTCAATAAAAATAATTATAATAACAATTCAGACAAAACCTCTCTTTCTCTCATATTCTTTCTCCAGGAATGACCATGACTGTCTTTTATTCCACAGACCTTCACTCTATTTATTCATGCAAAGACCAAATTAATTCATGTCAGTATAGCTATATCTGAAAGACAAGTGCTCCTTCCATTCTTCTTAAATCTAACTCTAAAATGCATCTGTCACCTTGCCCAATGCCAACCTGGTCTCTGATTCAAACTGATGAACTTTAATACATTTTCCTCGCAGGGCAAATATCTGTTCAGCCAATGCAACTTCTGGGAGATAAAATAAAAAGTATTTCTCCTCTTCTAAACCTAAATCCAACTCTTAAAACAATCTATGTTGTATTGTTAACACACTTTCTTGACATTATCAATAGACAAAGGGCAAGTATATTTTTAAAAAGTTATAATCTCAGGATTGCAAGATGGCCGGCTGAGTGGTGGCACGATAAGAGGGCTTCTCTGAGGAAAAAAAATAAATAAAAACAACTCAGATGCTGGAATCTGGCAACATGGAGAAAGCCAGACAAAAGGAGAGGAATTCTCAAGACCCAGGAAGAAACTGAGGAAAAAGAAAAAGAAAGAAGAAAAAGAAGCATGGACAGAGGGCTGGAGCTGGGCAAGCCCCAATCTCTGTACCAGAACTAAAGTCAGGTGACTCATGATAGAGCTGAGATCGCGGCCCTGCTGAGAGCAGGGGTTGGTGAGCTCCAGACCCTTGGCTGGAGGAGGTACTGAGACGGGGAGTGGAAACAGCCAGTCGAGCTGCGCGAACTTTGGTGAGTGATGGGAACTGGAATCCCCAAACTGGAAGGACTGACTGGCGACATTTGGAATTGGGCAGGGCCAGCTTGAATTGGGGCCCTAGGCAGTGTCTGCTGATGACTCCTAGTCCAAAGTAGATTGGTGGGATCTGCTCGGGCAGGGCCACAGCCCTGGTTGAAACCCAATAGCCAGGGATGAGGCTTTTCTGGGCCTGTGGCATCCCCAGGGAATACACAAACCTGTTGAAGCATAAACTGGTTGACTGGCGTAGGAGGAGGAGCCAGCTCTCAGCATGCAACTCACAGATCCGCTGCAGGCTGAGGGGTGGTACTTCCCTAGCAAGTGTGCTGCAGAAAAACTGTAAGCAATAGGAAAGGCCCAGAGACCTCCACCACCCACCCATCTGAAGGGGGCTGAAAACATGACAAGATAGAGAAAGAGCAAAAGGCCCCCAACTGCGGAAACAGGGAAAGTGAGTTCAACAGAGGTAAATGCAGAGAAGGTTGAGAGCAGCAAACCTGTAATGTCAGAGACAGCCTCATTGGAAATAAAGAAATACATCCGTGACCTCATTGTCGAATTTAAATCTGAAATTCTAACTCAGGTGAAGCAAGACATAAGAAGATTAATAAAAGAAGTCCTGGGTAATCCTCAAGTAGGCACAAATGAAAGAATAGAGGAACCCAGAGAAAGGAGAGAAGCCTTTGATGAAGAATATAAACAAAATCTAGAATATATGAAACAGATCCAAAGAGAATATCAGGAAATTAAAAACTC